>CM041296.1:70628808-71228808 GCA_023052935.1 Piezodorus guildinii | reverse complement strand
GCTTTAAACTTTTTCATTATAATTGCGACAGGAATGAAGATTTGAATTGTTTATTTTGGTATGATAAAAATAAAACTATAGAAATGCTTTTATTTACAACATAGAATATTGCTTATGTGAGTTCAAATAATAATGTTTTTCAATAATCTCCCTTTATAGTGAGTACATGTTGAGGCTTCAATTGTTCTTAGTGATCTAAAATTTGATACTAAGTGGTATGTTAACATGAATCCTCTTACTGCTAAGTTTTTCTGTTACTTAACTGGTCATGTTACGGTATGTTTATGTTTTGCTACTGATATTTATCATGATCTTAAAGTTTTGCTTTGCAAAACATTCATCGTATGAGTCATTTTAAATAAAGCACTGCGGTTGATGGATTTATTCGTCTTCTCCTCCACTATCAACGCCCCCCTCTTATCTTACCTCGTAATATTTAAATTTGGTTTATATTCATTTATCTTATCTCTTACCTCAATAAATGTAACTTCTTATCTGATAATGCTCTTGATAATCTTAATTTATTCATAATACTTTTTTTTGTTTATTATGTATTTTATTTAAATAAAAATATATTTTCAAAGATAATGCTCAAAATTAATTAAGAGCAGATCTAGCACTTTTTATAGTGACAAAATTAAGCTATTAATTACTAGTGATGCTTCAATAAATTAAATTCATGAAATTTAAACCTTTTTTTTTTTTTTTTTTTTATTTATTTATTTTTTTTTTATCATTCTAATAACAACTAATTTATGTGTTGTTGCTTGTGATTGAAATCTAGTAAAACAACTTGTAAATAATCAAGTTTCTATCTATCAGGCCGCATTTATACTGCACACATTTTGGACAGAGCAGCATGTCAAGAGGGAAGGCTCCTCTCCCACCTACAAGATTATTTTGTTTGTCAAGTTGTTCGCTAATTTTATCTTTGTCATTTAGGTTTATTTTGATAATTATACAATAGAATCTCTCTTACCCTGATTAGTAGCTTTGTCCCAATAATCTAATTGGAAACTAATAACTTAATTTTTTTTTTAAATTCATGTAAAATTTGTTTTCTAGCAGTGTCCTATTAATTTCCATAATTTGTCCATTAAACCTTACTGCAATGAGGTGAAATGAAATTAAAAAAGCTTTTATTAACCTGGGACTAAAATACCTTAAGAATAAAAAGGAAATACAGATTTGATGATCGAAACAGTGTGGTCATATATTTGATCATCAAAAGTTGAAGCTAAAAAGTTAGGAAATACTGACATCTGTAACAAGCGTAAAGCCACCTTTGCTCAGCGTAATACTGGGTTATGTGCGTGTTACTGGTGATTTTGATTACAAATTACACAGTTAATAGTACTTCGTACACTTGTGCTTTACTTCGAGTTCACCTGAAAGTCCGCTGTACACCACACAACCAACCGTATGAAGCTGGTGAGCGAGTTCACCTGAAAGTCCGCTGTACACCACACAACCAACCGTATGAAGCTGGTGAGCTTCATTTAAATAATTTATGTTTACACTGTTCGATAAGTTTATATTCTTTATGTTTAAATCATATATGTATTGTGTTGGCTCCTAATTTTGATTATATGTTTTCTTTATTTTTTCAGGGAATTCGACGACCTTGGAAAGGTGTGCTAATGGTGGGTCCTCCCGGTACTGGTAAGACCATGTTAGCGAAGGCAGTTGCTACTGAGTGTGGAACGACATTTTTTAACGTATCTTCTTCCACCCTAACCTCTAAGTACAGAGGTGAATCAGAGAAACTAGTCAGGCTTTTGTTCGAAATGGTAATAATAAATTTAAAAACGTTTTTATATATACATTTTTTAGCAACTATTAAGAAACTTTATTTTTTCTAATTCAATTGCAAAAATGGACAATTTTACTGGTATAGCTAATCTATTACCCACAAAAATAAACAGTTTTTAACAATTGCTTTTAGTTTTATAAAATAACAACAGAGCACTAAAGTTATTGGTTATTGTTATGGAAATTGAAAATATCTGCTGAGTTTATTAGCAACCATTCATGACTCACTTAATTTAGATATCTTCTGGACTTAAGCTTACTATTATCATATCTGTGGCGGGAGTGAATAAGTGGTTAAGTCAAAATCTTTCATTTTACAGGGAAGAGAAGTTTTACGTAATACCCAAAATAGATTAATTAACATATATGAACATACAGCTTTCTTTTCACCTGAAATTTCTTCCACCGAGAAATTTCTTTAACCAATTTAACACGAGTGGAAACGGTCTGAGGGAGCGATACGTGGAGTTAACTCATTTTTTATATAACTCGAGTTATCTAGTTTTCACGACCCCCACAGATATATATTTGAAATAAATTTTAATTCCATTACTTAAAGTGATGTCCCTTGTTGGGATCATGAACAAAATATAATAGTGATAATTGTTATTAAAGATGTATTGTGTTGTGAAAGAAAGATGGCCATCCAAATAAGTTTAAAAAATCTAAACGTTAACACTGAAAAAAGTAGAGATAGGAAGTTTAATAATGAAAAAATATTAATAAGTTAATAGAGTAATGATTTGGGAAACATGAGTAGTACTGATAAATGATCAATAATTTAGTAAATAATAACTATAGTAACATTTATAAATTATACTAAAAAGGCAAAAATTGTTTAGTAACAAATATAGCAATTAAAGATAAACGTTGGTTTCATTAATTTTATTTTTACCATCACCTGGCCAATATTCTTCTCGATTTACCTTACATTAAACCATCAATACATAATATTAAATAATTAATGTTCTCTTCATTATAGTTCAAGAATCTATATATAAATTAAATTACCTTCAACACATTAGATGTTCTCCTGCTATCATGTCAATACAATGAAATTACATTTTTTTTTTAAATGAATGTAGCTACCACTGAAATATTTTTCTTCATCCTATGAGCCATGACTAACCAATACCTGTCCCGCTTGACCAACCACCAATGGCTCTTCATACAGTAATGTTGCATTAGTATCTGTAATTTTTATTTTTCAAGGCTAGCTTCCTATTAAAATATAGTAGATCCATTTTCATTACATGGTGCAATTATTTATACATTATAGCTGAATAATAAGAGTTTAGAAAGAAGCAAATTAATTTTGTTTTCAAATGATTATCCTAAAAGCAACTACAATGTTGTAAACTCTCTTACATTGTTTTGGAGAGAAAAATTCATGAAACATTTCCTCATTCGGTTTTTAAAATGTATTTCATTTTTCAATTTAATGAATTTTCTCATTACTAATTAATAGTGATTCATTTGACTTATATTTCATATTTATTATTAATATTAACTTTATTTCAGTATTATAAGTCTGTAATATGAGTTAATGGGAATAAATATTTATAATAATTTATTTAATATTAACTGACTGGTGTATATGATAACACATAATTATGATTTAATATTTGCAAGTAAAAAGCACTATAAACCATGACTTTTTTAACCATGAGCTTGACAGTCAGTTTAAAATTTGTGGTTATAAAATCTTTACCATGTTATATTTCTTATTTTCCTACAATCCTATCTAAAGCAGTTTATCTTCTCACTTTTTTCCTGTTTCACGAATTTAAATTTACTGAATAATTTTGTTTTTTGTTTTTTTTTAGGCACGATTTTATGCACCTTCAACAATCTTCATTGATGAGATTGACTCTTTATGTTCCCGAAGAGGTTCAGAGTCTGAGCACGAAGCTTCTAGGAGAGTAAAGTCTGAACTACTGGTCCAGATGGACGGTATTAGCTCCAACAGCGATGATCAGGGGCGGGTAGTCATGGTATTAGCTGCAACCAACTTCCCCTGGGATATAGATGAAGCGCTGAGGAGAAGGTTGGAAAAGAGAATTTACATTCCCCTGCCAAACAGTAAGTCAAATCAACAATAAAATTATTATCCACAATAATCACTTAAAGTTATGTCCTTTTCATCTTTTTGCATTATGTTTTACAGCTTTATATGTAAGACAACAAATTTCCAAAATCTTAAACTTTCCAACAGTATATTATACATCTATATTATATTACTATTCTTAAGTTCGAAAAAAGAAAAAAATCTGGTGTACCAACACATGACTTTCACTTACGTCCATTGATAAAATAAATTTTTAAATACATTTTGAGATGAATACAAATTGTTAAAAAATTAATTACATTGAGTTTCAATAGAAACATGTGTTTTATTAAATAATCTATTATATTATTATTTATGACAATTTTGTGAATTTTATCAATGCTAAAAATATTATATGGTTATTTTTTTAGAATCTACATAATTACTTTAGAGAAAGAAAATTTAAAATATCGACATCTAAGCCCTGTCAGACTATTTCAATCAGAATGAAATCGACATGATATTTAAGCCCATAAAATTTTACATCAGTAAAGGGAGTATAATCAAAATAATTAAGAGGAGCCATTTTTTGAGAAAATCTTAAAAAAGGTCCAAAATGCATGATTTAAAGTGGTTATTCTAGTTGTATAAACATTTATGGTATTAAATACTGGACTCTCTTTCCTGTACTGCTGTAAATCATCTGGGTCCTAATAATTACTTTCACTTACTATGTATGAAATAATAGTAAGGGAAAGTATTGCGATCTTGAAAATTATTGAATTCCAGTGTTCAAAAGAAATACACATTTTAGTGTCCCTGAGTCCAAATAACCAAGTCCCGCAAAAAGGTCTGTGTGTACATTCCGTGTGTGTGTGGTAACTCTAGCTCAAAAACGAAAAGTCGTACGGAACAGAAATTTCATATTTAAGACTACTTACTATACACCCGAATGTTATAGCAATGTTTTCACTAAAATCGGCTGACCGGAAGTCCACTTTATCCCATACATTTAGCACCTTTTTAGGATTTTCTCAGAAACGGCTCTTACGATTTTGATTAAACTCGCTATGTCGATGTAAAATATAATGGGCTTTAATATCATGTAGGTTTCATTCTGATTGAAATAGTCTGATGGGGCTTAAATGCAGATATTTTACATTTCTTCCTCTAAAGTACCTTTAATTTTGTATATTCTATAAAAATAACCATATCATCTTATTACCATTGATAAAAAAACAGGTGAATATATAAGTTGAACGAATCCGATATCCAACTAAAAGAGAAAACTGAAAAAAAAAAAAAAAAAATTTAATGCAATTGTTTCACCACTTGGCCACTGGATGGCGCTGTCATCTCTGGACGCTCCAAGTAGTTCTAACACGGAGTGATAAAAACAACTTACTGACTTTTGTAGATAATATTATTTAATAAAACGCATCTTTCTATAAAATCAAATGTAACTAATTCTTTAACAATTTATTTTCGTTTCTAAATTTGTTTAAAAATTCTTAAATTGATGTTAATTACAGAGGTAAGTGAAAGTCGTGTGTTGCACGCACCAGATTTTTTTTTTCCGAAAATCTTTCTCAGTCTGATAGTCAACTTTGATCATAATTTCTATAAAATACTTATCTCTAAGAATAGGTGATCAAAATGCAGTAATCAGCGTCATTCTTTAATTACAGATGCTGGTCGTGAGGCATTGTTGAGGATAAATTTACGTGAAGTGAAAGTTGAGGATGGTGTCGACATGGAAGAGATTGCTGGAAGACTGAGTGGTTATTCAGGAGCTGACATAACAAATGTTTGTCGCGATGCATCGATGATGTCCATGAGGAGAAAAATAGCTGGCCTACGACCGGACCAGATAAAGCAGCTCGCAAAAGAAGACCTTGATCTTCCTGTTTCAAAACAAGATTTCCTAGATGCCATTTCCAAGTGTAATAAGTCTGTTTCTAAAGAGGACCTTGAAAAGTATGATAAGTGGATGGCAGAATTTGGATCTTCGTGATGATAGTCTTCTTTTTGTCTAAGGTATTGTTTGTATATTATTATTTTATTTTATGATTATTCCTAACTTGATTATTACTATATTGTTCATACTTAGTAATAGATAATAGTATTTTAGGGCTAGGGTCTCCTCAGAATATAAGGGTCAATAAGGCATATTCGGTAATAGATTTCTAAAAATTGATTTTAAGTATCAACCTTTTTTATACTTGCAAAACATTGTATCTTTTCTATTAATTCTTTTAATCTTTTGCACATAGAAAACTCCTAATTTTATTATTTATTTTGTAGTTGATATTTCAGGACTTCAATGAACAATCTCCATCCTTGCCTTCACCTTATTCCAGGTCCTTCCTGCTTGCTCCACCCCCTTCAGCTGCAGATCTTTTCCAAGTGATTCGAGGTTTATTTATTTAGGTCTCCCTGCCTTGCCATATGGCAATACGGGTGTCGGTAGCCATGAGTGAGATGCTACCAGTAGTAATCTTGATTTTCTGTTTTTCTTCTCTTCCCAGCTTTTTAATCTGGTCTCTCCTCGATGACTATCCCTTCAGCTCCAGCTTCTTCTCTCGGAGGTGGTCTTCCTCGATCCCGTCCAGTTCCACCAACGTTAAAAGCTGCCGGGCCTACTAATGTTTTCCACCCGTGAATAAATGATATAAATTGTTTATAATTTTGTTCGGACACCAGCTGAGGGAAATCGCTAACCGAGAGGACCCAGAGGCCACATTCCCTCAATAGTTTGGCCCTTAGTGCCTTAAAACGCGGAACAATCCACAATGATGTGTTCAGCAGTCTCTGTGACTCCACAACGGGGGCGCAGGGGATCTACGTCTTTTCTGAAACTGGGCAGCTTACTTCGGAAAGCCCCGTGCCCAGTGAGGAATTGCGAGACCCAGTAATCCGGAACAATCCATTTGGCTTTCAATCGTGACCGGACCGTGGGAAAGAATTTCTTCAAGGTAGCACCTTGAGGACACGCCGGTCCCACTCATCAATGGTATGTTCCCGGATTGCACTCTTCCATTTCCTTGGGTCCTCCGCAATCCTCATTTGGATATTCCCCGGGAGACCTGCTGAGCCGTACCTCTTGTAGGCATCTTTAAATGAATCTTCACGCAGAGGAGGTCGAGAGGTACTCCTCCTGCAAGAATTCGAACCGCCTCATGGGATACAGTACGGTAAGCCTTTGTTACTCGTAGTAAAGCCGTTCGCTGATTGAAGTGATTCGAGGTTGTCCTTTTCGGCATCATCCTTGAGCATTCCAGTTCAGTGCTGACCTGAACTGCTCCAAGGCTGCTTTAGAGATGGGGTGTATGCCCAATCCAAGTTCTACTTCCATCTTTTGTACCAAGCTCAACGCCCTCTGCTCGACTCTGAATAGAGACTTTTTTAGGCTAGCTAATGTTTAGGATGTGGCGGAGATAGGATTGGCTAATACATGTTACTTCCTGAAGACACTCTTTGTGATGCTCCAAGTTTCTAACCTATGTAGGAGCACAAACTTTACATTGTATGGGTACAGTCTTATTTTAATGCATATAGACACATTCCAATTTCTCCAAAGGGTTTGAGCTGGATGAATGCAGTATTAGCTTTTTGAATGCATTATTTGCCACGTTCATCTGTTCGTCTTGCATATGAGACAAGACTACTCAGGTTAGGAAAGACTTGGATTCTTTTAATATTTTCCTTACTTATGTGAAAACTATCCATGACACTCAGATTTACCCTCATCTCCTTTATACTCTAATAAATATGATTCAGTTACTATTTATTTCTAGTCAGTATAGGGCCTAAAGACCTAAACATTGCTGTGAGTTTTAGTATAAATATTCTACTTATCTGCCCATTTATCTGATTTAACTGCTTTTAAATTAAACCTTTTATCAACAGTTCATTGATTTCTATATTTTTTTTAGGATTACAGGTTTGCAGAAGAAGCTAAAATTTCTTCTTGAAGTGCAGTAGATTTGAACACCTCAGGGGAAGTCTTCAATTATTGTACATAAGAAGAAAATTTCTCTCTCCTACATGATCTGAAGTTGCACTTAAAAATGAAAGTTATACTTAATTGAGTTAAGTTTTATTAACCTGATTACGGTCGCCTTCTTCCATTGTTTTGCATTAAGTTCCAGTTATAAATAGCGCCCACAATTACTAATGGTGGCACCGAATAGACACCTAGTAAAATCAAGTGATTTGTATAGAATTGCTTTGTATATATAGGAGCGCAGAGTAATACGTATATTATGTTCATATGGCCTAATTAAGGCTATTATTCTTCTTGTTAACGATCAAAACTGTTTACATAACAATGTGAACTGATTTATAGGATTTGTCGGTCTTAATTTTTATTTTACTGTAAATTGTCTTGTAATAGACTTGTGATGATTGTTGTTGTGGAGTTATTCTTGCCAGAGGTTAAAACATTAATTCTAATAACAAAGAAACAATACTTATACAATAATTGTGATGCTCATAATACCAACCCTTAGAAATTTTTGTAAGATTTAATGAAATACTAATGAAAATATACTTTTGTATCCTGAAAGGAAATGTAATGAAGAAAGACAATAAGGCATATCATTCGGTAATAGATTTCTAAAAATTTATTTTAAGTATCAACCTTTTTTATACTTACAAAACATTGTATCTTTTCTATTAATTCTTTTAATCTTTTGCACATAGAAAACTCCTAATTTTATTATTTATTTTGTAGTTGATATTTTGATGTACTTAATTGGATAACATTTGTTAATAATAATTATTGAAAGTTTTGTATTAATGTGATGCCTATTTAACTTAGGTTGGATAGATCTCATACTGTTGGAAATATAGAATCAAATTAAATGAATATTTTGTCTTGACTTTTTTTATTGATTGAGATGTGACCACTTCTTATTTGAAGTACATTGTTCTTTTTATTTATTAATAAATTTAAGAACAATAATGGTTTTTATAAATGTATTTATATTCCTTAGTCAAAACTAATTGCCATTACAAAACAATAAATTAATTCTAATGTAAGCGAATTGTAAAAATAAACTATGGCATTTTTTATCTATTCTCCGTTCCTGAATAAATAATATTTATTGCTCCTTTATTTTTTAATTTTATCTTAATTAAAATACAACAATTAATCCTTTATGATTATAATTAAGTCTCTATTCAGTCACTTTTGAAGAATAAAAATAATTTTTGCATTTCAAGGATTGAAGGAACACTTACTTCTACAGATTAGATACTATTAACGCAACCAGCCTGTACTGTATCTCAGGTGTACCTTAGTTTTCATGTGAATAAAGTATTGCAATTAAGAATACTAATTGCTATTACTTCAACTAGCAAAATCAATTTTCTTCACAGTTAACTGGTCTCAGGCTTAAAAAAAAAAAAAAAAATCCATCCATTCCTTTATTTGAAAGCTTTTATTATGATATTTAGAAAGTTAATTTTTTCAAAAGTCAAGTTTTGTCATGATTTTAAAAACAAAAAAAATTAGCATTATTACAATATGTTATGAAAATGGTTAATTGTTTTATGTTCTGTTAAAGAATCGCTAAGTATAGTTTTTTTACTTAAAAAAAATTGATACTTTTCCACACCGTTCCTCCCCTTTTATTATATACTAGGGAAGGGAGATATTAATGACATATCTTCCTGGAGACCCATTACCATATATTCCACTGTGCACTGCATTGTGGAAAAGGTTCTGGACCATGAACTAAGGAAATAGGTCACCTTCCACAGGAATCAAAGAGGTTTTATAAAAGGCCTACCAGGGATGCATGTTAACTCCAGAATCATCAATGCTATATTAAAAGATGCAAAAAATAAGAAGAATGATTGTGGGGTGGTTTTTCTTTATGTGATCTGTGCGTTTGACAATGTTGGTCATGGACACATGAAATGTGAGCTCACTTGAATCTAGGGGTGTGTCAACGCATCTTAAAAGGGTAGTTTCTGCTCTCTTAAGTAGTAACAAGATTAGAATCAATATCAGTGCCCACTCAACTAGCGAGATCAATGTGCTGCATGGAGTGCCTCAAGGTGGCCCCTTGTCTTCTTCACTGTTCAACCTGGCCATTGATCTGAGCGAACATAATTTTTCCAAAAAGTTTGGTTTCTAACTAAAAAGTGACCAAGAAAATGTGGTCCTCACAGGTTTCGCAGATGACCAGGCTGTTTCAGTGCGTGACAAAGGGGCTGCGGAAAGAGTAATTGGCAGCATCCAGAAAACATTCAAAGAAATTGGTCCTGCCTTCAACCCAAGGAAGAGTTTGGGCATCGTTATGATCAAAGGAGAGCTGTAAACGACACTCCCTTGAGAATGGAGATAGCATATTGTGCGGCTAAAAAAAAATTTCTTTCTAATAGCATGAAGAAATTATCAGAATTATGTATCCTAAAAAAAATTCATTATAGGTGAAAATAATCGGGAGTCAGTCTTTTTTTAAATATTTTAATTTTGCTGACGTTTCGACTCAAGCTTGTGAGCCATCATCAGACAGAGCATTACTGAGCCATGTCCAAGCATAAACTATATCAGTTAATGCTTGGACATGGCTCAGTAATGCCCTGATGATGGCTCACAAGCTTCAGCCGAAACATCGGCAAAATTAAAATATTTAAAAAAAGACTGACTCCCGATTATTTTCACCTATAATAGTTTCTACAGTCGACTATACATCCTCAATAAAAAAATCATTTATTCAGATGAAGGGGTGCACAAATGGCATTAATTTACATTTATGTTGCAAACAAGTTGTGAGGATATGTAACAATTATTTTAACATAAAAGCTTAAAGATAGTGAGTACTACTTCTACTGATGTGCTATTATAAATTTGACAGAATGGAATTAGGATCTAGCTTTAAATAATAACACCTTATTTGGGGTGAATTATAATAGTTTACAGAGGAACTGATTTAATAATAATAATAATTTATTTTGTATATTGCAGTTACTTTTACAATAAAAGCATATTAATCGACACAAAATATAATATTCATGAGCAAAACTGCGGGTTACAGCTATTATCTTAATGAAGCATGATTATAATAGCATAGACACTCAATGGATAGTGCAAGAATCATTGATAAGGAATAGATAAATTATATTAATAACGTTACCTGTTTTATATGCAGAAAATGAACCTAGGGATGGGTATGTATTTTTTCACTCAGTGTATCTTTATTTAATTTTTAACAAATAGGAGAATGTTATGTTAAAATGGTTGAAACGAGCTATCGGTAAAAGTTAGTAAAGATGAAAAAAAAAACTATTTATAGTCGCATACAATATGTATAAACTTTCTAATAACTGTTTTATTAATGATTATCATCCGTACATTTAGGAAATTATACGATTATTTCCTCAATTATTTAATTTTATAATAACAGTAAAGTAAGTAACCATTATGAAAAGTGCTGCGCTATCTGTTGGCTTGAAAAGAAGCTATAATGGTGTTGGGCATCGCCGCTAGATAGCGCTAACATGCGTATTAAGATCGTTTCACACACAACAGGTCAGGTTTAGTTCCGTCACTGTCCGTTAATGGTTCCCAGTGCTACAAGCTTTTGTGACGGTCACCCGTATTCAGACATAACCGTTCCGTAACAGTGATATTTGAGATGGCAATGTTTACAGACCGAGAGTTGATGATGATTGCCATTGCCTTGGATGATGATCATCATGAAAATAAGAATAAAAGGAAATGGGTGCAAGACGCCTGGAAGAATAGAGATAGCGAGGGCGAGTTTGCTCTGTTGTTTAAAGAACTGGTTGACGATGAAACAAAGTTTTTCCAGTATTTTAGAATGTCTGAAAGGACTTTTAATTTATTGTTTAGTAAAGTTGCAGTGCATTTAAAGAAGCGGGACACTCCTTGCAGAAAAGCAATTACACCAAAGGAACGCTTAGCAGTTTGCTTAAGGTTAGTATTTAATGGTACTTCGTCTGTGATGTAGGTAGACTACATACCAGTTTTAATCATTAAATTCTTATAAATATTTTTTTAAACTATTAATTGAATCACAGGATTAATATAAATTAGTAATAAACAGTGTATAACCTCTCCCGAACATAGATGATGATGCTATTAAGTGGGATCATTTAAATTCATATACTGAATCAATGAAATTAAATCGACACTTTACAAAACAGCTCTACTAATTATTGGGGAGAATTTTGGTATTTGAGAAAATATTGCCTGAAGAACTAGGATGTGGATCATCGGCTACTACCGAAGCGGAAGGTAACACTGCAGACGCCGGATACTAATATATTCGAGGACTTGTTAAAGATCAAGTCGGGAAAACAAAATATTTCATACTTTCTAAAATTTAAAGAATATTGCTGCCGAGGAGTGGGACAAAATTCTGGCTCCCCTTACCGGAACTTTATTATTTCATACAACAGCATCTTTAATTAGTTTTAATAGTAAATAGTATACCTGAGTATTTATAAACGTTTTACTTTAAATTTTTTAGATTAATGAATTCATTAAAATGCAATTTTATATAAAAGTATACGAACACTTATGGCTCCCACTCATTGGTTAATTTCTATTTTCAGTTCTATCTTTGAAATATATAGCAAAAGACTCGAGCCTTATCTCAATCTTTATGAAGCACTGTGATGGGCTTAATACATTTTCTTATATTAAAAGTTTTCTAGACAATTTTGCTGTATGATAATCATCAAAATTTCCCTGGAAATGAAAATTAGTATTTAATTTTACGCTAATTTGCATTCGCTTTTCTGACTGTATATTGTAAACGAATCAATGAATTTTCACTATTTCGAGAAAACAATAAGCTGATTTTCGTGTTAGTCTACATCAAAATAGTCGGAAAATATCCGAAATAGTGAAAAACCATTGATTCATTGATGAGATAAAACCGGAAAAGCGAATGAAAATTAGCGTAAAATTAAATGCTAATTTTGATTTCAAGGGTGTTTCGGAAAATTTTGATTATTATTATACAAAAAAATTGTCTAGAAAACTTTTAATTTAAGTAAATTTATTAAGCCCGTCTCAGTGCTTCATAAAGGTTGAGATAAGACTCGAGCCTTTAACTGAGGGTTCGACCCGAGCCGTCAAGACACCAGCTTTCAGATCTCCGACTCTCTGAGCCTTCAATTTTCGAGCCTTTTTTTACAACACTACCTGTGTCCATATGACCAAGACCCAAAAAGAGGTCTGTTTGTGAGGCAAGTCTACCTCGTACCTAAGTCAGTTATAAAACTGAAATTTCATATTTTAGGAGCTTACCTATATGCTTGAAATATTAAAGCAACTTTTTTATCAAATAGCCCAGTAAAATAAGGCTAAAATTGAAGGTTTGTGAGAAGTAACTCGGACAAAACTGGAAATCTTTTTAATACCTCTTAATGGTCTTAAATAAAAGTAATCTGAGTTTGCACCATCACAGGTGGTGAGCTTAGCTTCTTGGGGTCGAAAAACCTCGAATTTGCCGCACTTTTTTCAGTTTTTCACCTATAAATTGTAAACGGTGCTTACTACAGAAAATATCTTTCTTTTTAAAATAAAACAACGTTAAATTTCCTTGCTGAAAGTTATATTAATTATTACTTTTGGTTTACAAGCATTGCCGCAATCGTTCGTCAGAAATAGGAACAAATAGGTCAGTAAGAGACAAGTGTAACTTTCCAGCTTTGTCCGAATTACTTCCCACAAACATCCTTTTTTTACTGGGCTAAAATTCGGAAAACCAAAAGAGCCCCTTTGTACTATACATTTTGCACCTTTTTAAGATTTTCTCTATTCGGTTTAGATTAAACTTGCTATATCGATGTAGAATTTAAAGGGATTTAATATCGTGTAGGTTTCATTCTGATACCTGAAATAGACTGCCGATTTTTTTTTTTTTTTTTTATTTCTCTCTCCAAAGTACTTTTAATTTGGTAGATTCGAAAAAAATAACCATTTCATCTTATTAGCATTCATCATAAATGGCTAAATATACAAAATGAACGAATTTGATAACCGACACATTCTGGAAAACAGGAAAAATGTATAGGTGGTAAGTCTAGCATAAAAATTAAAAGTACGAAACTATAATGTAATGGGGATCACTTGTAGCTGGGTGGCTAGCATAACAGCCTCCCATGCCAAAGGTCACGGGTTCAAACCCGCAGGTGGTCCTAGGATTTTTTAATGGGAGTAAAAAATCCTTAGTTACGCCGTCCTTCGGAGGGGACGTTAAAAGGTGGTCCCGAGCCTGTGCGATGTCAGGTACTCGTTAAAGATCCCTATCCTAATAAAACCTGGATAGGCAAAATTTAGGACTCCCGCCGTAGCATCGTCCGATTAGCCATAGTAGCATAAAGTGACGTTAAACGAATAAACAAACAAACAAAATAATGTAATGTTTAAGACAACAATAAGGATTATCCTTGCATGGAATTTGTTTATATTACTTTCATGTATATATTGAACTATATAGTAAGGAAAAGTATTGTATTATTTTATATTTTATTATTGTATTATACATATATTGCATTATTATACTTATTATTATTATACATATATTGTATTAGACATATATTGTATTGTATTATTGTAAATTTCATATATATATATATATATATATATATATATATATATATATATATATGTGAAAGTAAAAATCGTATTAAATTCACTATTCATATAAATCACATTTATCAAAGTAATATTTATTTAATTTAAAGGAAAAATGACATTTCTGTGGAGACATTTTTTTAGTTGTAAGAGCTAAGCTACTTTAAAAAGCATCAAAGGTATAAATCTTAAAATGTGTGAAATTATTTTTTTCTCTTGATGAGGCGGTTTATTTTTTAATTGCCATGCATCTATTTTCAGTTATGATGAATTTGGTTCACGTGATTTTTTATATCATCGGGTAGTTTATTGTGGAGAAGTGGAAATTTGTCTTGCAAGGGGTATTAAGTGAGTAATTTTCGTCACCAAAACCAATCACACCTTACAGGATGGGCCATACAGGTCACCTATCTATTTTAACTAGGTGGCAAGGTTTGACTCGATGCTGCTTAAGTGCTCAAAAGAGACTCCCATAAAACAAAATTACTGACCAGAAAACGGAAAAGTATATTGTTTTTAAAATATGCGACTGATAATGCAAAATTACAAGATCATTCAGTGTCAAAACTTTTGACTCAAAACTATTCGTAATATCACGTTGTTTAATGGCTTCAAATGTTCATGTTCTAACTTATCTTCGACATAATTTTATGTTCAAAACAATTCCTCTCCCTCATTCAACTTATAACCAACCTTAGAAAGAAACTTTTTTCAAATAAAGCATTTAATTAAAAACTTAACAATTTAACAGCGGTTTCGAATAATTATTTAAAAATAAATAGTCGAAATGTTTAAAAAAAATGATGTAAATATAAGGATAGCTGATTATAGTGAGGAGGATATAATAATAAAATATTTTTTTAATTTAAAAAAAAAATATTTATTGATAATTACAACTGTATTGTACAACAGATCTAGTAAATAGTCTAAAAGAAAATAAATAGTCATGAAAAATACATGTAGAGAAGCTTTTCAATGGAAGCACTCTAATATAAATAAAATATAAAAGCGAAAAATGCCTGTCCAAAAAAAAAAAATGTTAAAAATGAAAGATTGATAAAATAAGAAAAAAATTCTGCAAATGAGTAAACCTTAGCTTATATCTGAATTTTTGGGAACTTCTGGACGACAATAGTGTTTCAACTGTTGGCCACGTTCTAAAAAAATATGTCAAAAAGAAAAATATGGTTTAAGAAGTCGGAAAAAGTCTTTGAGCCGCTAAGGCAATAAGAGAATACGCTGAATGTATGAAACTTCTTTTTTTTTTTTTAAAGATTTATGAATATAAATGTTTGCAGATGAGACCCATACTATTCAGCATCTAAAGCCAGAATTTAAAGTAGAAGGAAACTGGCGAATAAATTAAATTTTTAACATAAGCCCAACAATATTCAATTAGTTCAACAATTTTCTAATAGTTTTCGAATTCCCTCTTCATTATTATAATTTTTTTTTTTTTTTTTTTTTTTTTTTTTTTTTTTTTTTTTTTTTTTTTTTTTTTTTTTTTTTTTTTTTTTTTTTTTTTTTTGTAATATACGAAATTACAGGTACTTTAAAGGAAGAAAATTCAGCATTTTAGCTCTGTCATACTATATTAATCAGAATGAAACTTTTTATTTTTTTTTTATTGACATATTTATTGATATTTACAACTGTATTAAATAAAAATACATCTAGTAAATGTGATGGTAATATACAAAACTGTCATGAAAAACATGTAGAGACACTACCCAGTGGCAGCACTCTAAAAATATTTTAAACTTGAAGGTCCCGGGGCCATTTCCTTTTCAGGCGCCTCGGAGGATTATCCGGAATTGAAGAGGAAGAAAGGATTGATACTAGTGGGTTAGAGTGAGAATGGAGTTTGTCATGAAAGGATTGATACCTGGTCCGGGCCAAATCAGTAACATAGGGAACATTAAGGTCTTTATGGATAAGTTTATTCGTGACAAAGTAAGGAGCGTTGAGGATTTTACGAAGGATTTTGGATTGTAAGGATTGGATGCGGGAAGAATTTGATGGTTTAGTAGAACCCCAAAGCTCTACTCCGTAAGTCCAGATTGGTCTTATAATAGTCATGTAGATGAGCCTTTTGTAGTTAAGAGGAAGATTTGATCGTTTGTCTAGTAAGTGTTGAAGTAGCCTAAAGCGGCGAGCAGTTTCTTGTCGTTTAAGTCGTGTATGGGGATTCCAAGTTAGGCGTTTGTCAAGAAGAAGTCCTAGGTATCGGATCTGTTCAACAGGAACTAGTTGAGTGTTATTAAAGGATACTTTAGGGCAGGAAGTCAAAGGTTTACGGCGAAGGGTAAAGGTTATTTGATGGGATTTGTTGGAATTTATTTTTATTCTCCAGTTCTGACACCATACTTCTAGGTCTTTGATGTGGGCTTGAAGGGTATTTGAAGCAACAAATGGATCTTTATGAACTGATAACACGCAGGTGTCATCAGCATTGGTAGAAAGGAAAGTGTTAGGATGGGTTGGGATATCAGCTGTATATACTGTGTATAGAATGGGTCCTAGAATACTGCCTTGAGGAACACCAGCAGTCTGTGTAAAAAGGGATGAATAGGAACTATTGTGATTAATTTTGAAGGATCTATCAGAGAGGTAGGATTGAAGAATCAGGAAATATGTGGGAGGAAGGAATTTACGGAGTTTGTACAACAGTCCTGGGTGCCAGACTCTATTAAAAGCCTGTTCTACATCGAGAAAGGCTCCCGTGCAGTACAGCCCGCGCTCCAAAGCAGAAGAGACAACGTCCACCACACGATGACATTGCTGGATAGTGGAGTGGGATGTTCGGAATCCGAACTGATGATCAGGGATGATATGATTGGAATCAAGGATGGGATATATTCGTTTCAGAAGGAGTTTTTCAAAGATTTTACCCATAATAGGTAATAGAGAAATTGGACGGTAAGAGGATGGATGTTCGAGCGGCTTTTGGGGTTTGGGAATCATCTTAACAATGGATAGTTTCCAGGAGTCAGGAAAATATGTGGTCCGGAGGATAGCATTATATATGTAGGTAAGAAAACAGATGGATTTTCGAGGAAGCTGTTTCATTATATGGGAAGTAACTAAGTCATGTCCAGGAGCTTTGCGGGAAGGTAATCTGTGAATGATATTGGCTATTTCTGAAGGATGAAATGCTTTAGGTGGTAGGGTCATTTGGAGAGGAATATCGAGTTCTGTTTCAATACATTCAACATGGTTTGAATTGAGTATTTCAGGATGAGGATTGTATATTTTAGAGAGGTGCTGAGCAAATATCTGGGATTTTTCTTCGTCGGATCGTGTCCAGGTTCGGGTTTCATTAAGGAGTGGATGGTTGAAATCTTTAAACTTCAGGATTTTTTTAGTAGTCGTCCATAGTGATTTGTCAGTAATCGTAAGATTTTCCGTCAAGTTTTGTAAATTTTGTATTTTTTGAGTTCTGATTTTAGTTTGTTAGTCAGTTGGGTGTAATAAGTTTTGTCTGTTGGGTATCTGGTCCTGTGCCACTTCAATCTTGCTGTGCGCTTTTCTCTCAATAAGATCTGAATGTGCTGTGGTAGGTTACTTTTCTGAGGTTTATTAGGTTTGGTGTTAGTTGTGTTGTCTATTATGGTGCTACTTATTGAGTCAGTAAGTTTTTCTATGGCTAGGTCAATATCTTGTTTTGTCTTTAGTGGAAATTTTAAGTCTAGTTTATTTTCTATGTCATATCGAAATTGGTCCCAGTTTACACGTCCTGCAATTAATGTAGGAGGAGAGGGTTTAGGAACAAAGTTTGAATGCAAAGAAAGCAGAACAGGACTGTGGTCAGATGAAAGGTCATTCAGGGATTTGATTTCGGCTTGGGAAGTAGGGATTTGAGAGGTAACAAATATATCCAGGATATCAGGTTTTTTTTTTAGAGATGTAGGCCAATATGTGGGATTCGTAGGAGCAAGGATAGAATAACAATTGGAGTTTGTGACGTTAGAAAGGATACTACCACGGGAGTTGGATGCTCGACAACCCCATCGTTGGTGTTTAGCGTAGAATGAAACTAACATGATATTAAAGCCTAATCAATTTTACATCAGTTATGGAATAAACCTGATTCACCAATCATTGTAATTTATAATTACATCCTTTTTTAACATTTAATAACTTCCTTTGTCTATTAAAATATTTATAATACCTGAAACTACCTACGATATCCCTCAACCAGCTACCTCCAAAGGACTTAGCCAGTACCGACAAAGGACAGGTGTGGTTACTTGTAGTCCGTGAGCCAGCAACGAAAAGTGCAACCCATTTTACTAAAGTTTTTAGTATGTTTTATGCAAAGCATCCATCATAGTAGCGCAAAAAATACACGTCTGCCAATTTGAAACGGGTGGATTACAAAATGGCGGCTATTAAACAAGGGAATATCAATCACTCTTTTCTAACATAATTATGGTTACTATCTTGAAAACGGCTCATCCTATGAATATAATCGTTATGAAGTAAATCATCAAGTATTGTATAAACTTTCATTTAAGTAGTAAAAGACATTTGTATGTTCAATATTCATTGATATAGAGGTATTACAAAAAAAAAAAAAGCGAAAAACGAGATATTACTCTTTTCTAACATAATTATTATTATTATTATTATAGTTTTTACTCATTTTACCACGATCTTCCTTTTGACCTCATAATACTAGGTGATAATACGAATCAAACGAGGCTAGTCTGCCACACAAAAGTGGGTGGGAAGCCGCGACAGACGTATTTCAAAAAAGGTGGAAAATGCATGGCATAAAGTGGCTCTTCTGGTTTACTCATTTCGATGAAAAATTTATTTTAGGCCTATACGCTTCTAAAACATGAAATTTCAGTTTTATATCGCTTATCGTTTTCGCGCTAGAATTACCACTAACACAGGCCTTTTTGTGGGTCTTGGTCATTTGAACTCAGGGGTTCCTAAAACGTGCATTTCTGTTGAAAACTCGAATTATAAAATTTTCACGACTGCAATTCTTTACCTTACTATGTATTTGATATATAGGTGAGTAAAAATAAAAACTTGTATTTTTTTATTTTATTTTATTTTATTTATTTATTTATTATTATTATTATTATTTTTTTTTGCTCGCGAAAAGTTCTCAAAAAACTACGCGAATATAGTGTTTTCTTACTTAACTCCCTTCTTTTTCATCCTTTCCTCAGACCACGTAAAACCCCTTTTTGGGCGTTCTTAGTTCACGAAGACCTTAATATTGTTTAGTGACCTTCTGTCGGATTCACTACCCTGACAGTCTGAATCCTTCATTCCTGCTGAATCCATATCGACCCTGATCTGCTTGAAGAAAACAGTCGTGTTATTGAGCTGGCGGAATCGTCGGAAGATTTCCCGGCTTAACCTTTCAGGACTCATCCCTCATCATGTGTCCATAGAAATTCAGTCTTCTTAACCTGATATCGGTCTCCAGGGTTTTGTTGTTGGCATATATTTCTTTGTTGGACTTGAGCCTGTATCCTTCGTGTGTCTTGTTGGGCCCATAGATACAAATTTGTATTATTTATATATTAAATATAACAAAACTAGAAAGTAATGTATTTTATTGTTTATTTAATTTGAACATTAATTATTATTTATTTTTTTTAGGTTTCTAGCAACAGGGGATTCATATCAAACGATTTCGCACAGCTACCGCATGGGAATTAGCACAGTTTGCAGTATTGTAAGGGAAACTTGCAAAGTAATATGTGAGACCCTAATGAGTACGATGCTCCCCAAACCATCTGAAAACATGTGGAAGTCCATAGCTAACGATTTTAACGAAGTGTGTAATTTTCCGAATTGCCTGGGGGCTTTGGATGCTAAATACATCACGACACAAGCTCCTACAAAAGACGGACCGAAGAATACACATTCGATTGTGCTATTTGCCCTCGTTGATGCACATAACAACTTCATTACTGTAGACGTTGGTGAGTATGGCAATAACTGCGATGGAGAGATTTTCGCTAGTTCGAAATTGTTTAAAGCCATTGAAGGACGTAAGCTAGCAATCCCAGGGAATGCAGTACTGCCAAACACATCCACTGAAGTACCCTATGTAATGGTAGCCGACGAAACATTTCCTTTAAAAACTTATCTCATGCGACCTTACCCTCGGCAGAATTTGGATGATTCCAAGACAATCTACAACCATCGTTTAGCTCGAGTCAGAAGGGTTGTGGAAGACACATTAGGGATGTTGTCCCAAAAATTTAGAATTTATAACAAAAGAATTCAGACTGCTGCGTATACTATCGATAACATTGTACTAACAACATGTATACTTCATAACTTTATTAAAAAATATGATGAAAACTCCTACACTAGTGAAATTTTTGAGGATGATGAATTTGCTGAAGATACTCTTGAAAATTTGCCCTTGCAAGAAGGTGATGCTACAAGGAACGCTTTGGACATTAGGGACAAATTTAAAGATTATTTCAATTCAGTGGTTGAAAGTGTATCTTCGCAAGAAGAGTCCAATCTGAATGTTCATTCCTCAGTTTGAGTTGTAGATTATATTTAATATCAAACTAGTACCTGTAAATAGTAGACCGACAGAATTTTTTTATATTTTTATATTAAAAATAAAATAAATTATTTACAGTTGTCCTATTTATTCTCCTGGACTCCACCCCTAAACTTCGTGTCTATAAATTTGTGATATATTCGAGTGGATAAATTAAATACTTATTATGATGGAGTTTAGTTAACTAAACTCCATCATTATGAATCCTCTCACCCGGGGCCCGCAAGCAGATAGTAACCAACCTCTGCACCATAGTAATTTACCTCTTCGCCGTAATAACTAATGAGCAAATAGAAGATCTCTTCATGGCCCTGCCTTGACATCTCAACATTCTTCAGTTCACACTTCGTTTTCTTCTTGTCAAATTTCACCTCTATCTATTGTAAATCCCTCCTCTTCAATCGTTTCTTCTTCTACTCAAATAAATTTATCTTTTTCTTCCCTAAAATCCTCCTTCCCTCATCTCAAATCTCATTTCAATCTATTCTCCAATCTTCACAAACGTCTAGCTAATAGTTTAGAACAAATGATCTTCCTCTTAAAATGCCGATACAATACAATTTTTCCAAAATTCATAGACAATTCTTGAAACCATATTATAACTCCTAAATCTCCTATTCCAAAATTAGCATCACTGGCTCTTAAATTTAAAAATTCCCTACTAAATATCAAAACCAGAGAATGCATCTTACAGATTAAATCCCTAAATAATAAAATATTCACTGACTTCTTTAGACACCGTCTCAGAGTCAACCCTGATGTAGACCGAAACGTCGGTACATAATTAAAATATCACTTTGTTTTAATGTGTGTTTCTCTCTAATGACCGCACCCCCAACCATCTTCCTCATCTAAATGCTTATTAGGTTTTACTAATTTACTCACACATTTCATCGTTATAATTATCGTAATGTGAAGAAATCATCCGGACTGGAAAGAATGTGTGGCGTCAACACATGTGGTTGCTAATGAGATTTGTTGGTTGTTTGTTCATTTAATGTCTCTTTATGCTATTGTGGCTAATAGGACGATGCTACAGTGGGAGCCTTAAATTGTACCTATCCAGGTTTAATTAGGATAGGGATCTTTAACGAGTACCTGACATCGCATAGGCTCGGGACCACCTTTTTACGTCCCTTCCGAAGGACCGAACATTTTTGCAAACAATGTAATATGGGAGACGGGGTAGCTGAGTAGGTTATCGCGCGTTGCCTATTAACAGAGAACCAACAACTTGGAACAAAATAATCACAAGTTCGAGTCTCGGTCTGTGGGGGCTTTTATCTCAGTATTTATCCCCGCCCTCACCCTCCGGGCTCGAGAAACCCCCGTATAGCCTTCAAAGGCGAGGTAGGGGTGAACAAAAAAAAATAATAGTTATGTAATGTGTGTTCAAATAAAGATTTAGCCATTATTGATATTGTTCATGTGGTGATATCACCACAAATGTTTATGAATCGACGTATAATGTTCCTGTTTTCTTATAATAAATAATAACTGCGTGTGTTTATCAACAGTAGTCTCACAGAGCTACCATAAATTAATCAAAGACAGCGAGGTTCGGATGAAACGATGATATAATACATAAATAAGCATGATGGAGATGTGGTTTGAATGAGGCCAAAAAGGTTGTTATTGAAAAATAAAATTATTTGTGACTATAAAAAATACGCAGATGGCTCAAACTTTTTTTAATGGGAGTAAAATATCCTTGGTTAAGCCGCCCTACGCGATGTCAGATACTTGTTCAAAATCCTTGTCCCAATTAATTAAACCTGTATAGAAAAACATTAGGACACGAATTGTAACATCGTCCAATAAGCCGCAGTACCATAAAGTTATGTTAAATGAATAAACAAACAATATAAAAAATATGAAAGTCCTGATTATATTTCACCCTAATAAAAATATCACATAAAAAAAATTATGTTATTCCACTTTCATTAAAAAGTTGTTTATTTTTTAATTACAAGTTAAAGTTATAGCGAACAATGTAATAAAATATAGATTTATTCGTATATAAAAATATAAAATCCTATACAAAGAGTAATGAGTAGATTAATTTCTGTTTTAGTTCAAGATGCTAAGAGTTTTAGTTGTAAGTTTCAAATAAATATTTCAACCGGATGGTGGATGATATTTTTCTGGTAGAAGTTGGTTCATGGTGCAATCAAAAGAACATACAATAAGATATAAACTTAATTTACTGGTGCCGACGTTTCAGCCTAAATTATACGCCTTCTTCAGGGCGATTGAGCGAGCATCACAACTATGAAGTGATTCAATTACTTAGTAAATTACTAATAGCCATTTACTTCATCGTTATAACGCTCGCTCAATAGCCCTAACACAAGTCCTATAATTTAGGCCGAAACGTCGGCACCATAAATTAAGTTTATACTAATTGTGTGTTCTGTTGACTGCACCATGAACCAACTTCTCCCATATATACAGATAGTCAACCATCCTCACTTAACGATGATATTTTTCCT
The DNA here is from genome assembly GCA_023052935.1 of Piezodorus guildinii. Taxonomy (NCBI): domain Eukaryota; kingdom Metazoa; phylum Arthropoda; class Insecta; order Hemiptera; family Pentatomidae; genus Piezodorus; species Piezodorus guildinii. The sequence continues at coordinate 71,205,283 of CM041296.1, read as the reverse complement.
TCGACAAAGAAAATGGAGAGAAGTACTTCCACTTACCCTTATGGCGGAAGCCCAAATGGAAGGCATAATAAAACATTTCCTTCTTTTTTACATAAAAAAAATTAATTTTATCATATGTTATTTAAATCATTAAGTAACAGTTCAATTCTTGAGACATATATATATTTGAATTTTAAGAAGAAATCATCAAGACTCAGCGTTACTAAAAATATTTTAAATTTTGTGCAGGACAATGGAAATGTAAGTTATTTAACACATTTGTGCCACACTGTCGAAAAAAAAAACTTATTCTTTCCTTGTCCTACGTTAAGCATCATTTTTTTTTTTTTTTTTTTTTTTTTTTTTTTTTGTGATCAAACAAAGTATAGTGCCTATTTGCTTCTATACTTGCCCTTAATTCTTTCTATCCTTTCTTTCCTATTGCCCTGTTTTATTTTTATCTCTTTTAAATTATGTATTCATCCCAATTTATAACTAAATCGGCTTCGCAGCATGCCGATTTTCGTATTGTGTTGGTTTCGCAACATTACTTGTCAATGCAGAAGAGAATTGGAATTTTTATTATCTTTTAACTTAAATATTTTTTTTAATTAAAAAATAAATATTTATTTACTATTTTCTTCTAATGTATTTATGACAACAAAAGAACATCTCTACGTAATATGAGATTATTTTGAACACAAGACAGGATAATTTTGCTGGGAAAATTAATGATTCTGATTACAATTTTGCATCCTCCTTCAATACCCTTATAAGTTAATTGGAATTCCGGAAATGTAGGTTTCAGATTTAGTGTTAGAGCCAAGTTTGTTATGATGAGAAATCAAGATTTTTACCTACAAATTGAGCAATATAAATTCGAAACTTATAACTCAGTCGTGGACAATCAAAAAGTCCGACTTAACGAATATCTTCCTGTGGTGATGAAAAGGATGCAGTTTTAGCTGACAGGTAAATGGAGAACTAAGGAAACACACGACGTGCTTAGTGTCTTCAGGTAATTGGCTTGAAATTTGGCTGTCACTACGGCTTTCCGATGTAAAATTTAATGAACTTTAATATCATGTAGGTTATGTTCTGATTAAAATAGTCTGACAGGGCTTAAATGCCGATATTTTAAATTTTCTTCCACTAAAGTACCTTTAATTTTGTAGATTCAATAAAAATAACTATATTATCTTGTTAACGCTGATGAAAAACAGGTAAATATATAAATTGAATAAATTCGATACCCAACTAAAGGAGAAAACAGAAAAAATATTTTTTTAATGCAATTTTTCGTTTTTGAACATAAGAGCAGTAATATACATGTATGATATACCGTTGGAAAGCTAAAGATTTTAGAAAAAATATTATCTCATACACAAGCTTTTAAAAGTTAATAGAGAGTGATGAAATGAACATAAAACTAACTGATTATTTTAGATAATAATATAATAGTTTTTTTAATGAAACACATGCTTCTATATAAATTCAATTTAATTAATTCCTTGATAGTTTCACGTATTTTTATCTCTTGTTTTTGAAAATTCTTTCATTGATTTTAAAAATTGAGATAAGTGAAAGTCGTGTGTTGCCCGCACCAGATTTTTTTCCCTTGCAGTCAACTATTATTCCATCATTACGTAGTTTAAGTAAGTTCCTCTAGATAGCAGCACAACCTGCCGGTAGATGTTTGAAACCATTTGAAATACGAGGCATGTTTTTTAAGGAAGTACCGTTTTGGAATTAAAAAAAGACGTGCAATGATATCGCAATAATTTTATTTTTACATGAAAGCCTGTACCTTTTCTACATAATTTTCATGAATTTTGAGGCACTTGTCATAACGCGGCACCAGTTTTTGAATACCCTCCTCAAAAATTCTGCCGCCTGACTTGTTAACCACTGCATCATAAATGTTTTGACTTCGTTATCGTCTTAAAAAGACGTGGCAAGTTGAGTAAGGGTATCGTTTTGCTACATGACAATGCCCGTCCAAATGTGGCTAATCGGACCAAAGATCTCATCAAATCATTTAAATGGGAAACTCTAGATCATCCTCTATACAGCCCTGATCTGGCGCCCATCGACTACCATTTGTTCCTGCTCTCGAAGAAACACCTAGGCGGTCGGCGTCTTCAAGACGATAACGAAGTCAAAACATTTGTGATGCAGTGGTTAACAAGTCAGGCGGCAGAATTTTTTGAGGAGGGTATTCAAAAACTGGTGCCGAGTAATGAGAAGTTCCTCAAAATCCATGGAAATTATGTAGAAAATTAGATTAAGGTACAATCTTTCATGTAAAAATAAAATTATTGGGTTATCTTTGCACGTCTTTTTTAATTCCAAAACGGTACTTACTTAAAAAACATGCCTCGTAATAAATAATTATCAGAGGTGATTTTATTTCGAAATATATTAACTAAAATACTATTACAAAATTTTAATTTGTGTGTCTCAACTTCAGGCAAAGTTCTTTCTTTTCTTTTTTTCTTTTTTTTATTGGACTGTTTTGTGTCAATAACTCAGATATAAGAAATTATATTTTTAAAACAATATCTCTTTGTTCAGACTACTAAAAACCTACATTGTCAAAGGCATTCTGTAATTAACTAGTGTTTTTAATATTGGAAGAATGGTATACAATAGCTAAAACCAAAAAAGTTTTATTTTTTACGTTTTGAACATAAATATATTTTAAAAAATTAAACATTTTGCTTTCTGGGAACCTCTTCAACGATTTATTATTTATACAGAATTATATAAAATAATAGTTGTGAAAAATAATTTTTAAATATAAATTAATAAGAGGTCCAAATACTTTTGACACTCACTCGTTGCAGCTTAGTACATTCCTTATCATTACCCTCTTATCATTTACTCTGTTATCACCTTCAGGGTCACGGTTTTTGAAAATTAAATTTTCAATTATTTCGAAAGTTTTAGTTTTGGTTAGTATTGTAAGAAGCAGGATTTTACTACTAAAGTATTTTTACTATGAGGTAGTTATTCTTTATTAATTTATTTTACTTTAAAAAATTCCGTAATAATGATTTTAGTAATTAGTTCTATACAGATTTATTTATTTATTATTTCAGTTTTCTTTTTGAAGGGGGTTCGAAATTGGCTGTAAATTCTAAAGCATGAAAGAAATGATAATAATTTAGGCCTGAAAGAGAATATCGGCTGCTCCCACCAGTCTAAAAAGAATTTCATTCATCCACCAGTCATTCCATGTTATATTTATGGTTGTTGGAATTGATTTTAAATCGGGACGAACAACTCATTAATCTTCATTTATGAATGAATGAAAAAACAAATTTTGTAAGTAGTTTATAGAACTGTGACAGACATCTTGTACGGGATATACGTTTTTATCGTTTTTTCAAAAAGAAATCATTTGTTGGTTTCCATGCCATTTTCTCTGTTTCGGAGACCTGAATCCGAATTCTGTAATGACCTAACAAAATGTGGATGCTTTTAGGGAGTAATTTGTTATGATTTCCGCTGATAATAAAAAGTATTTTTAGTAGTAAATAAATCTTTATTATCAGTAATAAAGCAGAGCAAATTTAAACACAACCGTAGCTACACAATTCTTCTGAAAATAAAATATGAGATCGAAATTATTCATAGTATTTAAAATGTAGACCATTATTTTCTAGGTCCTGATAAATAATATTGTAGTAAACTATCTCGGCTTCAGGCTTCGTTCTGGGCTTGAAAGTTTTATTTAACTCTACCTTTGAATACGACCTTTAAGGAATCAATATTTGCAAAAAGTTAAACCAATTCGCAAATTTGGATGATTTAGAGACAAAAAACTATCAATTGTTAAGGTGCTCCATCCAATTCAGAAACTATTAAAACTGTGCTAATATCGTGAATTTTTTTTTAAAATTATTTACTATACCTTTCCTCAACCGGACATAGTTTTGAAATTATTAGATTAAATAGTGTATTAATCATAACTATTCGAAAATTAATGGATTCAAACTCATTAATGGATAATAAAAAATGACGGGCAGTTTGGTTTTCTTTTTATATTAATATATAAGAGTGTGTTATATGCCTGATAAATCGATTAAAATTCCGAGGTGTACACAGTAGCGTAGGCATTATTAATGAGAAATAATTATTCCCATCACAACTTTGGCTTGTATGAAAGAATGTGACTTGAATTCTAAAATGAAAGATAAGCACAATATGCAGAGGAAATTTAATATTTATCAACAGAAAAATTTTAAGTAATTTTTGTGCGTTTTGTGAGTAACGTTGGTGCATTTTTACTATCGGAAAATTTAAATTGTCATGAGAAAAGCAATAACGAGAGACATTTAAAACTAATAATTTTTAGAGTTCCTTATGCTTGACCATGCAAATAATATGTTCAAGTTAATAAAAAAAAAAATGTCGGGTGGATAGGTCATGATTTCCTTTAAATTACTATCTCTATTTTATAGATCCATTTAATGGTAGAATAAATAAACTAAGGCGCATAAACTGAAATTAATAATATTCATTTCGTGATGTTGGTATTTTAGCCTTGAATTTAATTTTCCTCTAAAACTCGTAATAAATAAACCTTGATAAGAAAAGTTGAACATCAAATTTGAATGAAACAATTCTCGACAACTACTGTCATCAAAATACATACGTCAGTATCCAAAATTGCCATTATAAAATTATGTAATTTATATCATTATACATATAAATAATTTATAAAGTATAATTTCAACCTAAAAAAATGCAAATATGACTTGCATTCTTCGTTCATAAAATTAATGCTGAAGTAGAATTAATTTTTGTTTGTTTTGTAACAGGTGAGCATTGAGGGCATAACCTTGGTGTTACCTCAGTCCACTATCTCTTAACCATTGTTTGTTTTCATTCTAGTTCTGTTAATTTACCTGCATCTTCAATGGTTGTCAAAGTACCTTTGTCTCCTCGAAAATCTGCAAAATACATATCAGAACGTGCGAAACATGTCACTATACATCCCGAAGGGATAAGCAAATTGGCGAAAGACGTAATTAATTATGTTTTATTTTTCTGTGACTGTGAATTTTTAACATTTAATGTGAGTGTTGGAAATTAATTTCAATTTATCTTGTGTTAGATATTAAAACAGTTACGAGAAGAGAATATTAGGATTTCGAGTCCTGCAGAATTGGAGACATTCCTGCAGATTTGACTGAAAAGGATGCCATTAACTTGGTATTTGTTATAGACACCTTAAACTTTTGTTTTTGGATTCCAAAAGGTGCAGGACCTGAAAATCCCAATCCTCCTAAATGGGAAGTAACATTTCGCAATCAAACATACACAGGGTACTTTGCGTTGTGTGCAGCCATTGGAAAGGCTCTTGATGTAAGTTTCTCTTACTCCATATTTCAATGCATTCCTTACTAATACTTAATTCTTTTTCAAAAAACATAAGTCTGGTTAGATGCCCTAGTACTAGTATTTGACCTTTGAACCTAGTTGATTTACAAAAAAATTTGTTTTCTTTCAGAATGGAAAATGTATGCATAACCCTGACTTTTATTCAAAAATAACACTTAAAGAGCTTAAAGACATACTGAAGGGTAATAATTCAGTTGATATTCCCCTTTTGACTGAGAGATTGAATTGCCTACATGAAGTTGGAAAAATATTGATTGATAAATTTGATGGTATTATCCACGTTGTATGAATATTGAAGTTATCAATGTATTGTTCATGTTCTATGTATATTATTGTGACGTGATTAGATATAAAATATTCTTTTGTGCTATCGATAATTCCCTATTTATTATTTTAGGTTACTTTATTAATTGCATTAAGAAATGCAACAAAAATGCTCAAAGCCTCTTGCGATTGATAACATCCGAATTTCCATGTTTCAATGATATAGCTGCTTACAAAGGGGAATCAGGTTTTTATTTTTTATCTTATTTATTTTTATTGTAATATAGTACTGAATATAATTATTGTTTTGTTTTTAGTTTCATTTCATAAGAGAGCTCAGATACTGGTTGCTGATGTGTGGTCACTATATTATGGAGAAGGTATAAGTGAGTTTGAAGACATAGACACTATAACAATGTTTGCTGATTACAGGTAACTTTTTATTCATTAAATGAGTTATTTTAAATATTTAATATCTGCCCAATGTTTTTGAAAAACAAATTGGTTTCCCAGGGTACCTCAGGTTTTAGTTCTCTTCGAAACCATGTCATACAGTGAAGAATTGATGAATGTCCTTAGAGAAGGTAAATATTCATGTCTAGATTAATTGTTTATCCTCCCTTTTCGTGTTTTGATTCAATAATATTTAAATCATTTATTTTTATCAATTTAATAATTTTTATGAAAGGATATTGGTAATCATTTGAAATAGTAATTATTTGAAAAAGGTTAGCTTCATAGCAAAATAAACTAATCTATACCCGCGGTTTATATGCAATGCCTAAAGTTATATTTTGATGAACAGATGTTTTTGGTTTGTTGTTTGACTTGCTCCATTGGATGTATCTCAAATTTATATTTATATGCTTGTAAGTTTTTTTCTTAATTATGCAACTGTACATTTTTAGAACTTTTATTATTGTTTTAACTATAGTTTACAAAATATAACATATCTGTTTACTAACTTCCTTGGTTTATCAAGGTTTGAAACCAGGTGACCCCCTTTCACCTGCTTTATTTAATATTGCATTACAATATATCATTGATAGGGTGATAAGTACCAACAAATATTTAAATTTAGATGGTGAAATGAAGACATGAGAACTATAAAAGTAAACACTAGTGCTATTAGGAAAACCAGCAAAGAGATATGGCTTGGAATAAATTTGGATAAGACAAAATATATGATTAGTAGTAGAAGCAATGATGATCTCGGTGAATATGTGGATAAATTTAGATATTTATGTCCTGTAATAACCAGAAAAATTATTTCAGGAAGAAATGTAGGCAATTCCAATCCCACCAAATGTTCAGCATAACATTTTTGGATGTTATCCTGCTTTTGGGATTGTTAACACCGGGCACTTTGTTCTCCGCTGGTCTTTTTCCTCACATTTTTACATAGTTGTCGAAAAGAGGAATTCGAAAATACTTATTGCAATACTTTCCCTTACTATATATCTCATATATAGGTAAGTGAAAGTAAAAAATTGTAGATTTTAATGCGAAAATAATCAAATAAGTTGATTTAATAATATAGTAATGAGAGATTTTTGCGCTTCCTGTAACTTTTTCTGGAATGGATGTAGTACTTTTTGTAACTCAACATCTCAGTTACAGAGCTTGCAGCCCTCCATTATAAATGCTCAAAAGGGTTCGTGAAGTTGTTAGACTTGGTGAGGAACCAATTCTTAAAGAAATTAATATAAGGTGAACTTAATGGTATCTGTCCAAGGAGTAGGCCTCGGCATTGGTGTGATAATTGTATTAAGTCGGGGATTATTGCTTGGGCGGTAGTCATTGAATTGAATTGTGTAGGCAAAGATTAGTTGTATCATGTTTTCTAAGGCTACTAGTATTATTATTTATATTTTTACTTCTTAAGCACAAGGTAATTCCATTAAGTATAACAAGAAGTATAGTGCTTACTGTTTATTTAATCAGAACATAATGTTTTGAAAATTGTTATTTGTTACAACATTTATTTGTTATTTACTCATTACAGAACAAGAAATGACAAGTGGGTGTGAAATGGAAGTTGAGATTCGTGGTTGTTCCATAGAGGTGGTAGAACGATTGAAGGAAGAAGTAGAGCGCTTGATGGTGGAAGAAGGAGACGAGGGCTTTGTCTGTAACTCTATCCTTATCGATAACTACCTCTGGTCCTACCGAAGGGCCCACGCTTTGTCCCTTACACACATACCCTTCCACAGGGTTCCATCTCTTTACTACTGATGTCTTCATCACACTCCTTCATATCCCGAGTACAGCATCTTGCTTTAGCTACCATGTTTTATTTTAGAGTATATCAATAGTGTCGAATCGGTAGTGAATGAACAATGTTTATCAGATGTGTAATTTAACTTCCATAAACATCACCCTCTTTCTTTGAATTTGCTTAGAATAATGTTGGAGAGTCTCCTCTCTTATATTAGCATTAGCCACTGTCTAACTTGCTTATATATTATGTTTTCATTTATCTGAGTCTTTGAATGATTGATCTTTTTTTAATTAACTTGATTACAGTTTTTACTATGTTATCTTTGAGAAGGTGTGATTGTTATTTGATTTAAATAACCTGTTATAAATGGTTTCCGTTTGCAGTATATTAACAATTAAAAGCAATGGTTAATGTTTAAAAAAAAAAACAACAGAGAATTAAGCTATCGATAAGAAAGATGAATACAAAACAAACGCTACCTGACTACAAAGTTTGTAATTTTGTTTATTTTGTATTTATTCATAGAAAAGATACTTTTTATTTTTTTTAGCGATTAGATCTATCATTAAAATGTTTTGTAAAATTCAAGTTTAGCAATGTATTCATTATTTTAACAATGCCAATCAGTAGAGAAAAAAAAATTCCTCTTGCCCATATTTAGTCTGAACAATAGAATTATTTGCAGTTCCCTCATTTGAATTTCGTTAAAATGTAAGTTAAATTGTTAGTTAAAGTTGTGAATAGTTTAATACAACATTTTAATTAAGTTTTGAAAATTGAGCAATTTTATCTTGTTTTGTTTTATCATATTTATTAGGTTTTTATAATTTATTACAATAGTTACTAAATTATTTATAAATGATCGAATTAGCCATAGCAATTCATTAAAAAAACAATCATCCTTTAATGGGTACCATAATTGTTTGGAAATTGTGAATGCTATAAATTATTTTATCTTCTTTGTTATTTTAGTGACTATATAAATGAAAAATAAATTTTGAAAGGAATTATTTCATTCATTTTTATAACATCTTCTTTTTATCAATGAAGAAATAGTAATGTGATTTTGAACCAGAGAAAAGTTGGCAAATGGAAAGAATTTGATGTTTTTTTATTCCTCATATCATTAAGTTATGTTTAATATAAAATTTTGGTATTTATATCATCTTATTTTACTTTTCATTTCATGTTTGTTATAAATGTGAACTTCTTATTTCATGAAATAAATTATGTCTTAATTTTTTTTTTTTTTTTTTTTTTTTTATGATTCAGGCTTGTCAAAATAGGTTGTTAAAAGATGGAGTTATAGTTTTGATTAAGTTTATTTTAAAGCTATCAAAAATTATTTTGAATCACTCATTAATTAACACTAAGCCTTATCTTCAACTATTATTAAAACTATTTGAATTTTGTCCTTATTCTTATTCCAAATTATTTTAATTTCAACATAGGGATAATAATTTTTTTTTTGTTTCTTGTTTTAGATTATTTTCATTTAGAAAGTTTATTATTAGCACCTCAATAGCCTTGATTCATCTCTACTACTGGTACTTAACAGTTTAGAACTTGTGATCGGACAATGTAAAGATTATTTTAATAGGAGCAGAATTTGTTTTGCAACGCAGCCACAAAATAAATGAGTAATAATAGTCAAAAATTAATTAACACATTACAAATGATCAATTTTCTTGTAAGATTTACAAAATATTACAAAGATACTTGTTAATAATTTTTTTTTCCCCTTGGGAGGTGTTGTTAAATCATTTAAGAAAAGCAATTTTTATTCTCTTGTTTTGGTTTAATTTATTCTAGATTTTATATTTGTTATCCATATTTGTTTATAAAACATTAAATTACATCTTCACAAATTTAGAAGAAAAAAAAAAAAACATATATGTAAGTAGCTCTTGTAGTCTTAAGATTTATCTGAAGAAATATATATTTTTTTTACATTTTTGTGGCTGAGTTCATATATTTTATTTAACAGTTCAATGTAAAGTGTATATAATCCATGTCTAAATTTTATCTTAATGCGTGATTTCTATTATTTATAATTTTAAATTGAGTATAAAACCGAAACTTGAACCTTTTACCTCATTGTGATTATTGATGAATTTTTTTTATTGTACATATTGTTTTTGTGATAATAAAGTATTTTGTGCCTTTATAGTATATGATTTTTTTTTTTTATTTTTCAAAACTTAGTTACTAATTTTGAAATTATATTTAAGAATTACATCTATATCAAAACCTATTTAATCCACTTTTTCCACAAAATGTTATTTAGTTCTCATAACTACACTTTACAAAAATGTTTCTTCATATTGTTTAAAAGTTGGTTCTAAGTCATGGTTTTTAATTTTAGTTTCACGAGGCTTCATGTATAATATATAATATTCAAAAACTTCTGGATTGAAAATATTACTGATCAGTAACTGATATTTTAGGGTTAATTGAGTTAGAAACTGAGACCTATGTGATTCGATCGTTTTTATTAACAAAGTTTATAAATTTTCAAAGTTAACTTAAAGAATCTAACTGTTCATTTCAAACAGTTCTATATTAACTGTTTTGGTTTTGGTATACCTTACAAATAAAGTGAACAACTGCTACTTTTCTCAGAAAATAAAAAGGAAGGTTATATTTGAGTATTGAATAACTAGTGTAGAATATTGGATAAATGGGCATGTCATGAGGATGCTGGAGGAACCATGGCCGAAAACAGAGCTTTGTCATATAATACATGGAAGGAGTAAGAGGACTCGGCCAGAAAAGAGATGGTTTAAAGGGCTGCATAAGGCTATGGCGGCAAGAGGACTTAGAGAGAAAGATTATCACAACAGAACAAAATGGCAGCTGGATTATTGTGATAAGATATATAACCTTGGGTTTTAATAAAGTCGTTTATATATATAATATAATGCTTAGTATAATTACCCATTATTTCTAATAAATTTATTCGTGTAAGATATGTTACTTGATCTTAATAAGTCTGGTATACTTGCTTGTCCAAATAAATATATTTATTTACTCTGCAACTATTTGCCAGCATACATACATAACACTTTCACCATACAGTTCGTTCTTGTAATGACACTCTACAATTTCATCTGATTCTCAGTGGGGCTCTTGCATCCTGAGTCACACAGTCCTCCCATCAGAGTCTTGGCCATCCTTTGTCTCTGGTTTAGCAAAGATTTCCAACTAGTAGATGTTTTCGACTCTACATACCACTCATTCAGCCATCTTACTTCCATATTTAAATTTTTGGTTAATTAATAATTCAGATAAAAAAATAGATAAATAAAACCAACTGTACTTCTACAAGGGTCTTGGGCTCAGTACATATAGAGATTCGTACTGTTTCCTGGCTAACAGCCGTGCAATGAAATGATTAAACTGAGATAACACTCAGCCACCAGGTTTTTCTTGGGTACCCATTTCAAAGAGGCTGGGTCAGTCCCAGGATGGTTGTCCCCAGGCTGAATTAATTCATACTTAGGAAAATGTTTCTTTTTATGTATCTAAAGAGACACTACATACTGACTTTGACATTCCATTCGTCATTGCAACAGTCACTAATCGCTACAATAAATTTCGTGACCGACTGACCCTAAATTCAAACCCGCTGACTCAGAAGCTATCCACTGCCACAAACCCTTATAATCCGTCCAGAAGACTATCGAGGCACTGGCCAAGAGACCTGCTATACTGATAGCCATTTGTTTTTTAAAAATCTATTTTATGTATTTTTTGCACTTCTATATCATTGCATAAGCAAATAGCAAATCTCATTTTATTGTCAAAACTTCTATAAATAAATGTTAAAATCCCGTCAAAGTATTTCTTTATTCATGAATCACTATATTATATCATAAGATGCTATTCTTAATAGTAAAATACAAATTTAAACAAAATATCTATTAGAAGCCCTAAACCTCATTTTCATAAAAATGATGACTTAAGCCCATTCGCCCATGTGAGCAGTCCTGTGAAAGATACAACATACAAACTTTGCACTGACCCCTAGTGTTTATAAATAACTTTAAAAATGTCATGTCCTATGCGAAATATACAGAGAAAAAAAAAATCAGCTGTTGAAAATAGAGATAAGTAACTATTATGATCGACAAGATGATGGTAGTAATTTTACCACCATGTCTGATGGTATATTCATGGGGCATCATAATATTTTAAACTTTCATCGCTATAAAAACATATTAGCTTTTTCTTTCTTCCATTTGTCAGTTACCAAAATAAAATTCACCTTACCATTATATTTTGAAGATTTCAACATAACCTCAAGCTTTATTAGGAGTAATATAGTGTTCTATAGAATAAAATATATTTTCTAATATTTCTTTGAACTTTAGCTCATAAAAATATTTATTGTTCAAACATTACTTCACTTTTACCTTATAAGATATCTGTAGCTTGATTAGTGCTTCTATCTATTGGAAGATACTGGTACTTATCCATGAATTTCACTTGATAATGAAAAAAACGGAATTATCTTTATTTTAATTGACAACCCAAATAAATTTTCCAGTAAAGATTATTGCTGAGTAACACATTAAGGATGAAATGTTTTTAAGATGTTTGTATATGATGTTGGCTGCCCTACAATTGGTTTTTAGAAGTTTTTTTATAGATTATTTTTGATAATAATAAGATAAATACGTTTGAGGTTTGTTATTGCATCACTCAAAGATTAGATTTTTTTTAAATTAAGATTTTTATTTTTCATGAATTTACAAGTGGCCACAAACCTCAGATTTTATACATGTTGTGGTACTGTACCAATCACATGTTGCTTTGGTGTAGTATGTACAAGCGGGGTAGTGGTACTTATAGCCTAATTTATTATTAAAATTGTAGGAAAAATCTGAAAATAAAAACCTACACAATAAAACAACAACAAAAATAAATAATAAGAAACTGAAAAGTTTCTTTTTACTTTTAGAGATCGATTTAAGTTAAGATGCATTTAGTTTCAAATACATTATTGACATTTTTGGTAATTTATTTACATCAATTAAGACGTTGGTTTCTAAAAGGTACTAAAGGACATTTTTTATGAAATTGATATTTTGACAAATTTGTATTCTTATCATTTAGTTTTATCTAAATCTTCTATTTGATTTTATCTAATGAACACTCAAGTCCTTAAAAAACGCGATTTAGAAATGCTATTATTTTCTAAAGGTACTAATATCACATTTAGTTTCGTTCCAAAGTACACCAAAACATTTTATTCCATAAGTTATTAATATGGTGTTGTTAATATAGTAAAAAAAAAAAAAAAAATATTGATTCTAATTAGAAAATAATCAAATAAGCTAATTTAATAATGTAGTGAAGAGAGATTTCGCGCTTTCTGTAAAATTATCTGGAATGGACATAGCACCTTTTGGAACTCAACGTCTCAATTTCAGACAAGAAATCCACAACTCGTTACTTGTTACCGAAGTAGTTGAACTTCGATCAGATATAAATCGTGTTCATCTAATTTTTAACATAAATAATTTGAATAAAATACGAGAGCAGCAAGTGCTACGATGAAGGAGTTCAGTCAAGGTAATGTAGACCAGATAATAATTTTTAACAGCTAGAAACCAGTTACAAATTACGAGTCAAAATTAGTTAGTTATAATATTACACTTTAAAATCTTGTGGTGTATTCAATTTTGATTTATGGCTGTAGAATAATTATTAGAGCTCAAAATTAGACGAGAAAGCTCGTGCATGATTTAGATCAAAAGTTTCATCTGGTCCAAGGTTCAGGTAAGTTGCTAATTAACAGTCTGCAGTTTTTAACTGTTATTTCCTCCTTTGGACTCAGGGGACCCTAAAACGTGTATTTCCGTTAAAAACTGGAATTCGAAAATTTTCACGATCCCAATACTTCCCCTTACTATATATAATTATTAGAGCTCAAAATTAGACGAGAAAGCTCGTGCATGATTTAGATCAAAAGTTTCATCTGGTCCAAGGTTCAGGTAAGTTGCTAATTAACAGTCTGCAGTTTTTAACTGTTATTTCCTCCTAGCATTACTTAACTGATATTTAGAAAACAGTGGAGATGTTGATTTCCAAAAGGTACTAAAGGAAATTTTCTTCGAAATCGATATATAGACATGTTTTTATTCCAATGGTTCATTTTTATCAGAATCCGTTTCAGTTTCATAGGACTTACCGTTTTCGTCCGGGAGTTACCACACACACACACACACAGACCTTTTTGCGGGACTTGGTTATTTGGACTCAGGGGACCCTAAAACGTGTATTTCCGTTAAAAACTGGAATTCGAAAATTTTCACGATCCCAATACTTCCCCTTACTATATATAATTATTAGAGCTCAAAATTAGACGAGAAAGCTCGTGCATGATTTAGATCAAAAGTTTCATCTGGTCCAAGGTTCAGGTAAGTTGCTAATTAACAGTCTGCAGTTTTTAACTGTTATTTCCTCCTAGCATTACTTAACTGATATTTAGAAAACAGTGGAGATGTTGATTTCCAAAAGGTACTAAAGGAAATTTTCTTCGAAATCGATATATAGACATGTTTTTATTCCAATGGTTCATTTTTATCAGAATCCGTCATAAGATTTTATCTTAACAACATAGAAATCCTGTAAAAACGTATTTAATAATTGCATTTCATTTCAAAAGATATTAAATCCACAATTGATTTAATTCCAAAAGGTACTACCATTTCATTCCAAAACGTACTATATCCTCTGTAAACAGATAACCTTTCCTTTCATTTCCTTCCGAAAGGTACTATATTTGCTATTATACAGCAGAAGCATCTAACCCCGTAATATCTTCTTCTTCTAGTGGCGCGATAGGCCGTGTAGGCCCTGGGCCTCGCGGTGTCATCTCCGTAATATATTAATAATAATAGGCTTAACGAACCCAAAGGTTCGATGCCGATACTACCGAATTCCACCTTCACAGGCTTGTCCAACTTAGCTAAATATGAGAGAAAAAAAACGTGCCTGATCTAACCTAGTACATTCTTTTTATTTTATTTTTATGTAAAATAAAAGCTCAAAAGTTATTTATGTATCAGCCTCTATAGTTAAACATTGTTTACACGTAGTTAATAAAATAAATAAATTTGCTAAATTCACAGAAATAGTAAATACAAGCTCAAAACAAACTTCTTAATTACACACTTTATTATTATAGTGCCATAAATATTGTACATAAAGGTCCTTTGAATATTCGCTTTTTTTATGAAGAATAGACAATCAAATGTAATTAACCAACAAGGAAAGATATTTCTGAGAGGAAGAATAAGGAAATATACATAACTTAGTAATTTACATTATATAGATGTTAATTATCAATAATATTTTATGAGGAAGGTTAAAATCACCAACTTATCGCATGTTATATTCTTCCAAAAAGTACTATATCTCTTTTAATTCATTCCAAAAAGTACTATATCCCTTTTAATTCATTCCAAAAAGTACTATATCCCTTTTAATTCATTCCAAAAAGTACTATATCCCTTTTCATTCTTTCCAAAAAGTACTATATCCCTTTTAATTCTTTCCAAAATGTACTATATCCACGTTTCATTCCAAAAGTACTATAATGTTAAAAAATCATGGCAAAAATTCAATAATTAGGAAAAAATTAGTTGGTAACACTGTTAAAAATCTGGTGCGGGCAACACACGACTTTCACTTACCTCCATTTTTAAAATCAATAAAAGAATTTTCAAATACAGTTAGAGATAAAAATACGTGAAATTATTAATCAAATTGAATTTATATAGAAACATGTGTTTTATTAAAAATCTGGTGCGGGCAACACACGACTTTCACTTACCTCGATTTTTAAAATCAATGAAAGAATTTTCAAATACAGTTAGAGATAAAAATACGTGAAACTATTAAGGAATTAATCAAATTGAATTTATATAGAAACATGTGTTTTATTAAAAATCTGGTGCAGGCAACACACGACTTTCACTTACCTCGATTTTTAAAATCAATGAAAGAATTTTCAAATACAGTTAGAGATAAAAATACGTGAAACTATTAAGGAATTAATCAAATTGAATTTATATAGAAACATGTGTTTTATTAAAAAATCTATTATATTATTATCTAAAATAATCAGTTAGTTTTATCTTCTTCTCATCACTCTCTATTAACTTCTAAAAGCTTGTGTATGAGATGATATTTTTTCTAAAATCTTTAGCTTTCCAACGGTATATCATACATGTATATTATATTACTGCTCTTATGTTCAAAAACGAAAAATTTCATTAAAAATATATTTTTTCTGTTTTCTCCTTTAGTTGGGTATCGAATTTATTCAATTTATATATTTACCTGTTTTTCATCAGCGCTAACAAGATAATCTAGTTATTATTATTGAATCTAAAAAAATAAAGGTACTTTAGGGGAAGAAAATTTAAAATATCGGCATTTAAGCCCTGTCAGACCATTTTTATCCAAATAAAACCTACATGATATTAAAGCCCATTAAATTTTACATCGATATAGCGAGTTTAATCAAAATCGTCGGAACTGTTTTCGAGAAAATCGAAAAAAGGTGCAAAATGCATGGTATAAAGTGCCTCTTCTGGTAAGCTCATTTTGATGAAAAAAGTTTTGTCACGTCTCGGACGTATAGTTGTCTTAAATATGAAATTTCAGTTTCATAGGACTTACCGTTTCCGCCCGGGAGTTACCACACACACACACACACACACACACACAGACACACACACACACACACAGACCTTTTTGCGGGACTTGGTTATTTGGACTCAGGGGACCCTAAAACGTGTATTTCCGTTGAAAACTGGAATTCGAAAATTTTCACGATCCCAATACTTTCCTTACTATATATAGTAAGTGAAAGTAAAAAATCTATTACATTATTATCTAAAATAATCAGTTAGTTTTATCTTCTTTTCATCACTCTCTATTAACTTTTAAAAGCTTGTGCATGAGATGATATTTTTTCTAAAATCTTTAGCTTTCCAACGGTATATCATACATGTATATTACTGCTCTTATGTTCAAAAACGAAAAATTGCATTCAAAAATATTTTTTCAGTTTTCTCCTTTAGTTAGGTATCGAATTTATTCAATTTATATATTTACCTGTTTTTCATCAGCGTTAACAAGATAATCTAGTTATTATTATTAAATCTACAAAATTAAAGGTACTTTAGGGGAAGAAAATTTAAAATATCGGCATTTAAGCCCTGTCAGACCATTTTTATCCAAATAAAACCTACATGATATTAAAGCCCATTAAATTTTACATCGATATAGCGAGTTTAATCAAAATCGTCGGAACCGTTTTCGAGAAAATCGAAAAAAGGTGCAAAATGCATTGTATAAAGTGCCTCTTCTGGTAAGCTCATTTTGATGAAAAAAGTTTTGTCTCGTCTCGGACGTATAGTTGTCTTAAATATGAAATTTCAGTTTCATAGGACTTACCGTTTTCGCCGGGAGTTACCACACACACACACACACACAGACCTTTTTGCGGGACTTGGTTATTTGGACTCAGGGGACCCTAAAACGTGTATTTCCGTTAAAAACTGGAATTCGAAAATTTTCACGATCCCAATACTTCCCCTTACTATATATAGTAAGTGAAAGTAAAAATCAACTTAAATATTTATTAATAAAAAAATAATCAAGTAAATTGGTCCAATAATAAATAAATGATAGATTTTTGCGTTTCCTGTAAAATATTATATATTGGATATATTACCTTTTTAAAAATCAAGGTCTCGTTTGGCAGAGTAGCAAATTGGGAGCCAAATCATGTATATCATTTTTTTTTGTTTCTAATTTTCGATTGTTTTGACCTTAATTTTGTCAATTAAATCAGTAGACATCATATTTTTTCCTAGAAATTTATGATACATAAAATAATTCAATAAAAATGTTGAATTTTACTAAACGGGTTTTTATGTTCATCACTTTCCAAATCTGTTAATAATAGTTAAAAGTTCATTCACAGAGTAGGTTCATTTCCATGCCCCCTCTCAGACCGATTCTGATTACTTTGTTACTCCAAATACTATACTATTCAATGCAGAATACAGTATACTCATACTCGAACTTTGACTAAGCCCGGATCTTGGTTTTGTGTTCCAACATCTGTGCCTTAGTCTATGCGCGACCATCTGACAGTCCGGAAGTTCAGTTGAAACTGATGTTTGATTCCTTGTTTCGGAAGTGTTGTAAAGAGAAAAATGTAATGCGCATTTCCCGATGTATTTTTAAGCATGAGAAATAATCTAATGTATATTTACAAGACAGAATAACAAGTACTCTTTCTTAGATTAAGGTTCATATTCGTTGTTTGTTTGTTTATTTATTTAACGTCACTTTATGCTACTATGGCTAATCGGACGATGCTACAGTGGGAGTCCTAAATTTTGCCTATCCAGGCTTTATTAGGATAGGGATCTTTAACGAGTACCTGACATCGCACAGGCTCGGGACCACCTTTTAACGTCCCCTCCGAAGGACGGCGTAACTAAGGAGGGTTCATATTCGTTATTATGGCACATAAACACGGATACTTGAATATCGAGCGACATGCCCATTACAAAACAGATAAAAATAAAAAAAACATTAAGAGAAAATAAATATTATAACTGTAATCTGTGTAACTTAAATCTAGTCACCGAACATATTTAGTGAATTCACCGTTTTTGGCTTCTTCAACAACTTGAAAAACGCTCTATTCTTCAACTTAACTAAACAATAATCATCTATTTGACTATCATAAGAACAATCTGGAGTTGAGCTTTGGGGCTTTTCTGAAATATCAGAGTTCCCGTGTATCGAATCCTTACAATTAAAATTGCAGAAAAAGATAAGGCTAACAGGCTATTCTATTATATGTCCTTCGGAAAGACGGTTCATTGATGGGATTATAGACCAATACGCAATACGCGTACCTGAACATTTTAAGGAACAATAAAAAAAATTCAGCTGGAAAATTGGGATTTGGGGATGTTACTTTTTCCAACAACAGAATGACCCCAAACATAATGCTAAAAAAAGTAAAAGAATTGTTGATCAACAATGCTCCCAATCAACTAAAAATACTTCTACTGTCACCTTACGTAAACCCTGTTGGACACTTATGGAATGATTTTGGACGGCGAATAAAAAACGTAACATCCAAACAAGAGAGAGCTTAAAGCTGCCCTACAAAAAGCATGGAATGCAATGGTAAATAAAAATTTGGTTATAAGTATGAAAAACAGGCTACTTGAAATTCTAAGGGGGAATAAGGATCCACATGTTAGAGAACAAAAAATTATACTATATGGAAACTTTTTTGTTACAAGTTATTGTAATTGATGATAACTTTTATTTTTTTCTCTCTACGATTCAGTTTGAATTATTTATATATGTTAAAAATAAAAAATTGAATACACATAATACTGTTCAAAATTCCTTAATTTGCATTTATCCAATTATATTTGGGTGTATGGAAACTTTTTTCAGTGAGTGTAAATGACACCTCATTCTAATAGCATCCGTGCGAAGCGGGGGCTGGTCAACTAGTAAATCTTTAAAATATTTTCTATTCTATCTTTATTTCATAGATATTAAATTAATTTTATCAACTGAGGTAAGTGGATATCGTGCGTTGCGCTCTCCAGATTTTTTTCCTCCTTCGAGTTAATCTTTTTTCAATAATTACTTGCAACACAAAGCGTTTTCAAGTCTGAGCATTTAAAGTTCTCTTAATTCTTGGCCGACTGTGAAGAACCATGAAGTGGCGGCTGATGCTGACCACTCTCCCCAACTTGGAGGTGGTGGGGAGGGCGAGAGGCCCAGTCCCGATGGACGGGCAGTGCCGGATGGAGTTCGAGGTCACCTTGCCGCTGCACAGGCCCTGTCGGCACCACTCCGTCTGCCACCACCTACCATGGTAGGCCCATTGTCTAGTATTTAGTTATTTATGTAAATAAATCATAACAACATAAATATATTATATATATATATATATATATATATATATATATATATATATATATATATATATATATATATATATATATAGATATATATAGATAGATATATAAAGGGACAAGTCCCTTAAGAAAATTATTACAAACTAGTTGATCCGACTGACGATTTCCTGCCTGAACTATGTCTTCGCGAAATCGGTCAAGCCCCTCACGAGTAAAGCGATGATCAAGGAAAAGTGGTATTCATTTTTATATATTTAGATAAAGATATTACCTTAGGAAAATAAAAAATAAATAAAAAAATCTACCAAAGTGCCTTTTTCTTGTTTCTTTTATAAGATCCTTCTTCTGACTGATATAAAAATAACAAAAAAATAATCAGAAAAAATTGTCAAGCCGTTCACGCGTGATGCGATGACCAAGGGAAAAAGCGATTCATTTTTATATATTAAAAATATATAAAAAAGAAGTTTAGCGTCAGACAAAAAAAAATATAGAATAAAAATGAATAATAGTAATAAATTCATAGTTAGCTTATAGTAATAATTTAGAAAATAAATGAAATACTAGAAAAAAAAAATGAACATATATACAGTTCATAATTACAAATTTTAGTCCAAAGATATATATATATATATATATATATATATATATATATATATATATATAATATTTTTTTTTATAGCATAAAAGATATAAAACAACGAATGAGTTCATTGAAATATTGTATAGTATATGCTCGTATTTTTTAAAAATTACTGAAATAATTTTTATTAACTGTTTTTAATTTTTTACTTACGCAAATTGTCACATTTTTGCCAAGTGATAGTTATGAAGGTAATTTAATAACAATTGAGAAAAATGATTACATAATGTGATAATAATAATTATGTGGCAATATGACAGTTTTGTAATAATCGCAGATTTAATAAAGATCTAGGCGAATATGAACTTGAATTATTATATATATATGTCTTGATGCAACCATAAACATTTGAATGATTCAGAATGTGTCAAAAACAGTAGAGTTATCCTTATATTTTTTATTATATCATAAGAATAAAATCTGTAAAAGTTTAATATTTGATTACGCCTATATATAGGATGTAAACATCAGGCTTCATTCAGTTCAATCAACTTCCAATATATGTTTTTTTTTCCGAACATAAAATCAGATTAACTCGTTATTTTTCTCACAATTAAAAATTTTCTAATAAAACAATATATATCATTTTTAATAACTGTATTTTATATTGGTATACTATCTATTAGATAACAGTTTCTTAGAAACAAGTGGGATTCGCCTTTTTCAAAAGCATCTGAAGGGGTTTCCAAGCCATTAATCAGTAACGAATGCACTGTAGTAGAATTATTTTCTCCTTTTAAGAATTTACTTAAAATATTTTTTGGCTTGACAGCTCGGTTCATTTTCGCTGTATATAACAATTTTGAGTATTGTTTTCAATTCAATTCAAATAGGTTTCGAATGAGCTTTTCTAGTTCTTTAAACGTCTCAGATTTGAATCAGAATGAAACCTACATGATATTTTGATTCATGATGTGTTATGATGATAACCTAAATGATTTGATAAGTGCATTTCCGTTGAAAACTCGCATTCGAAAATTTTCACGATCGCAATACTCTCTCTTACTATACATTTCATATATAGGTAAGTGAAAATAAAATGTAAGTAAGTGATAATATACTTCAAATACAACAGACAAGTTTATCTGGGTTATGGTCGAATTCAGAAGAAGAAAGGAGAACATTAAAATTTGTTTTGTCTTTGTCTGTCACGTTGTTTGTTAAATTGGAAGCGATAAGTAAAATACTATTTAAGTTAGGTAATTCCAAACTGCAGCGTTGTAAACTAGACATCAGCTGGCTTAAAAACTAGTAGAATTTGCCTTTCTTAAAAGCATTATAAGACGGTTTTAAGCTACTAAATTACGTGAAGTTGTGTACTTTGAAAAAATCGTAGTTTAATCTCGATTTTTTTTAAATCAGTCGCTTTAAAACCACCTGGGTTCAGTTGAGATCTTAGATCTGTCATATAAATTAAGATTCCTCACCAAATTTCTATTAAACAATTATGTCATATGAAATTCATGGTAGGTACCAATGTTTTTAGCAAAAAATTATTATAATGCTTTTTTTCTCCCGTAATCTGGAGCATTGTATTAACTATTAGGATAAATGCTACCATAACAGCCTTTTATGCAAAAGATTATGGGTTTAAAACAATAGGTGGCCATAGCATTTTTTAATGGGAGTAAAAATCCTTAGGTATGCCGTTCTTCGGAGGGGACGTTAAAAGGTGGTCCTGAGCCTGTGCAAAATTTATTTCTGCCACTGTAGCATCGTCCGATTAGTCACAGGAGCATAAAATGACGTTATAAATGAAATTTCAAATATTAAACTTACATGAGGGGAAAAGTTATAATTGTTTGTTTGTTTATTTATTTAACGTCACTTTATGCTACTATGGCTAATCGGACGATGCTACAGCGGGAGTCCTAAATTTTGCCTATCCAGGTTTTATTAGGATAGGGATCTTTAACGAGTACATGACATCGCACAGGCTCGGGACCACCTTTTAACGTCCCCTCCGAAGGACGGCGTAACTAAGGATTTTTTACTCCCATTAAAAAATCCTAGGACCACCTGCGGGTTTGAACCCGTGACCTTTAGCATGGGAGGGTGTTACGCTAGCCACCCAGCTACAAGTGATCCCAGGTTATAATTGAAAATATTTTAAATACTACATCTAGTATTAAATAATAAACTGCTAAAAAATAAATAACAAACTAAAACAGCGGGGTCACTCGTACCATGGTGGTTAGCATAACAGCCTCCTATGCCCATGGTCTCGGGTTCAAACCCGCAGGTGGCCCTAGGGTTTTTTAATGGAAGTACAAAATCATTAGTTAGGCCGTCCTTCGGAGGGGATATTAAACTATGGTCCAGATCCAGGCGTGCGATGTCAGGTACTCATTAAAGATTCCTATCCTAATAAAACCTGCGAAGGCAAAATTTAGAACTCCCACTGTAGCATTGTCCGATTAGCCACTGCAGCATAAAGGGACGTTAAACAAATAAACAGACAAATAAATAAAACAGCAGTGTGATTGAGGATTTAATATGAAACAGTTAAGACAAATTTTAAAATGCTCATAAACTATACATATTTAATATAAAGTATTATTAAAAAAACAGTTATAAATAATTTTATTACTTATATAATTCAATTAATTTAAGCATCATGGAATATCTTGTTGATCGTAAAACTAAATTTATTTATACATTTAACGTCACCTAATGCTCGTGTGGCTAATCGGCTAATCAGACGATGCTATAGAGAGAGTCCTAAATTTTGCCTATCCAGGTTTAATTAGCGTAGGGTTCTTTAACGAGACATCACGACTCGAAACCACCATTTTATGTCTCCTTTTAAGCTCGGCAATACCAAAGATTTTTACTTAATATTAACCCGCGACTTTAGGCATAGAAGGCTGTTGTGCTAGCCACTACACGACAGGTGACCCCTTAAAAGTGAATTAAGTTATACATAAAATTACTATCCTGATTTATAAATAATATATCTTTTTCCTTGTGGTAATATAAAAGTTTATAAAAATAACGCTGCTTAAATATTTCGTAAAGGTCAAAGCAAAAACTAATTTAAAATTTTAAAAACTTAATGACTTAAAGACGGAAATAGCCATCCATGCTTGAATCTCTGACCTTGCCGAAAGCTAGAGGTCGCTTAAGATGGAAAATTCATTTGATAAATATTAGAATAAGTCCAAAGACGTAGTTATCCGCCTCTTCTTTTCTAGTTTTACGTCAAGGGATTTAGTTTAAATAAATAATGCCATGGGTACCATAAATATCCATGAACAAGGAACCAATTTTGATGTCTCTCTAGTGTATATTACGTATGCCATAACTTTTCATATTGCTAACTTTTGTACATCCGCGGTAAATCATGGCTCAGTCACAACTGAGCTCCATCAAAAACGCGAGATTTCAATTATTAGAGCTCTCCATCTTAGTTGTTAAAATACATAAACAACAAATCATATAATATATTATATTCTTCATATCTATTTCAAATAAAATATAGACGAAAATACCTGAATAAACCATGAACAAGTTTCATACGTTCAGTATGAAATAATTTCGTAAATTGAATAATCATTGTTATATGAGAGAAGTTGGTTGAGGGTGCAGTCAATATAACACACAATTAAGCGTAAACTTAATTTATTGGTGCCGACGTTTCAGTCTAAATTATAGGCCTTCTTCAGAGCTATAAGAAAAAATAAATAATTTAAGGAATAATTTTTTGATGACTTGATTACAGAAAATTATTAATTTTTCCTCCAAACGAAAAAATTTTGCAATTTTATTTTTATTTATTATTTTATTTACTTTTTATTTTACTTATGAACTTTTAGGAAAAGATGCTTTAAATGATAGTGAAAATAAATTTTAAAAAATAAATGAATAAATGAAATAAATGAAGAAAAAAATAAATTAATCGACTATTCTCTCCATGCCATTTATGTAATATTATTTTATTATCTCGGTAATTTTTGTAGAGCTGGTAAGAACTTAAGAACAAGTTAATTCGTACAAATTTTATATTTTCATATGAACAAATTTTATATAAAACATGAATTCATAATATGTAAAAATGTATTAGATTGAACAACTATTTTATTTGATAAATCTACTTTACCAATAATAAATCATGCCTTTAATACTTTCAATTTATAACTTCCCTTCTAACATTATAAAGTGGGTAACAACTATTTAAAATAAGAAAAAATAGGTTGAAAGCAAGTAAATTACAGGATGACAGTGAATTCCGAGTACGTTTGACACTTACTTTATATTATATATATTATATATATATATATATATATATATATATATATATAACATTGTATAAAAATGTTTGTCTATATCGTCGATTTTTGTAGTCTATGAGTTTACGTTTAATATCTTAACTAGGTAAAAATATCTATGTATCAAGTTAATTTAGTGTTCTCGATAATATAACAGGAAGAAAAGTTAGAAAGACGATTAACCGGATACGTAATACAAGAGTTTTTTTGTTTTACCCATGGCTTGTAATGATATGGTAATAATCACCACGAAACCGAGGAATTCCTCTGTCATGCTCGGCGTCCTCTTACGTTATGTTGTACTTACATGGTTGGCTTCGTATGTACAATATTTACGTTTGTCAGAGTTTGGCTGCCATTCCGGTTCAACTCTGGTACCGAAGTTCTCTTCTTTACCAAAATTACAGAGGTAATTGTAGAAAATAGAAATAGAAAACAAACTTTATTCAGGGGCAATGGCCCTTCAGAACAACATTAATGAACAAAGTAATAATTTATATCTGGCCTAAAACAATATATAACTACATTTAAATAACAAAAGAAAGAAGAAAAAAATAAATAAAAGGTCATTGTGACATCTCTATGTACATATTCAATAATAAATAAATAAGAATCAACCTAAAATATATCTTTTACATCTCATTAAAGTATATAAACAAATCACCTCACATAAATAGGCATAATAAAAATTAAAATTCTCTACTATTCTCTAGTAATTAGGAAGATATTAATAGACCAATAGACAAACTGATTAATTATTTTTTTTAAATAATTAGTTAAAAAAATAGGAATAAGTATCATACAGCAAAAAATAAAAATCTTCTGGAGATAATTGTTTTGAACAAAATTTACAATAAATGCATTGATGAACAATATTTAAATTTAGACAGTAAACGATTATTTTCTTAATTCAAAGTTCAATCCCTGGAATTAAAATATATCATAATTGTTGAGCATTAGTTTGGGATGACAGGAGGTATTGGGAAAGTTAGGATTTGAGAAGTAGCATGGCGGATATGAGTAGATAGGGAATTCCATAGTAGCAGAGCGGATAATAAATTAACGACCAAAATTTTTAGTTTAGTGGGTAGAATGGCGCGATCTTTTGTCAAGAGAGTGGATTGAGGAATTAAATTGAATGTTTTAAAGGTATGATTTATTATTACTAAAATATATTTATTAATCACGTCATTGCACGTCCGTTGGCCTAGAAACAGTACGAATCTCTACATGTACTGAGCCTAAAACTCTTCATGGGTTGTAGTGGTACAGGTGTATAGATCTCCTTCAGATTCGGTACTTCCAAATGTAGAGAAGCAAGGAGCCGTGAAGACACGATGCTCGCGTGCGGCGGTCCACACACTTTCCTTTCCCCCTGGGAACCTTCCACTTTCGTTAGCGGACAATGGGACTTGATCAATGGAAGAAAAGTATTCCTCTCTTCGCTTTTGTCTTTGTACTAACTCTCGCTGGATATGCAAAACCACTTTGGCTCGCGATGGCTAAGCAACAAATAATTGACCAAAAAAAAAAAATATAGTCATCCTCAAAATTTGAGGACTTATGTTTCAAGATGCGTAGAATCCGGACAACGAATAAATAAAAAAATATGTTTTTCCACCGTCCGCGGCATTTCTGTGAAACTGCTGGACCAATTTTATTGGTTCGTCACAAAAATTTCGTTAATTCGTCACAAAAATACTAGGGCAACAATGATCCTAACACCTAGGCATTGATATTAGCTGGTTATTTTTAAAATAGAGGCCGATTATGAGTGATTTAATTCAATAACTAAGTAATTTTTGAAGATAGAGACAAACATTTTAGTGTTTTTTAACCAAAAACCCGCGAATTATGATTTAAAAGAGGGGGGGGGATGAAATTTTATTTATAAGTGCGCCCATAGCTCAGTTATTTTTGAAAATAGAGAAAAATATGTATAGAGTTTTAAATTCAGTAAAGCGTGATAAACAAAAAAGAATTAATAAATAAAAAGGAAAAACAAAAAAATTAAAATCTTGCCTATCTATACTCGTGTAACTAGGTTATTTTTCAAGATAGACAAAAAAGTTATTATTGTTTTTTAACAAAATAACCGTGAATGATTAGAAAAAGAAAAGAAAAAAAACTGAAATTTTACATATAAATACGCCTATAACTCAGTTATTTTTGAAGATGTATTAGTCTTTTTTTTTACAAAAACCCGCGAATAATTAGAAAAAAAAAAGAAGGAAACATTGAAATATCTCCTATATATATATATATATATATATATATATATATATATATATATATATATATATATGCTTGTAATAAGTTATTTTCGAGGATAGAGAAAAATGTATTAATGTTTTTAACCAAAAAAAACCGTTAACAATTTAAAAAACGTTGATCTATATGTTCCTACGACACGAAAAAATAATCATAAGTTAATGAATCACACACAGTGAAGATATTAATAATAATGCTTTTATTATCAGAACCCTCGCGCGGATCTCATTACCGCGTATGGGGAGCGTCCCACGGGTGGCGGATGTGGGGATGGTCGGTGGAATTTCCTCGGAAGCTCCTCCCGGCTAAGTCCGATGGACTCGCTGACCAACAATGAGAGCGGCCCCCCAGGCTTGCTGGAGGGTGTGACGTAGGTTCGAACGCCCTACTCACATATTTTAGTTCACAAAATATCACCAAAAGTCATGGATTCCTCTGAGGTAAAACGCTCATTATCCGGAGGTAAACTAGTCCCCCGTTCGGGTCTCCGGGTGGGGACTGCTTCAGGGGAATCATGGCGCAAGATGAAAATTAGAGATCTAACAATAGGGACGTGGAACGTTAGAAGTTTAAATACGGCAGGTGGGTTAAAGTCGGTCGCGAATGAAGTTAAGGGGTACCATTTAGATATCGTTGCATTACAAGAGGTTCGCTGGCCAGGGGAGGATTCGTTAACAGAAGGAAAGTATACTATTTGGTACGGGGGGAGCGTTAATTATTGTCTAGGTACCGGGTTTCTGATTAGGAATAGATTTCTTTCCGCTTTACGGGACGTACAGTTCTTTAGTGAAAGAATATCGGTTGCTATATTTCAAGGGCGTTGGTTTAAAATCGCGTTTATAAACATTCATTCTCCCACCGAAGACAGTGTTGAGGAAGTAAAATGCGAATTTTATGATAAACTAGAGTCGGTTTACGATAAGTTACCACGAAATTACATTAAGATAATACTAGGCGACGCGAACGCAAAGGTTGGAAGGGAAGAAGTATATCGTCCTACAATCGGTAAAGAAAGTTTGCACGAATATAGTAATGATAATGGGACCCGACTAATAAACTTTGCCATTTCGAAAAACCTAGTAATCAAAAGTACTACATTTAAACATAAGGATATTCATAAGTATACGTGGACATCGCCGGATGGACAAACACGGAATCAAATCGATCATGTTTTAATACAAAACAGATGGCAAAGTAGCATAATTAACGTGAGATCGTATCGGGGTGCAGAATGCGGTTCTGATCATGAATTAGTAATCGCGAAACTTCGACAAAAACTAAATACAAAAAAGAGAACACCGAACTATATTCGTCCCGAGAATTTTGATTTAGTTAAATTGAACAACCTCGAAATTAGAAAACAATTCGCGATAGAAGTAAAAAATCGGTTCGAAGCTTTGGAATCTTCAGACGAGGAACACAAAGATGTAAACAAACTATGGGAAGGGATCAGGGATAATATTAAAGAGGTCGGTAATTTATGTCTTGGAAAAATTGAAAATAAAAAGAACAAACCTTGGTTCGACAGGGATTGTCAAAATATGTGCGAAAAAAGAAAAACCGCTAAACTGAATTCCTTAAATAATCCAAGCGATAATAATGTGGCTTATTTTCGGTTAGTAAAGAATGAAACTTCAAAACTCTTAAAAAATAAGAAAAGAGAGTATCTTAAAGGCAAAATAATAGAAATAGAAAAACACAGAAACGAAAATGACGTAAGAGAGATGTACAAAGGTATAAACAAATCGCGTAAAAGATTTGAACCTCTATTGAATGCGATTAAAGATGCAAATAACAATATAATTGCGGATCCTTCTGAGATATTAAATAAATTTAAACAACACTTTGACGGCATCTTAAATACGGAAAATAATAATCAATCTCCTCTCTCTGAATATCAGAGCGCTGAACCATGGATAGACGCACCGAGTAAAGAGGAAGTCGAAATGGCGATAGGAAAATTAAAACGTTATAAGGCCGCAGGAAATGATAATATCACGAGTGAATTAATCAAGGCGTGTGGAGAAGCGGGCGTTTCCAAAATACATTTTTTAGTTAAAAAGATCTGGGAAACTGAAAAAATGCCCGAGGAATGGAAAGAATCAATACTTATTCCGATTCACAAAAAAGGACCGAGGTCGGATTGTAACAACTATCGTGGGATCTCTCTTCTCCCAGTATGCTATAAAATATTCTCGTCAATTCTAACTAGTCGAATCACGGAATACGCTGAGGAAATTATCGGAGATTACCAATGTGGTTTTAGGCGGAATCGCTCGACTATTGACCAAATATTTTCCCTACGTCAAATATTAGAGAAAAAATTGGAATACAACGGTGTAGTCCATCAACTTTATATCGATTTTAAAAAGGCTTATGATTCAATAGACCGTCAGAAGCTATATAACATCATGATTGAACAGGGAATACCTAGAAAGTTAGTAAACCTAGTAGAGATGTGTTTGTCGGAAACATTCCATAAAGTTAGAATCGGTCATAATTACTCCGAGAGATTTGAGGTGCGATCGGGTTTAAAACAGGGTGACTCCCTTTCACCTGTGTTATTTAATTTAGCTTTAGAATATGTCATAGAAAAGGTGATGTGTACCGAGAAAGGCTTAAATATGGGTGACAAGATTCCGGTTTTGGGGTATGCCGATGATCTGGTACTGCTAGGTGAAGACACGGAAACCATACAACTAAATACAAGTGTGTTAATAAAAACCGGTAAAGAAATAGGACTCGAATTAAATACCGATAAAACGAAGTATATGATTAGTAGCAGAAACGGTGTCGATCTTGGAGATATTGATGTATCAGGTCATACTTTTGAACACGTAGAGAAATTCAAGTATTTAGGTTCAATTATAACTAGAAAAAATGAAATCCAGGAAGAAATAAAGTCCCGGTTAAAGGTGGGAAATGCGTGTTATTATTCAGTTGCTAAGTTACTTAGTTCGCGGCTTCTATCTAAAAACTTAAAGATTAGAATTTATAAAACTATTATTCTTCCAACGGTTCTTTACGGATGTGAAACGTGGCCGCTTACTTTAAAGGATGAACAGCGGCTTAAGGTTTTCGAAAATAAAGTATTGCGTAAAATATTTGGTCCAAAGAGAGATGAGGCCACTGGGGAGTTTAGAAGGTTGCATAACGCGGAATTGCGGAACTTGCATCCTGTGAATATAATTGAGCTGATTGCATCGCGGAGACTCAAATGGGCGAGTAAAGTTGTTGGGCTCGATGACGAACGGATTCCGAGAAAGTTGGTATTTGCTGATCCGACTGGTAGGCGTCCGAAAGGTAGGCCGAAGCGAAGATGGGAGGATTGCGTTAAGGCTGATCTCGGGAGCTTGGGCTTGAATGGTGAGCATTGGACGAGTCTGTGTAGGCGGAATTTGGTGGTATCGGCATCGAACCTTTGGGTTCGCTAAGCCTATTATTATTATTATTATCAGAACAAAATATATATTCAGAATACAATAAACTGTGCTGAGGAGTTAGGGTGACTACAAGTGTACATTCCGAGGTCTCCTTCTATGAGTGTGACACAAGTAAATGTTACAACTAGAGTGATGAGTTTTGAGGATCAAAGGGTATATATAGCAGGGTTTTGTAGAGGGGATAAGGATTCGGCATGGGTTCCTCAAAGCAAGTGCTTCCAGATGGTTGGGTCCTAAGTACAGGTATATGTTCTTTGTCGGTACTTGGTATGTCCTTTCTAGGTTTATGGGTGACACCCTCAGGTATAGAAAAGGAAGTTATTAATAATTACTGTATATTATTTATAAGTTAAGTCTCATTCTATAACTACTCTCCCCCTTAAGCACGAAGCCCTTGAGTGCAATGTTTAAGTTTGTCAGTTAATATTGTTATAATAAAGTAGTCCTTCAGCCGGAGGTTCTGGATAGGAAAGTGTATTGTAGGAAAGGATTCTACAGGAATGGGAACAGTGACATTTTTCCAAAGTTTACAATAATTCTTAAGAATATAAATGTATACAATCAAAACTTTAAAAAAAAAAACTTAATTACAATAATTGATGTTGCATACAATAATTAATTAGTTTTACCAATCGTCATTACATTATTCCTATAAAAATTTATACATTGTTAATAGTCTTGAAACTTATTAGTACAATTATATAAAACTAAAATTTCTCATTATTATCTATAAATAATTAAAAACATAACCATAACACTAAATTAAACAAAAGCATGAACTATGTTGTTTTTTATTACAATCTATAAAACGTTTTCTCAATTTTTATATAAACAATTTTTTTTTATTTTTTTTTTTTTTATTTTTTTTTTATTTATCTTATAAAGTTATTATTACCTATATATAGTTCTAAAAATAACATTTCAAATTAGTGTAAACAATTGACAATGAATATTAACATTAAGTGCAACCATCAATATAATAAACAATACACTATTTAAATATTTTTATTTCTTGTTTTTTTTTTTTTATTTATTTTTTTTTTCTATCAATTTTAAAACTACATACATCTCGGACCGCTATCACTGTTGAGATTTTCATCTGGCTTCAACGTCCAGAGATATATTAAATCTTTTCTAATGGATTTTACCATTTTGGGAATATTTCCTGAGGAAACCTTTTTTCTGAAATTCTTATTTAATTGAGGGGGTTTCATTACCTCTTTCGTTTTAATTATAACATTCTGTTTATGTAAACTCGCATTATAAGTTGATATTTTATTATTATAGTCGAGCGATTTATTATTTTTAAATTTTAATTTATCTTTATGGATAGCCGGAGGCTCCTTAGACTGGCTTGTCCTGTCATCATACATAGATTGTTTGTTATGTTTAAAGTTTTGATTTGACAATTTGTTTAATTTAACTTTCGATTTAGCACCAAATTGATTTACTTTTTTGATATATTTTTTCGAATTCCTTTTTTTTTCTTTAGTAAATTTAATACGATGTATAGAATATGTTTTTATTTTTTTGGATATTTTGACATTTTTCTTTTTCGTTTTCGACCGATGTGATTTTTGTTTTGTTGAGTTTTCTTTTTCGATGTTCACAATGTTATTTAAATTATCCAACTTTGAATTTTCTCTCTTATTTATTTCTGGATCTAAACTAAATGTTTTCCCGGTTTTGTCTCTATCTTGTTTTAGCGGTAATGTTTCAGAGTCTATTTTCTTTTCTTGAATATTAATTTTAGGTAATTGTTCAAATTTATTATTTGGAATTCCGGATTTTATTTTTGGCTGTTCGTCAGCGTCTTTGGACAAAAAATGTTCGGGTGGAAAAGGTTTATTAAAATTTGTCTCGGTTGGGTTATGATCTTTAAATTTACGTATTAGAATATTTAACAAATCGTCAATATTGTTTAAATCATAAAACTTAATTTCATCCGCGACTGTTTTAGAAAGGTGACATTTGGCCATCTTACATATCCTGAATTCATTAACGATTCTAAATGGATTATTTTCTGCACAAAAAGTGTCTTTAATTTCTTTTACGTTATTTATGAATTTAAACAAAGTATGCGGTTTACCATCAAAGTACGACATAGGCATATGCTCAAAGTCTGAGTTTCGAAAAAGTAACGATTCCATATTTTTTATTTATTTATTTTATTTTTTTTTTTTTTAGATATTAGAATCTTACTTATGTCTACTATAATTTAAATTTTACTTAAATTGTGCTCAGTAACAATCATAATCTGATTATAAAAAAAATTGATGTGATTTTTATACAGCTTATATTAATATTAATAAAATTTCATACATTTTAAATGTTATCACAATTAAACAGCACATAAACAAACATATAAAATGAATAATTTTAAAATCTTACTGCGTTAGTTCTTAACATTCCTCCTGGATACCTGTTGAGCAGTGAAGTCCAGTGAGGTTCAGCAGGACATCTCGGGTGTGTATTGTCTTGACTGAAGGAGGGTGCGAGATGATCTTCTTAGTTCGGTGTCTATCTTCTTGTAGATCCTCTTCTGAAGTATCTTCGTCCTCTCGGAAACTGCGAAGGCATTCAAAATCTAATTTGATGCTTGCAGTGCCTGTCTCGGGCGCCAGTTAATGAATCACACACAGTGAAGATATTAATAATAATGCTTTTATTATCAGAACAAAATATATATTCAGAATACAATAAACTGTGCTGAGGAGTTAGGGTGACTACAAGTGTACATTCCGAGGTCTCCTTCTATGAGTGTGACACAAGTAAATGTTACAACTAGAGTGATGAGTTTTGAGGATCAAAGGGTATATATAGCAGGGTTTTGTAGAGGGGATAAGGATTCGGCATGGGTTCCTCAAAGCAAGTGCTTCCAGATGGTTGGGTCCTAAGTACAGGTATATGTTCTTTGTCGGTACTTGGTCTGTCCTTTCTAGGTTTATGGGTGACACCCTCAGGTATAGAAAAGGAAGTTATTAATAATTACTGTATATTATTTATAAGTTAAGTCTCATTCTATAACTATAGAAATTGGTTCAGAATTAGCAGAAATTAGCAGCGGTGATATTCCATTTCCCTTTGAATTATTTATTTCTTTTCATATTACGTAATTGCGTATTAACAGTTATACCCTATTTTGAAATAATAAACCATTGTATTGGGTTGTGTCACATGAAATGTCCGTTTTCCAGGTAAAAGATTTTTATTAAAAATACGATATGAAAACAAGATAATTTTATTCGAAGTATTTACCTTCTTTTTCCCAACGTGACACCAACTTTTTTTATCCCCGAACTGAAAAACTGAGCTTTGAAGTGAAACAAAATCTGAAAACGCACTTTTCACATGTATCGAGCTTTTTTACTTGCCCAATACAGTTTAAATGTCTGGAAACGGTAGATGCACTTGCATTTAGTTGTGCTGAGAGTCCTTAAACTGTTTGACAGGGGTTTCCTTCTACTGTATGTTTGAGGACATCGTTGTCTATTACGGACGGAGGTCTTCCTCGGAAAAAGTTTTCCAAGTCGGTATCCCCAGCTGAAGACTTAGCAAACCAACGGCGAATGGTCCGTTCATTAACACTCCCTTCCTCAAACGCCTTGCAAATATTTCTAGCGGCCTCAGCTGCTGAATGGTTTAAACTCGTACAAAAATATTATTCGAAAATATTTTTTGTGTTTTTGCGTGTTTCCATGTTCATATTTGGAGGTATACTAAAAAGTGGGTAATTGATTGGGAAGCTAATGTTTATAATACAAAGGTAGAGGATTAGTAACTGTTTACTTAAAATATGTAAACATTCGGAAGAAAACAACAGAGACCTGCAAAATCCTTTATGTATTTCAAAAACTATAAAAACGGACATTTCATGTGAAACAACCCAATATAATAAATTGCAGCGTTTTTTATTTAGTATCGCATTTTTATAATATGGGAGTAGTTTAACTAATTTAAATAGTAAATATCCATCGTAAACCTATGACACGTTGCCCTACAATCTCATTTAACAAGTTTCCGCTTGTCCTGGTTGAACAGATACACTACTTAAAACTCCTACTGGACAAACTTGGAATCAGCACACCAGACTGAAACGACAAGAAATTTCTCCGCTTTTGGTTACTGCATCACTTACGAGACAAACGAAATCGAGTTTTGAGGCTCTGCTAAACCATCGAATTCTTTCCGTATCCAATCTAAAATCCTTCGTAAAATCCCCAATGCTCCTGACATTGTCACAAATAAACTCGTCCATAAAGACCTCAATGTTCCATATGTTACAGATTTGCCCCGGATCAGATCCACTCTTACTCTAACCGACTAGTTTCAATCCTTGCTTCCTCTTCCTGACAATCCTCCGAGGCGTCTAAAAAGAAGATGGTCTCAAAACATTCTAGTTGAGCTTACTTACTGGACAAGTAGGACAGTACCATGGTCAGTTTCTCTTCATGTCTTTTTCATCTTATTTCACTAGATGTACTAACCAATGCAGTGGTAAATTGCAATAAATAATATACATATTTAAAACAAAATAGTAAACAGAGTTAAAATTAAAGTATTTTCAGTTCTAAAGACATTGGTAATGCAATAAAGTTGAAATATGTGACAGTGAAAGGTGTGGAAATATATATATAAAGTATGTTATAAGTGTTAAATTATGCATTTACTTTTTAAATCATTGACGTTTTATTACGGTATGTCTTATATTTTGTTCCTTTGTTAATATTATAAGTTTATCTTATCCAGAAAGGCAGGTAGTGGAGATAAATTGGACAAAATTACATAGATTCGAACGTCATGATCAGAAAGAACGTGACACCATTAACTTCAAGCATAACTTCTTACAATTTATTTAAATGGCGTCTGACATTCTGATCTACTTCCTGGTATATTTGAGTATACGGAAGTAAATATAAAATTATCATTAAATCGCCGAGTAGAGGAGGTTGGTAAACAAGACACACTCAATAGAAGTAGGTCTGTGGGGATTGTTATGGCGTCATAACTTCCTGGTTACCATTCAGCAATGATGGCCAAAAGTAATTGCTATTTTTAAACCCGTTTTAACGAAAAAGATGTTCATCGACATTATGCTAATTGGTAAACGAAATTGTTGTCCAGCGTATTGTGATTTAATTTTAAATTATGCAGTAAATTAAATTATATTATGACGAACTTTGAGTGATCCATTGAAG
Organism: Piezodorus guildinii; assembly: GCA_023052935.1. Lineage (NCBI taxonomy): Eukaryota > Metazoa > Arthropoda > Insecta > Hemiptera > Pentatomidae > Piezodorus > Piezodorus guildinii. The sequence goes on along the minus strand of CM041296.1, from coordinate 71,169,603 downwards.
GAACACATTTTTCCATTGGAAAGAGCCGACTGTTACAGTAGATAGAACTGTTCCAGGCTGTAGCTGTCACCGTTATCAGTAACAGGTTGTGCAGTTCGACACCTGTCAGTGTGCTCTACAAGATAACAACAATAGTGCTCTCTGCATTACTTTCAGGAATTTCTAATGTATTCAATCTGCCTTCATGATAGCTTTGAAATGCCATTAATAATTTATATAAACATTAATGCATTTTGGGAGAAAAACTATTAGTTCGGAGCTGTAGTAAACATATTAAAATGTAAAACTTTATTATTATTTCTTATTAATTGTTTGTTCTATTTACTAAAACATTTTAGTAATAAATAGTAGAGTATCTGCGACTATTTTTAAGACAACTTTATAATTGTAGATATTTTCAATGATATTTTTTTTATTTTCAACTAACCACTTAGGGGTTACTTGTAGCATGGTGGATAGCATAACAGCCTCCCATGCCCTAGGTTCCGGGTTCAAACCCGCAGGTATTTCTAGGATTTTTTGATAGTAGAACGTTAAAATATGGTCCCGAGCCCGTGCGATGTCAGGTACTCGGTAAAGATCCCAAGCCTAATAAAACCTAGATATTCAAAATTTAGGACTCCCCTTGTAGCATAGTCCGATTAGCCACAGCAACATAAAGGGACGTTAAATAAAATTTAAAAAAACTAAGCACTATAAAGTTGACCAAAACGTAGTTAAACCCTTTTCGTTTCGAATAACGAAATCTTTGAATATTAAATATGTGAAGTGTTGGTTTTAGCCTGATTTTATTTTTTTTACGTTTAGTAGAAGATATAATAGGAGAGCCCATGGCTGAGTGGCTAGCGCGCTAGTCTCTCATACTAAAGGTTGTGAGTTCGAATCCCACTTCCAGAGGGGCGTTTTCAAGCAATTAATTAATTGGGATTCACTCAGAGCCTCTTCTTCGGAGATGTGAGACTAGTCAGCCAAATGGTGGCCACTCACAAAATTAGGCGTGGTGAGTGATGACCCTACACTATTAAATGCACCGAGAAACGTGAGTGTTATATCCCAGGAGTTTGCACCGCCAGGCCTAGGGCCTGAAAAAAAAAAAAAAATTATATAATATTTTGAATTTTTGAACAATGAATGTTTCCTTGAATTTCATCTGGGAAAATATGATTTTTATTCCTGTACAAAAATATATCTTTTAATTCAAAGTTACACTTTTGAATAAAGTTTTTTTAAAAACATTTTTATTGATATTTACAAGTGTATTAAAAATAAAATACATCACATAAATGTGATGCTTATATAATACAATGACATAAAATACTTGTAGAGAAGCTTCCCATTGAAAGCACTCTAAACATATTCTAAACTTGATGGTCCCGGGGCCATCTACTTTTCAGGAGCCTCCGAGGATTATCAGGAATTGAAGAGGAAGACAGGTTTAAACTAGTGGGAATGGAGTATGTCATGAAAGGATTGATGTCTGGTCCGGGCCAAATCAGTAGCATAGGGAACATTAAGGTCTTTATGGATAAGTTTATTCGTGACAAAGTAAGGAGCGTTGAGGATTTTACGAAGGATTTTGGATTGTAAGGATTGGATGCGGGAAGAATTTGATGTTTTAGTAGAGCCCCAAAGCTCTACTCAGTAAGTACAGATTGGTCTTACAATAGTCATGTAGATGAGCCTTTTGTAGTTAAGGGGAAGATTTGACCGTTTGTCTAGTAAGTGTTGAAGTAGCCTAAAATGGCGAGTATGAATAAAGTTTATTTAATAATTATAACCGTTCCTTTAATACTTTTCACCCGCATAAAATAACTTAAAAAATAACATCGTTCCAGTTTCACCGGATACCCGCATCTTTGTTCTTCCTCTATAAGAAGTTACTTTCTACATAAAATCAAGATATAACTGAATTGATTAAAAGCTGTAGGATTAAATAAGTAATGTGACGATAAAAAATAAGTTAAAAAGAATATATTTTTGTAATAATAAAAAAAATAATATATTAAATACGAGCGATGGATGTTAAATAGAGATATTTCTGAGCACTTTTTTATTTTTTTAACGGTCTCATATAAAAATAAAAAAAAAATCCCCAATTTGAGAAAACCAAAAAAAAAAATTGTTTTATGTATTTATCTGAATTTGAAAAGCACTATGGTCACCAAGAACAATAAAATAAGAATAAAATAAATAAGTAGAATAATAGGATATTTAAATAAAATGAATAATTACATTATTACATCAATAAAATGATCTGTTTTGTAGCTTTTGTAGAATTAAAATGGCCTAGAACCAATTCACAATAATGCAAAATTTTTGTGTATAAACATTTAACCACTATATAATTAAACAGAAAAGAAAATATTAATTTGAACTTTTATAGATTAGATTAAGATCGTACAATTTATTAATTAAATTAAATGAAAAGTATATTTAAATAACAATAAATCACTTTGAATTCCTTTCTTTGATTCATTGATGTAATACTTAATCAATATATCTCACATTCCGATTGTTTTATTTCCTACTTACGTGCCTGTAATGCAAGCATTGAATACTTTCACCAAATAAAAAAATGTAATAAAAAGAGATTCCAGATCTCTTGATATGTAAATTGCTTCGGAAACGAAACCGCTGCAATTATCAAGTTCACGCTTTTTCCCTTTCTGGAAATGACATTAAAAGAAATGGAAATTTTAAATTCATTATCAGCAAGCGAACAAAACTATAACCATAAAGTGACAAAATTCATAAAGTAAATAGGTTTTTATACCAATAAGGTAATAAAAATATTAAAAATAATTTCCTTTAGGGAATGAAAATTGCTTTTACTCTTTTGTGAAGAGATATACCATTATTTTATTGTGGTTGTAATTAGTTGACCGTTACGCAGTTTCCATTCTCCCACCATGCGCCCTGGTGATGACCCACAAAGGGGGTCGAAACGTTGGCAAACAATAAAATAGTTGAAACTATTTAGTTGTTTCATTTAATGACCGCCACCCGGACTAATTCCTTCCAGTAATACCATTATTTTATTTTAAACTTTTGGTGTGAGATATGCTATAGTTAGCATTTATGATACCTACATACCTATGTAATGTTTTTCAGCTCTAATTATATATTAAACTGTTAAACTTTGAATCACCACGAAAATATTAATCGACTTTATTATATTCAACAATGAAATTTCATAATCAACACAGAAAAAAAAAATCTGGTGCGGGCAACTCACGACTTTCACTTACCCTCGTTTAAAAAATCGATTAAAGAATTTTCAAATACAGTTAGAGATAAAAATTAGTGAAACTATTAATGAATTAATTAAATTAAATTTCTATAGAAACATGTGTTTTATTAAAAAAAATGTTATATTCTTATCTAAAATCATCAGTTAGTTTTATCAGCTTTTCATCACTATTTTTTTTACTTTTACAGTTTTATCGGCTTTTCATCACTATTTTTTTAACTTTTTCAGTTTTATCGGCTTTTCATCACTATTTTTTTAACTTTTACAAGCCCGTGTATAAGATAATAGTCTTTTTTCTAAAATCTTTAGCTTTCCAACGGTATATTACACATGTATATTACTATTCTTATGTTCAAAAACCAAAAAATTCATTAAAAAATATTATTTCAGTTTTTTTCAATTAGTTGGGTATCGAATTCATTCAATTTATATATTTACCTGTTTTCCATTAGTGGTAACAAGAAAATATGGTTATTTTTATAGAATGTAAAAAATTAAAGGTAATTTAGAAGAAGAAAATTTATAATATCGGCATTTAAGCCCTGTCATTTTAATCAGAATGAAACCTACATGATATTAAAGCCCATTAAATTTTACATCGATAAAGCGAGTTTAATCGAAATCTTTGGAGCCGTTTTTGAGAAATTCATAAAAAGGTGCAATATGCATGGTATAAATGGGCTCTTCTGGTCAGCCAAAATGTTTTTGTAACATCTCGGGCGTGTAGTTGTCTTAAATATGAAATTTCAGTTTCATAGGACTTTTCTTTTCCGCCCGGGAGTTACCATACACAGACCATTTTGCCGGACTTGGTTCTTTGGACTCAGGTTACCCTAAAACACGTATTTCCGTTGATAACTGGAATTCGAAAATTTTCACGGTTGCAATACTTTCCCTTACTATATATAGTCAGTTAAAGTAAAAACCATTTCCCCTTAAAATTTGAGGTATTTCGTTTCAATATACTTAGTATTCAAGAAGCTAATAAAAAAAGTTCGTCCGCCGTCCCTAGCTAATTGTTGGTAGTTTATGCACGAAATTTTTATATTTTGTAAAAGTAAATCATTATGTATTATTTTGCAGCGTTATTTAAATTTTATAGTGCCAATAATTAAAAAGTACAAAGTTCGACACTATAAAATTATTAAATTATTTCCACCCAAGTCAATCGAAAGTATTAACAACAGGTTCTTTTTCAAAACAAATATGAGAAAAGATATTATAAAATGATGCATTTGCTAGAAGCACATGCGAAGACTTCGTCGCCATGACAAGAACCTTGAACTTCGTCATTCTACAAAATAAATTATTGAAAGGGTGACTGTCCAACAATCGAACGATTTTTATCGATTTCGTGTTAGCATAACTGTCTGATTTGAATTCGTTTATTTAATAAAAATAAGTTCTATAAATAAAAATAATCGTTTGCAATATGTCTTACTTCTTATGCATATGGATCATTCATTTGTCAGAAATCTTCTATATGATAAAAATGAATGAAAATAGATTTTAGACAAATACGATAATTTTCGAATAATTAAATATTTATACATTTATGTACAGATTCTGATTAACTTATTCCTTAGGAGATAAGCTTTATTTGAACAAAAACAACTATTTTGGTTTATTATTTTCAGTAGTGAACTTGTTTAAGTAGCAAAGAAAACAAAAATCAACGCCTCAAAAATTGAGATTAAATATCTTATATCCTATTACGTTGTGAAAAAGTTCTTAATGTTTTTTACAGATTATTTTTTTTAAAACTTCAGATTATTGTAAATTATTTAATAAAATAAAATGACCCATTTTGACCTTATATGTTGCCATCTTTCATAATTTTAGTCATCAACAAAAGTTGAAGGACGACCTTCAAAATCCAAGTGAAAAGTTTCTGTTTTAAACCGAGCAAACCACTTGCGGACGATGCTTCCCCCTAATACATCGCCATACAAACTGCAGTATATATTAAACGTCTGTGCAACGGATTTTTCTTTTCGATAATAAAAAAAAAAACATTAAATGACGAAAATATTTTTTTTTTTCTTTCATTTTGAGCAAGCAAAATACCATTTAAAGATAAAAAATTTAAACTGATGCATAAAAGCACCTTAACTAACCCTTTTTTAGAATATCTGAACTTTATTGACAAAGTAAATATGATTTAATAAACAGAGAGAGGATTAAATTGAAATATTGGAAAACCTATTTTACAACCCAGTAGAATCCAACTATAAAATAAATAAAAAAATGTCACTGTAGACTTCCAGACATCAGCAATAGTGGAGCTTTATTGCTTTCTGTGATTTATATTGTTTTCTACTAGCCTTCTTGGAATGGGTAAAATGTTTTAAATAATTGCTATCAGTTTTTGTAAATAATTTTTATTAGCGATAAAAATTAACGATTAAAAAAGTTTAGGCGAAATAAGTATTAGTAGAACTCGTAATTTTAGTAAACATATTAAAAAAGAAATTTTATTATTGCTCCTTGTTGATTGTTTTTTCTACTAGCTGTCCATGATGCAGATATACTTATTTCCATATCATGTTTGTAGGAAAATAACAGAGTATTTTATACTATTTTTAATGTATAGACGATAATTCCCAAATTATAAATATTTATGCATTTATATATTTAATTTCGCTGTATAATTATTACTTTACAATTTTGAAGGTAAGGTATAAAACCAGCAGCCACTTTTACCTTCACTTACTTAAATATGAAAAAATCTGGTGCGTTCAACACACGAATTTCACTTACCTCCGTTTTTAAAAGTCGATTAAAAAATTTTCAAATACAGTAAGAGATAAAAATGAGTGAAACCATTAAAGAATTAATTAAATGGAATTTATATAGAAACTCTATAATGTTTTATTAAAAAACCTATGATATTATTATCTAAAATAATCAGTTAGTTTTATCTGATTTTTAACACTCTCTATTAACTTTTAAAAGCTTGTGTATAAGATAATATTTTTTCTAAAATCTTTAGCTTTCAAACGGTATATCATACATGTATATTACTGTTCTTGTGTTCAAAAACAAAAAGTTGCATTAAAAAAATATTTTTTTCAGTTTTTTCCTTTAGTTGGGTATCGAATTCATTCAATTTATATATTTACCTGTTTTTAATCAGTGGTAACAAGATAATAAAGTTATTTTTATAGAATCTACAAAATAAAAAATACTTTAGAGGAACAAATTTTAAAATATTGACATTTAAGCCCTGTCAGACTATTTCAATCAGAATGAAACCTACACGATGTTAAAGCTTACTAAATTTTACATTGATATAGCGAGTTTAATCAAAATCGTCGGAACCGTTTTTGAGAGAATCATAAGAAGGTGCAATGTGCATGGTATAAAGTGGTTCTTCTGGTTAGCCGATTTTGAAGAAAACGTTTTTGTAACACCTCGGGCGTATAGTATAAATATGAAATTTTAGTTTCATAGGACTTTTCGTTTCCGCCGAGGAGTTACCACACACATACAGACTTTTTTGCGGAACTGGGTCATTGGGACTCAGGGGACCCATAAACGTCTATTACCGTTGAAAACGAGAATTCAAAGATTTTCACGATCGCAATACTATTTATTCCAGATAAGTGATAGGTAAGTGAAAGTAATGAAAATTGAATATTTCTTTATAATATGACATATTAATATTTGTTAGGGATTTTATTAATGATATTGTTAGTTTTTAATATTCTTAGCTGTCTTATTTTGATTTATGATTAAAAGGGATGCGACAAGGAAACGTATTATCTCTATTGACACGATAAATTTTATGTCACATTTTGCACATTATCAAACATTAATACTGATTAAGTAAAGAACTCAACAATCATTTTCTCATTTTCCTTCTGGACAGCTATTTGATAAATCGATTTTCATCTTTATCGATACTAAGGGCCCTAAGCATTGGCTTGTTTTCTTTGGACAGTTTTAAGCCATTAGTAAACTGGGCCACCGGAAGTGTAATAATGTTAATGCTTTAGCCAATCATTATAATCCATACCATACCTCAAAATAGTTTCGCAATTATTTGAAACATGACAGGTTGAGTCGTGTTTAAAATTATTGCGAAAATTAAAAAAAAAAAAAAAAGTAAGCCTTTTTAATAGATCTTATCTATTCGTCATAGATATGCAGAAGCCTACATGCCCATAATTCAGTTATTTTATGAACTATGTATAATTATGAAATATGCATAGTATTTTAGGATCTGGACAACTTAAACTTTGTGTTTTATTAAAAAATCTATTATATTATTATCTAAAATAATCAGTTAGTTTTATCTTCTTTTCATCACTCTCTATTAACTTTTAAAAGCCTGTGTATGAGATAATATTTTTTTTTTTAATCTTTACCTTTCCAACGGTATATCATACATGTATATTACTGCTCTTATGTTCAAAAACAAAAAATTGCACTCAATTTTCTTTTTTCAGTTTTCTCCTTTAATCAAAATCGTCGGAACCGTTTTCGAGAAAATCAAAAAAAGGTGCAAAATGCATGATATAAAGTGGCTCTTCTGGTTAGCTCATTTTGATGAAAAACGTTTTGTAACGTCTCGGGCTTATATTTGTCTTAAATGTGAAATTTCAGTTTCATAGGACTAACCGTTTCTGCCACACACACGCAGACTTTTTTGCGGGACTTGGTTATTTGGACTCAGGGGACCCTAAAATGTGTATTTCCGTTGAAAAGTGAAATTCCAAAATGTTCACGATCGCAATACTTTCCCTTACTATATATAGTAAGTGAAAGTAAAAAGTCTTCTACGGTCAAATCACAACTTACGTGTATAAGAAATGTAACTCCCCCTAAATTCGATTATTTCTTTAGTAAAAGAAAATAGTCGAGAAGTATAGTATACTCGTAAATGCTTTTGTTTAATAATTTTTAATAATGAACGTCTTTTATCGACCTAAAAAAAAAAGCATCTATCCTCCCCTTCAAAATTTGAGGTCTTACGTTTCAAGATAGGTTGAGCCCAAATATAGAAAAAAAAATTGGTCCGTGGCTTTTCTCCAGAACTATAGGACCGGTTTTTTCAATATTTTACAGAATTTAAGAATAACGATATTCTGCTGTAGTGGCTAGCACAACAACCTTCTATATCCAAGGTCGTGGGTTCACATCTGCAGGTGGCCCTATTATGTTTTAATGGGAGTAAAAATCCTTAATTACGCCGTCCTTCAGAGATGACGTAAAAAGGTGGTCCCAAGCCTGTGCGTTGTTAGGTACTCGTTAAAGATCTCTATCGCAATTAAACCTGCATTGATCCCCACAGTAGCTTCGTTTAATAGATTGTATCTATTCGTCGTAGATATGCAGAAGCCTACATGCCCATAATTCAGTTATTTTATGAACTATGTATATTTATGAAATATGCATAGTATTTTAGGATCAGGACAACTTAAACTTTGTGTTTTATTAAAAAATCTATTTTATTATTATCTAAAAGTTTTATCTTCTTTTCATCACTCTCTATTAACTTTTAAAAGCTTGTGTATGAGATAATATTTTTTCTAAAATCTTTAGCTTTCCAACGGTATTTCATACATGTATATTACTGCTCTTATGTTCAAAAACAAAAAATTGCACTCAATTTTTTTTTTTTTCAGTTTTCTCCTTTAATCAAAATCGTCGGAACCGTTTTCGAGAAAATCAAAAAAAGGTGCAAAATGCATGATATAAAGTGGCTCTTCTGGTTAGCTCATTTTGATGAAAAAGGTTTTGTAACGTCTCGGGCTTGTATTTGTCTTATATATGAAATTTCAGTTTTATAGGACTAACCGTTTCTGCCACACACACACAGACTTTTTTGCGGGACTTGGTTATTTGGACTCAGGGGACCCTAAAATGTGTATTTCCGTTGAAAAGTGAAATTCCAAAATGTTCACGATCGCAATAGTTTCCCTTACTATATATAGTAAGTGAAAGTAAAAAGTCTTATACGGTCAAATCACAACTTACGTGTATAAGAGATGTAACTCCCCCTAAATTCGGTTATTTCTTTAGTAAAAGAAAATAGCTAAGAAGTATAGTATACTCGTAAATGCTTTGTTTAATAATTTTCAATAATGAACGTCTTTTGTCGAACTAAAAAAAAAGCATCTATCCTCCCCTTCAAAATTTGAGGTCTTACGTTTCAAGATAGGTTGAGCCCAAATATAGAAAAAAAAATTTGGTCCGTTGCTTTTCTCCAGAACTATAGGACCGATTTTTTCAGTATTTTACAGAATTTAAGAATAACGATACTCTGCTGTAGTGGCTAGCACAACAACCTTCTATATCCAAGGTCGTGGGTTCACATCTGCGGGTGGCCCTATTATGTTTCAATGGGAGTAAAAACTCCTTAATGACGCCGTCCTTCCGAGATGACGTAAAAAGGTGGTTCCAAGCCTGTGCGTTGTTAGGTACTCGTTAATGATCTCTATAGCAATTAAACCTGCATAGACTCCCGCAGTAGCTTCGTCCGATTAGCCTCAGTAGTATAACGTGCGTTAAAAGAATAAGCCAACAAACAAACGATATTCTTCTAGTTAGAGAATTAAAGTCCTGAAGAAAAAAAACCCAGCTTTTAGCCCTTATTAGATATAGAAGTGGTGTTTGACCATTTTCATTAAAAACTATTTAATTCAATACATTATTTTCATGAATCCTCGATTAAGCATTAAAAAAACAAAATTGAAATTTTACCTATAAATTCGCCCATTACTTTGTTATTTTTGAAGATTGAGTTTTAGGATCAAGATATCGCGACAAGCAAAAAAAATAAATAAAAATATACCTATATATAGGTCTATAAAGAAATAATTCGAATTATTAAATATCAATAATAAAATGTGATGTGCTGTTTGAAAGAGAATTAAATTTCCTACAACACAAAAAAAGAATCACTGAAATCGTTCAAGAAATAGCGTTTTGAATATAGCAATGGTAACTTGGCATCTTCCTTGAATAAAAATTGATAATGTTACTGCTTTATTAATTAATCGCTATAAATATAAGCTAATTTAACTAAGCTAATTCCGTAAACAGCTACATAAATTGTTATACCATAAAATAATTAATTGGAAATAGCAAACCAATTTGTAAAAATTTGCAGCGCTTTTATGATGTATCTTGGATCCAATTTAAAAAATAAAACTACATACGATAAAAAAGAAAACTCACAAGACGCCAGAGAATTATTTCAAGCGATAATGCCGCCTGAGGGCGAAATGAAGGCAGGAAACGCCAGTAGTTATCTTTTAACTTTTAAATTGCTACAATCGTCGTGAAGCGTGTCTAAGAAGGGAAAATCATCCTAGATGGCAATTCTTCAGCTGTGTTTTTCCTCTTGAAAATAGAGTCTATCGTTCTCCCTCCACATGCACCAGAAGAACCATACCTGGAATAATAAAATTTCCTTAGAATTATAATGTGCTATTGATTTTTTACAACATCTTGATTTAAATGGATTAAAAAAGTTCGATAGCTACCTGTGGCAGGATGGTTGTCTATTCTATGAAGTCTAGTATTATTATTTCTAGTCGATTATTTTGTTATGCTCGATTTTAATTTCGTTATTTTCTGACAATCATGCTGTCCGTTCTATTATAAGTTATAATAGACTATTTTTTTTTTTTTTTTTTTTTTTTTAATACCCTATTATTGTCAGAGATTTTCAGAATTTTATTCGGCTTAGTCTTTTTGATGAATAATTGACTTCCTAAAAATATTTTTCCTTCAAAATTTCCTTATCAGTGACATATTTTTGAAGCGGGGTAGAAATATGTTGATAACCAATATCGTTGATGAAATAAATGTCCACATATAAAGAATTAATAAAATAAATCAATGTCCACATAACATGCTTCTCGTTGCCCGCCGGCACAACCACATAAAAAACGAAATAACTGCAAGTGTTTTCAAGAAGTGTTTGCCTTGGGACCGATGGGTCAACTAGATTTGTGGACATCTTAGCATTTAGTGCCACGGGAAAGGAAGCACTAATAGTAGATCCGACAATCATATATGAAGGCAAATAACAAGGAAAAAGGTAACAAAGTCAAGGAAGAAAAATAAAGCAAATTATATGCAAAGAACATTTTCTGTCAAAGGCTCTGGTTCGGAAGCAGGTGGACCATCCCAGTAACTACGAGAGTGTTTTCGGAAAGATATGGACTGGGAAAGAATCAGAACAAAGTAAGTATTAAGATTACTCAGCAAAGTTGAGCAGCCGATCCAAATGGGAATTTCTCCTGTCAAGGTATTTTAAAAGCTTTCAGAAACGTATGAGCATCTCCAGTGATTTAAAATATCACCCAAATTAACCTTATTAAGATTTGTTTATTTATTTAACGCAACTTAACGTAGGATAGTGATCTTCAACAAGTATCTGACATCGCACAGCTCTACCACCTTTTACGATCCCTCCAAAGGGCGTCATAACCTAGGATTCCCCTTTAAAAAATAATAAGACACCTGCCAGGTTTGAACCCGCTGCCTTGAGCTTAAAAATTTGTGCTAGCTACCCTTGTTAAGTTTAAAACTTATTTTCAAATCGATGTTTTTTCTTATTTATTGTTGAAGAAATATTTGAGAAACTCCATAGTTCTTCCAACAAAAAAAAAAATAAAAAAAAAAATAAATAAATTGCTGTTTACTGTTTGTGGTAACACTTCTATGTTACAGCAATAGTTTATCTGGATTCCTTTCTGTGATTTATAATATTTCTTTATAATACTTTCCTTCTAGATGGTTGTAAAATGTTATAAATAATTAGTATCACTCTTAAAAATAGTTTGTATAAACATTATGATGAAAAAGTTTTAGTGAAATAAGCATTCGTTACGAATTTAGTAAATATATTAAAATGTATAATTTTAATATTGGTCAAAGTGCATTGTTTATTCCACTAGCTGTCTATAATGTAGATATTCTTATATCCGTTTCAAATCAGTAGGAAAATAACTGAGTATTTAGAACTATTTTTTATGTATAGCGGATGATTCCCAAATGATAAATATTTACTTAATATTTAACGAACATGTTATGAGGATGCCGGACGACTGATGACCAGAGCTCGCTGGTATGTACCGTATGGAAGGAGGAAGAGGGGTCGGCCGGAAAAGAGATTGATAGCAGCCCTTCTATGAAGCTATGGCTGCTACGAGCCTCACTGATGAACATTATAAGAACAGAGCGAAATGTCGGCTAGGACTATTAGGATATGACGTGTAACATTTAAGTTGTAATAAAGTCATTTATATATTTATGCATTTCTATTTATTTTCTGATATAATCATTCCTTTGAGAATTTTGTTTTTGTCTGGGACAATGTACATTGTATATTACCAGCAGCCACATTTTATTTTAATTCAAAGTGTTTTGGGATCAGTTCATCAAAAAACAATAAGCAATATTGATAACAAAGAAATATTTAAAAATATGTCTTTGGTATTTCTGCCTGAGTTGGAAAAACAATAGATCATAGAAATATTTATTTATAATTTACTGTTTTTCCTAGTCAGGTAGAAATTGAGTTCGCAAACGATTTATGAAGTATAGAAGTTGAAGAATCCAAATCTCCCGTAAAATATCTCATGAAATCGTTTCAGTTCAGATAACTCCTGTTGTGCAGAGGCTATTGATTGTTGATCTAAATTACATAAATTGATTTTCCGTCATAATAATTCAGAGTTACTAGTTTTGGATTCAAATTTTGCCTCAGCCTATTGTTTAAGAATGACTTATTTCGGTCAACCCCCTTCTTCTATCATTGTCCAGTAACATGTTACCCTATTTTACCGGACTGGAGCTAGAAGAGTGAGACGTCACGGATGAAGGGGTAAAGGTGCAAGAACCCTGCCGTTGACTCACCGGACCTGAAGATCATAGTAGCGACCTTGTGCTCCAGTAATACTCGTTCATCCGTTCAATCTCTTAGTCCATTTCTACTTTGGCCTGGAAAATTGATTAGCAACATTCCAAATACTTACAACAGCAATCTTGAGTAAACTTATGCTAATCGTTTAGCAAATATTATGAAAAAAAAAAAAAGTGTTTTGGTCCTGGATATTAAATAAAAGTCAAAAGCTTTACAAGATACAACATAATGCATTTATGGATTTTGTTACCAGTATAGTGGCTGTTTTATAGTGTCGTTGTGTATAGTTGTTGGCTTGTGTTGTTTTTTTGGGCTTTTTCATGTGTCATTCACTCGCTAATATGTATATATATATATATATATATATATATATACATATACATATATACGTTTATGGTAACATAACTATTGTGTTTTAAAACAAGTTCGTAGCGTTTTTCAATATTTCTTCTATTTCTATCTATAGAACTCATATATATATATATATATATATATATATATATATATATATATATATATATATATATATATATATATGTGTTTATAAAGTCATGTTTACTTGGTCAATAATGTTTACATATTGCAAAAAAATGATTAGCTAAGGTGCTTTTATGCATCAGTTTCAACCGAAATTCCTTTCTATAGGTACGTATAGTATTTCCCTTGCTCAAAATAGAAGAAAAAAAAATCATTTTCGTCGTTTAAAGAATTTTTATTTCCTAAAAATAAAATCCGCTGCACAGACAGTAAACAAAATTTGCAATGTGTTTGGCGATGATGCTTGAAGATTTAAGAAAACCCTCACTCTTCGACACGGTATTCGCATGATAATTGATTAAAAATATTTACCAGTATCAGAATTATATTATTTATCATAATAGGCATATAGCTGGATCCTGGTAGGTGACCCTAGATTTTGTAATGGGAGAAAACATCCTTTGTTATGTCGTCCTTCGAAGGGACAGAAAATAGTAATTCCGAGCCTATGCGAGTACTACACGTATTTAAAAATCCCTATCCTAATAAAACTGGATAGAAAAAATTTAGGATTCCCACTGTAGCATCGTCCGATTAGCCACAGTAATATAAAAGTGATTTTAAACGAATAAACAAACAAACAAAATATATAGCTACATATAACTTAGGTATAGGTCAATCACTTGCTTTTTAAACTATTTTTATGTTTAAGGAAAACAGTACATTATTTTATGTCATATCAATGCAGGCGATGTGGTTGAGATAGAAGCGCAGGGATCTCTAGAGTCTTGCTTATCTCTCCACATGTAGTGTAAAAGATGTATAGTTTTAGAGTTATTATAAAAAAAATTTTTTTTAAAGATTTTCGAAATCATTTAAGAATGTAGTAATAAAATTGAAAGGATGATTGACAAACCAGGCCTACTACTGATAAATACACCTTAATCCGCCCGATAATTAAAACGTCATCACAGCGTTTGTAAACAAGTCAACAGGCGGCTACAATAAATTAGGCTAATGCCTTGAAGATAATGGACAAATATGAAGAGGCTATTGGGGTCATAGAGTACAACAGCCGCTGCGTACTGAATAGTGTAACGCTGTCAACTCCTCTCTCTTATCCACAGCCTTCTGAATCTTTATCATATCACTGCCTTCATTATATCGTCTAGAGATTAGATGTTACTTTTTTACCAAACTGTCTATACCTCGGAAGTAATAGATGTCACCGATTGAAAAGAATAACTCAATTAATCTTGTTAAATTAATTGATAGCTATTGTTAAGTAATTGAATAGCGGTCAAATATTCCTCTTAACTACAAAAGACTTATCAGCATGACTATCATAAGACCAATCTAGACTTGATTTAAGCTGTGGGGTTTAACTAAACTATCGAATTGTACACACATCCGATCCTTACTATCCGAAATCCTTCGTAAAATCCTTAACTCTACCTACCCTGTGACGTCTAAACTCATCTATAAAGACCTTAATGTTCCACATGTTGCTCATTTGGCACGATCCAGGTACCATGCTTTCATGACAAACTCCATTCCCACTCTAACCCAATAGTTTCTATCCTTGCTTCTTCTTCAATACCTGATAATCTTCCGAGACGTCTAAAAAGATGTCTTCAAGAATCTTCTGATTTTGAACATTTATTTAACTACTACCAATAGATAATTTCTCTACATGTGTGTCATGCCTTTTTATTTTTTTTTTATTCTATTAAAATTTACCTGATTAATTAATGTAAATACAATTGTAAGTTTCAATATTTCAATACTTTTAAAAATTAAATATTTATAAATACTAAGTAGGATTTATCCTTTTGAAGTAGTCCGGTAGAACATGAATACATAGTTTTCTAAATTTCATTTTTAAAAGTAACTTCAAACTATGGAGAAAATATGAAAGCATTCGGTAAACCTTTGAAGGAGGAATAACTATCTAATTTAATATGAAAAAAAAGCAAGGAAAATTCCAGATTCAAAAAATTAACATTTTGAACAAGTCTCCCAAAAAGAGTAAGTCCGAATTAAAAACGAGAAGTCTTATGACACTGAAATTTCTTTTTAAGACTAGTGTAAACCTGGTAGCAACTTTTTCCCTATATTCGATTAACCAGAAGGAAATTACCACTTTACCATAAATTTTAAAGCTTTTAACGATTTTATCAAAAGTAACGTTAGCGATTTTTATTAAAATCACTATATTGATGCACAATTAAATGGGCTTTAATTAAATTTAGGTTTTATTTTGATTGAAATGGGATGACAGGGCTTGAATGCCATATTTTCAAAAAAAAATTCTTTTAAGTATCTACAATCAACCTTTACTTGCTGATAGCATTGATAAAACAGGGCAAATAGCCCAATCTTCCTTCGATTCCTGATTATCCTTCGAGGCGTCTGAGAAGAAGATGGCCGCGGGACCTTCTGATTTAGAATTCCTATTGGAGTTCTGCCAATGGGTAATGTTTTTACATGTATTTCATTTCTTTGTATTATATATCAATCTTGATATTTTTGCTTGATGCATTTCTTAATACAGTTATAAATATCAATAAATATGTTTAAAAAAGAAAAATGTTGTATATGGTGAATTTTGATCACCTATATCTAATTGGTGACACCTACGTAAATCTGATTTAACTTAAGGTTTCGAAACATTAGGATAATGTGGTGTAATGAAAAATTATGAATAATAACAAGGACGAAAGATCTTTCTTGTTTAAGTTAGGGATACATGTATTATTTTGTTTAATCAGAATCCCAAGTCTATTGAAAATTCTGAGAGTTCCCACACAATATGCAATAATGAGAGAAGAAGTAGGGACATTGGTCGCGGCCATTACCAAAGCTGCGACAGGCAATTGCTTCCGCCTACTCCAAATGAGCGGTGACATCCAAGAGCTATATTAGCCACACTTCTCGGATCCTGGGGTCGTTGCTCTCTAACGACACATCGGCGGGAGGGTATCCGCGATGGTTGGTCGTCTAGAAGTGGAAGTCATGTCGGGTCGTGTAGTTCAAACTGCTGCGGCATCCAAGTCAGCCTGCTTCTTCTGGTAAGAGAATCAGATTTAAGGAAATTTTAAATTCGAGATAAATTATAAGTATTCGACAATGGACAATATTTTGATAGATTGTTTGTTTATTTATTTAACGTCACCTTATGTTACTGTGGCTAATCGGACGATGCTACAGTGGGAGTCCTAAATTTTGCCTAAGCATTTTTAATTATGATAGGGATCTTTAACAAATACCTGATATCGCACAGGCTCGGCAGCACCTTTTTACGCTCCCTCCGAAGTATAGCATAACTAAGATTTTTTTCTAACATTAATAATTCGTAGGGTTACCTGTGGGTTTGATCCCTAGTCCTTGGGCATAGAGAGATGTTATCCTAGGCAATACCCCTCTTTTAATAGAAGCAATCGATTCCTATTTTTCTACCATTTAGGTACTAAAGATATCATTTATGTTTATAATCTTTTCAACTTTCCTCAGAGCCCTTTATCGAAATTGCCTCCCTCTCTGGAGCTGCTCTGGAGGTCCATAACTACTTCACCACTTAGATACTAGAAAGTGAGATATTAGTGATCTGGTGGGAAGAAGAGTAGGGAGAAAGGTAATAACAAAGAGACCATTGATTTTACTGTTGAAATAAAAAAAAGTATCAATATTATATATGGAATAATATTAACTGAAAGTATTTTGATTCTGAATTTTGAACGAAAAGGACCTAGCAGAAAAAGCATGTGAAATCTGAACCATCGCACATCACCACCGAATTTATACTATTAATTCACAGCTATGAAAAACCACCATTTGCAAGATTTTTGTTTTTCCTCAATGGCTGAACCGGTTTTCACGGAAAAATGTATGATAGAGATTTTCCAAAAGAGTTTCAAAAAATTGTTTATATTTTATGTTCGATTGGGACACCTGCAATGTTTTACTGTTTTTTACATTGGAGAGTCCCTCACATCATTTTTTTTTTTTTTATCACATAGCATACGATAAAAAAAATATTATGTTATTAGGAATCACTTGTAGCAGGGTGGTTAGCATAACAGCCTTTTTAGCCAAAGGTCACGAGTTCAAATCCGCAGGTGGTCCTAGAATTTTCCAAAGGAAGTAAAAAATCCTTTGTTATGCCGTCTTTCGGATGGGACATAAAAAGGTGGTCCCGAGCCTGTGCGATGTTAGGTGCTTTTTAAAGATTCCTATATTAATTAGACCTGAATAGACAAAATT
The DNA here is from genome assembly GCA_023052935.1 of Piezodorus guildinii. Taxonomy (NCBI): domain Eukaryota; kingdom Metazoa; phylum Arthropoda; class Insecta; order Hemiptera; family Pentatomidae; genus Piezodorus; species Piezodorus guildinii. The sequence continues at coordinate 71,151,730 of CM041296.1, read as the reverse complement.
TAGGACTCCCACTGTAGCATCGTCCGATTAGCCACAGTAGCATAAAGTGACGTTAATTGAACAAACAAACAAATGTTATGTCTGTATATTTTTATTTTCTTACCACGATGTATATTTGAGGTGAAACCACCTTCCAATGAAAAGTTGTAAGTGCCCCAATTGAACATAACTTTTTTTTTTTTTTTTTATCATTTATTTTTACATCCACACCTGTCGCTCAGCCCGTGACAATAAGCGGATATGATAACAATTGATATAAAGGGTATGTCAGGCATGAGGGAGGTCGATACCCATTGGCATCTACTCCTAACTTGAATTTTAAAAAAGTTTACTTAAGGAGATCTCTTAGCCAGCTTCTTTTCAGCCTTCTTTGAATATTCCCTGGCATGTCTGTCGTGGCCATGTTTTGTATGAGTTTGTTAATATGTCCGTGAAGTTTGTCAAAAAAGAACATAACTTAAATATGATTTATTTAAAAAATCTGCAAATTTCTTTACTACTTTCCGTGGTAGAAAATTTTTAAAACTTTTTTGAAAAACTCTTCACATAATTTTTGTCGTAATAAATCGGTTGAGCCGTTAAGGAGAAAAAAATGCATTTTGTTTGTCCTTTATTCCCCAATACTTTCCCTTCCATAGTGATTAAGTTATTAAAAATTGTATATGTTTATTGATTAATTAGTCCGATCAATATATCCAATATGGCACAAGTCTGTGTATATTTAAGATTTATTTAGAAACAATTCTTTATTGAACAATATTACAATCTGTCCAATTTAGGACATTTTTAATAGGGATAAAGTACAACATTCATACTGCATTCACACGATATATTTAAGATTAGTCCGGCTAAACCTAAAAGTTTGTCACTGAAATTAAATATTCAAGATAGTAATTTGTCTAAGATATAGCAACTTTTCCAACAACATCGACTATTTTAATGTGCAAGATTATATCATTGACGTTACATATTTATTCGAAAGAGAAACCAACGATTTTGGTCGAAGTAGTTATCAATTTTTCATATAATTTTAATGCTAGAATTAATCTTATTATTTTGCACTACTTGAAAATGGATATATACTAGGTGAAAAACTAAAATTACTTAATGTGGAAAAAATTAGCAATATTTTCCAAGATCGAAGACATCATTCGGCATTAAGAGAAGTGATACAGATGTATAATGTATCGTTGGTAAAATAAATAGTTCAGGAATGTTTATATATTAGATAATGTATTTATTCAGAAATAAATGGATTGTGACTAAAATCGGAATGATACAGTAGATTAATTATCTATTATTCAGTTACTTCACCCAGACCAGCTAAACAATTACAGTAAAAACTAAGTGCTGAGCCTAGCTTGACCAAATCAACACATTACACGACCTTTGGCTGTGAAATAGTACAAATCTATATATGTACTGAACCAAAGACCTTTCATGGGCTCTAGAACTACAGATATTTTTTTTATATTATAAAACTATAACCTGGTATATAGACCGTCTAACGAACTACGATAAAAAAGCTACTAATTGTATCCGTAACCACAACCTCAGAACTAATGGTTAGTCACCAATTGGACCATTAGTGCCACCACGATGAACACAAACAAATACAATTCTCCAATTATTTGCTTCTTCTAAAATTAATTAAACTTTTGCGTGCAACGAATACACTACATCTCACAGTCCTCAGCTGACCACTCGAATCAAACTTTTCTAATTTCTAGCACACGCAACTAATCTAAGACACTCTCACATTATTTCTATCTCTGAGATAGTAAATTAAGTTTTTATGAATTAAAGCTAAGAGTGCCTAGTGCTAAGAACGAATATGATTTTCTATTAACATGTCAATACAATATTATGAGTATAAAATGCACATTTTCGTCGAATTTAGTTCAGCAGTTTATTATAAAAAAATTAAATAAAAAAATAGGAGACGACATAAAATTGTAGATGAAATAAGTTTTCTCTAATTTTTTTCAAGACTAATACAAAAAGAGAAAGATCAAAGAATGAAATAAAGAATAAAATTATAATAATGAGAAAATGATTAAATATATATATATTTTTTAAACTATTCTTTTCGATGACCCCAAACATTTTCTTTTATATACTGAAACAAAATACCGCAAGTTATTACGTTAAGCTTATATTTTAAGTATTACACTCATTTAAATTCAGCTTCTATCTTGAAAGCATGTGTTGAGAAAATTTATGCTCTCTAGTAATTTTGCAGGTAACAAATGCAATCCAAAACTAACAGTATGATAAGAATGTGATTTATATCTTAGTTTCGAGCAAAACATCATCTAAATATTGCAGAAAATGGTAAAAAATGATTTCGAAATTGTTTTTTACTACATACCTGTCAAAATACAAGTTGACTCTCATCGGGTGATAATAACTAATTAAGAAAATATACTGAAATATATAGTTATACAATAAATAAATATGTTGTAATGTGATAAGACATACTAATGGCTTGAGATTAACCTACTGATTAGTAGCTACAATAAAATTAAAATTATATAATAATATCTTGACTCCGGCAAGGCGTGTCAGTTATACTATGCCGCATGACAGATACTTTTTCATGGATTGAATCATTTTCTTAAAAATCCTATATTAAGAAAGGTTTGAATGATAATAAAATTTAAATAATGAGTATGTATAATGTATACATGCACACAGATATTGTTTTACAACATTTAAAGAATTTTAGCTTCAATGAGTTATCCAAAAAATCATCTTCGAAAAAAGTGAAGAAAATTGTTGAAAATGTTTTGTAAGGTGTGGTCTAAGCCACGAAAGCTCACCTTGTACGAAGGAAAGGGAAACACTGGTGACATTCTATCTCTATCTCAAGAAATAAGTAAATTCTTTAAACAAAGTGATTGGAGGATATTTTTTCAAACCTAGAAATCGAGAATTATTATAGTGAAAACAAAATAGAATAAAAAATACTCTCTGTCTGAAACGGTACATAAAATACCTAGAATAAATTGCCCAGAAAAATATATCAGAAAAATCAAGACATTTTTAAATGATAGACTGTATCAACACAAAAATTACGTTAAAAAGAAACAAAAAGAAACAAAGAAGACTACTTTGGTGCAACATGGATTAATAAAGTACATGAGCTTTACTTTGAAAATACATTAATAATTCATAAATAAGATAAGATAAGTATTTTATTGTTAATTAAAGTTACACAGATACAATGGTGTTTAAAGGCGGATGCGCTTTTTTACAGTCTACAAGTAATTATTAGAATATTAAGTTATGATTTAACGAGTAAGAAAAAGAATAGAGGGAAAACTAACCACAAAAAAAAAACCTCTAAAGAGACAGACATGGACAAAGAGATATAAAAAAATAATCAAATATAAAATTCATAAATTAAAAAAATAAAATAAAAAGTAAAAAACTAAATCATTACTACTATAGAACAATATGTTTTAGCCTCTTAAGCGTATAAATTTTATACGTTAAATCAGCTTTGGAATAATTTACAATGTCCCTAAGATGGTCATGTTCACTGTTTTCACAAGCATTAAAAAAAATCTATAGTTAACTTGTAAATGAAAGTTGATATGCTAGGCACATTCAAACAGTAATGCCTCAGATCAATTGAGACGTTGATTTCCAAAAGGTACTATATCCATTCTAGGAAATTTTACAGGAAGCGCGAAAATCTCTCATTACTATATTATCAAACTAGCTAATTTGGGTCTTTTTGCCTTAAAATTTAGAATTATTTTTTTACTATAAAAATAACATCATATTAAAGTTATGAAATGAATTTTTTTAGAATGATTTGGAACGAAAATAAATGCGTAATTAGTACTTTTAAAAAATGACCGCATTTCTAAATCGTGTTTTTTAAGGACTAGAGAATTCATTAGATAACATCAAATAGAATATTTAGATAGAACTAAATGATGAGAATACAAATATGTAAAAAAATCAATTTCGTAAAAAATGTCCTTTAGTACCTTTTGGAAATCATCGTCTCAATTGGTGTCCATCTCGGATAGCCACCAAATAGTCTCACGCATTTATTCTGCAATATTTGCAAATTTTTACTTTCACTTACTATATATAGTAAGGGGAAGTATTGCGATCGTGAAAATTTTCGAATTCCAGTTTTCAACGGAAATACACGTTTTAGGGTCCCCTGAGTCAAATAACCAAGTCCCGCAAAAAGATCTGTGTGTGTGTGTGTGTGTGTGTGTGTGTGTCTGTGTGTGTGTGTGTGTGTGTGTGTGGTAACTCCCGGGCGGAAACGGTAAGTCCTATGAAACTGAAATTTCATATTTAAGACAACTATACGCCCGAGACGTGACAAAACTTTTTTCATCAAAACGAGCTTACCAGAAGAGGCACTTCATACCATGCATTTTGCACCTTTTTTCGATTTTCTCAAAAACGGTTCCGACGATTTTGATTAAACTCGCTATATCGATTTAAAATTTAATTGTCTTTAATATCATGTAGGTTTTATTTGGATAAAAATGGTCTGACAGGGCTTAAATGCCAATATTTTAAATTTTCTTCCCCTAAAGTACTTTTAATTTTGTAGATTCAATAATAATAACTAGATTATCTTGTTAACGCTGATGAAAAACAGGTAAATATATAAATTGAATAAATTCGATACCCACCTAAAGGAGAAAACAGAAAAATACTTTTTTAGTGCAATTTTTCGTTTTTGAACATAAGAGCAGTAATATACATGTATGATATACCGTTGGAAAGCTAAAGATTTTAGAAAAAGTGTCATCTCATACACAAGCTTTTAAAAGTTAATAGAGAGTGATGAAATGAACATAAAACTAACTGATTATTTTAGATAATAATATAATAGATTTTTTAATGAAACACATGTTTCAGTAGAAATTTAATTTAATTTATTACTTTCACTTACTATATATAGTAAGGGGAAGTATTGCGATCGTGAAAATTTTCGAATTCCAGTTTTCAACGGAAATACACGTTTTAGGGTCCCCTGAGTCCAAATAACCAAGTCCCGCAAAAAGGTCTGTGTGTGTGTGCGTGTGTGGTAACTCCCGGGCGGAAACGGTAAGTTCTATGAAACTGAAATTTCATATTTAAGACAACTATACGCCCGAGACGTGACAAAACTTTTTTGTGATTTGACCGTTGGAAAGCTAAAGATTTTAGAAAAAGTGTCATCTCATACACAAGCTTTTAAAAGTTAATAGAGAGTGATGAAATGAACATAAAACTAACTGATTATTTTATATAATAATATAATAGATTTTTTAATGAAACACATGTTTCTATATAAATTCAATTTGATTAATTCCTTAATAGTTTCACGTATTTTTATCTCTAACTGTATTTGAAAATTCTTTCATTGGTTTTAAAAATTTTACTTGTTGTATTACTTGTTATATAGTTGTAAATTCCAATAAATAAATATATAAAAATACAAAAAAAAAAAGATTTTAAAAATCGAGGTAAGTGAAAGTCGTGTGTTGCCCGCACCAGATTTTTATAGTTCGTTTTTCTTCAAGTATTTGGCCATACGGGGCAATCGTAACATATAATATGTGTTTGGGGTAATTAAATTTAACACAATGTCAAGATGATCACTCATTTTTAAATAATGGACTGTATGAAAATACAAAAACTTAAGTAATTGAAGGCTGGGCCTAGAACAAATTAAACACTGAATGGTAAAAATATGACTTATATTACAAAAGAAAATGCTACATTTAAACTTGGTGGCCAGGTGTTAGTAGGTGTAATCTATTGGATTAGTAGGTTAGTAATGTTGAAACTACTGACAATTATATAACTGGGTAAATTGTCTTAAGTGGTAGAAATCTGAGATGTTGAAGATGATGTCTGGTGATGGTGGTAATGGTGATATTGCACTTTCTTTCTTCTCTTCCTCCCCTTTGGCCAGGGGTCTTCTTAATTCGTCGACTCCATGGCTGTTGAAAAGGACAAGACACGGGAACTAGAGAAAACTGTGGCTCATCCAGCCAAGACCTGCAACAACTCAGTTTCATATTCGGCCGCTGGGGGCGCTCTGCTTCTTTTATAGGCTGCCAGATAGCAGCACAAGTCAACATTAATTTCCTTTTTCAAGAACCAGAAACAATAGGTCTGATATAAGGATAATAAATTAACTTTTTGTTAATTATATTATGTTTTTGAGTGTTTACAAAGTAATGGAAATAACTTTAAGTAAATTTAACTTTGAATCTAGTAGAACACTAAGTAAGTAACAGATTTAGCCCACGGTTAGGAGTTACCATCAATTTTTACATATCTGTCTATTATAGGTCGACGTTTAGTAAAAAGGATGACATCGGTTTAGAGATGTTTTGGTTTAATTTTCCACTTATGAAATTCATTCATTAATAAAGCATTAGTTTCAAAAGAAAAGTTTTGGAAGCAATTACATTTTGGAGCTTACTGATTATAAAATAAATTTTAAAACAAACTAAAAACTTGAACAATCATTTGCTGAAATTTCCACCAAAAATTAATCCATAATATAATAAATCATTGATGCTTAAATGCCTACTATTTTCGTTTTGAGGCTCTTAAAAATATATTTAAAAAAACAGGGAATGGTTGTAGTTGGAGGATAATTACATTGATCTGTGAAAGTAGGCGAGCAATTTAGCTAAAAGCCGATTCCGCCCGCCTCGAGCTAACTCGACTTGACTCTCATCCCTTCTCTTGATAAATACAATATATTTCATGCAACATCTAAGAGGTTAACTCTTCCAACTGTTAAGGGTGAGTGAGACTAATAGTCTGTCTCTTATATTTTGCAAGAATGTTATGGGATTAAATAATAAATAGATGTTTTCACGGTAAAGGTTCCTCAGGCTTCTTAAGCCTTTTAGTTCACCAACGACCGGTGGCGTTTCTTTCAGAGATATGTTAAATTTGTTAAAGACGATCATTTTTTTAAGGAATAATTTCTTTTGGCACGTTATGAGACTTTTGGCAGGGGTAAGAGCTTCGATTTCGTAACCATAGTGACGTTACCAACATGCTCTAGACTGGCGCATGCGTAGCGATATGTTCATTTTTTAAAACTGTATCTTAGATATCTTTTAAATACCACTTTTCATTAAATTATATATAAGAAATAAAGGGGGAAGATTCCTTTCTTTGAGTAACGAATCTGTTGTATTAACTAATTTCGATTCAAAGGGGAAAAAAAAAATTTAATTAGATTTAAGCGATATAGGGATATAAAGAAAAAATATATGCAATAGCATAATCAAAAAAATTCGACGTCAACAAACAGATTAACAATAACGGTTGAAGAGAAGAGAAAATTAAGCGTCCTTTAGAATAAAGAAAAAACGGCGGTTTATTTATAAGAAAAAAAATCGTCCATTTTAATTTTTTATAGATGGATCAATCTTCTAATAAAGAATAATTGGAATATAATGCCGAAATTCAAGATACCTGGGTCGGGGCAAATCAGCATCATATGAAACATTATGGTTCTTTATGGATAAGTTTATTCGTGACAATGTAAGGATCATTCAGGATTTCTCGAAAGATTTTGGATTTAAGGATTGAATACGGAAAGAATTTGATGGTTTATTAGACCCCCAAAGCTCTACTCCGTATGCCCAGATAGGCCTTATGGTGGTGTCGATGAGCCTTTTGTGGTTGTATATGGCTAGAACGTCTGTCCAGATCCAAATTCAACCTTCGTTTTAATTCCTCTAGATCTATCACCCCATTCACAATCGAGATTTTCAGTTATATCAACAGTGAGTCCATTATGTTCCCTATCTCTTCCTTTCAGAGAAACCGAAAAATAATTTTTATATGTGTAAATCGTTACACTGGCGACTATACATGTGAATATATTTTGTGGATTGGTATTTTGGCTACATCGGATTTCTTACAGTTGATTTCATAGGTTTTTGAAGTGAACAATAGGAATAGTTAAACTGTAGTTGAGGATATATGTTTTAAATTTGCAACCGAGTTCCTTGGAACTAAAATCATTCGAAAATAAAATATTGTTATATATAATATAATATTATATATATAATATAATATACAGAAACGCAACAAGATATGATTTATTGATTCATACAATTTTAATCTGTTACTTTCACCGTAAAATGTGTTCTTATTATTTTATGAATATTGATAAGCGTCCAAATAATCAAGATTGTAATTACCTTTTAACCTCTGCAAGTGCGGCATGAGTGTTCTCATGGCGAAAAACCATTGGTCTTATCGAGTTTTGACCTAATCGATTATGCACGAACCTTTGTGTCCATCTGAATTTATCGTTCAGGATCTTGCTTTAATAGTAGGGGGCATAAACGGTCGACTTACATGCTGCGACCCAGAACCTTCAAACGTTCTATATCTCTATATATTTTTTTCTAATCTTTAACAGTAAAAATTGGCCAAACAAGAATAAGAGACTGATAACATAAAGGGAAGTCAGCAACCCATGAGTTTAAACCTGTGATTTTAATTTATTTATTCAAGAATCCCGTAATCATTATTTAGCACGTTTTTTGTTGTTTTTATAGGTAGAATTATTATTTGTCCTAATTTATTAAAAAATAATATTTTCTGAAATCGTTTGTGTAAATGTCTTGTTTATAATTTCACCAAAATTTTCTCCTCTTTTAGACTGTAATCAAAGAGGAAAAAATAAGGGCTGAATTTAATTTCAATAAAATAAATGTTTAACTTTTAGGTTCAGTGTTCGGAGTAGAGCTTTAGGGCTCTACTAAACCATCAAATTCTTCCTGTCTCCAATCCTTACAATAAAAAATCCTTCGAAAAATCCTCAATACTCTTTATTTTGTCAGGAATCAACTCATCCATAAAAACCTAAATGTTCTCTATGTTGATTAATTGGCCCGGACCAGGTACCACTCCTTTCATGTCAAACTCCATTCCCACTCTAACCCACTAGTTTCAAACCTTGCTACCTCTAAAATCTCTGATAATCCTCCGAGGCGTCTGAAAAGAAGATGGCCCCGAGACCTTCTGGTTTCGCATAGCTTTTGAAGATCCACCAATGGGTATTATCTCTGCATGTAAATCATAACAGTATAATCTTGTATCACATTTACTAGATGTATTTTATTATAGAATAAAGTGTTATATAAACCGCTTATAATTTTGAGTTTTTTTTTTATATAAACTTTCATGTTGTTTATTCGCAATCACGTTAGCGCATGCATGCAGTTTCATTTTAAAGTTCTTTAGACAGATTATTTGTGACAAATTGTATCTGTCAAGCGAATCCTAAATTTTTCTAAATTTTTAGTTTTCCTAAAAATTAGAAAAATTCCTTTTTAAAAGCGATCACCCATTTAACAGCGAAAAATTAAAAACCTACACTTACTATTTTCCTTGGGATACACGATCGTTGACACAAAAATTGTCGAATTGGAAATTTCGGCAAAAATTGTCGAATTGTTTAATTGAATATTTTGCGCGCCTTTATGACGCTTTAGCCCAAACAAACTTACTAACAACTTTCATCAATCGTTATATTTATTTGTTTATCATGTTTTTATTTGTTTCTTTATTCATTTGACGGAACTTTTATCCTACTGTACCTAATCGGACGATGCTTCGGTGGGAGTCGTAAATGTTGCATATTTAGGCTTTATTAGTAAATAGATCTTTAACAAGTACCTGACATCGCACAGGCTCCGGATCACCATTTTACGCTCCCGTCAAAGGATGTCATAACCAAGGATTTCTCTTTATAAAAAAAATTCTAGGTTATGACATGCTAGCCACTACGCTACAGGTGACCCCTGTCAAGTTTTTAGTTATGCGAATAAGAAAAGTTTAATCAAGGATATGAAGTGTTACCACGTGTTTAATAAATGTCATTATTAGCCGTTTGTTAATGTATCATCACAAAAAAAATCACTGTTTATTTTCCTAATTTCTCTTTGTTTTCCACTTGATTAACAAATATTACCAATTGATCACCTTTACCTATTTATTTATTCATAAGTCCTGTGAATCAGCTCAGCTTCGGTACAGTGCAAGTCTAACCTCTTAGTGGCCCTAACATGTTTTCGTACCATTTTCATTTTACTGATTTTCAATTGATCATTGAATAATAGCAACCCCACGCTTGGAAAAATCGAACGATGTAGAAATCTAGATTAGCGGTCCATGCTCGACGCAAAAATACCCGGAGTACTCCCTCAGTCAAACAATGAGATTTAGAAATAGAGAGTGAAAATCCACTTTCATGGCCTGTAACCCGCAAGTCACAGCGCTATTCCCTATTCCATATATGCATGTGCCAGAACAATGACTTCAACCAGTAAATTCCAACGTGAGCTTTAAGAAAGAAAAGTTTTAAGCTTTCTCTTTTTTCTATTATCGGAAAATTAGACGTCAGTCTTAACTACTTCTTGAATGGTTCATATATCTAATCTGTATTCATAAAAGGAAGTTACCACTATTCACACAGTTCTTGTTTTAGAGCTACATTGCTAACGACCTCGTAGAGCTTTAACCGATAAAATTATATTTAAAAAAAACAAAACAAAAAAAGTGGTCAATGCAGTATCTCAAAACTGACTATGGTTGTGAAGCTGACATTTTTCAGGTTTCCCTTACTGTCTAAATATGAAGTAAGGCTGTGTTTCGGAACTTCGTTCTCGGTTTAAAAATAAAATATATTTCTAAAACTTTTTAAAAAGTTGGTTTTAGAATAACTCAAGAACCACACATATCAAATTCCTATCCTTATAAAAGTAAGGAATGACTACTGTTAGCAAAGAAAATAAATTTATATAAAAGATATTCCATATATGGCTTCGGGTCCATGTTTGGGTAAAAACATGTCCAGTTGTTATTGGTTTTTAAAATTATTTTAAGCGACTAAAAAAGGTTTCATTTAGTGTGCATAATAGAACTAATTTCCTAACTGAAAAAAAATATATCCCACCAATGGGCGAAATACACATTTATATTGCAAAGGAGAAATGGTTGAATTCAACGGTCATGTTTCAAAGCTAAAACACATTGAGTAATTATGGGTATATAGCCTATTGGTGTGCTATTGTAAATACGATCTAGTAAAATTATAATCAGGTATTCATTGACACTTTATTCATTGTACATAAGAAACAGTTTAATTAGTACCTGATTGACTTTTATATATATATCACATTATTTTATATTGATTATAAACCTACAGAAACGGAGTGGTGGTCACCTTTGGTATAGTGGTTATCATAATAGCATTATACCCAAGTTCTCAAACCTGGAAGATGGCCCTAGAATTTTTTAAAGGGTGTAAAAAATCCTTGATTATTTTGCTCTTCGGAGAGGATGTAAAATGGAGTTCCCGAGTCTATACGCTATTACTTTCGGGTAGCTGGTATGAAAGCGAATTTTAACTCTCTATTTCTAAATCTCATTGATTGTGTGAGTACTCCAGATATTTTTTATTCGAGCATGGACCGTTTATCTAGACTTCTACATCGTTGGCTTTCTCCAAGCGTGAGGTTGATATTGTTTGTTTATTTATTTAACGTTCTTTTATGCTGCTGTGGCTAATCGGACGATACCAAAGTGGGATTCCTAAATTTTGCCTATCCAGATTAGGGTTCTGTGATCGCATCGCAGCACAGGCTCGGGACCACCTTTTAACGTCCTCTCCGAAGGACGGAATAATCCTAGAACCACCAAAGGGGTTTGAACCCGTGACCTTTGGCATAGGAGGCTGTTATGCTAGCCACCCTAATACCGGTGATTCCGTTAGGTTGCTATTATTCGACACCTAATTTAAATTAGTAAAATCCCTGAAATTAGTATAAATAAATGTTAGGGCCCCTGCGAGATTTTCCTACGAATTCTCTTGCACTGTACCGAAGTACAATGACTGTTATAAATTTGTGCATATGTTATTATCCTTCATTAAACTTTTTTAATTTACATAATTAAAATTTTGATAGAGATCACGTGTGGTGTTGTGGCCTTGCATAACCTGGCTCAGATCCAAACCTGCCAGGTGACCCTAGGATTATTTAATGGAAATCCTGTTATGAATATTTTTTCTGGTCTAAATTCCTTTTAATTTTATTGTTGGTAGTGATTATCTTTCTGGGCTGATGATTCCATAGAAAGTTCTAGCCTTGTCAGCCTGATTGAAGATGTGACTCCATAAACCATTCCAAAAACAAAAGAGAGATGGTTATAAATATTCAAGAGACTAAATTCCGTTGAGAACGAGCGAGGCGTGCATGTTAACCAAGGACTTTTTTCCCGAGGGTGCTGGAACGAATGGAGGCCTTATGTAAATAATAAAAGAGCCTTCCAGTGCTATCGAACGCAAAGTCCGTTGCCTGGAAATATATCGACCCTCAGGGTCTTTGACCCGTGGTCATCTGGAGTGCCCGCTTTACTACAGCCAGAGGGGTGGAAGGGAGGAGGCCTAAGGGGTAGTTAGAGCATCACACATAATATATAAATAATACGTTTATGTAGGTCGATTGTTCTGACTGATTCTAATTAACCTAACGTTCTTAATTAGGTTAAATTTATTGAGTATTAGCTGATCCGGATGACTATGTCCTGTCTCAACTACAATATCAATATTACTATCCCTTTATTGGCAAAAAGGAACCTGTTGATATCTTTGACCCTGAATTTGCGAAAGATAAAGAGATAATGAAAATATATATATATATATATATATATATATATATATATATATATATATATATATATATATATATATGATATAGTGAATTATTTGTACCAACATGTATTGGGTTGCAAAATAAGTTTGTAGCGTTTTTTACTGGCGATTTCAATAAAAAGTTCTTCTTCTTCGGTTGGTGCGACAGGCCTTGGAGGCGCTTGGCCGCGCGGTATGGTTTATAGTCCACACCGCGATACTCGATGATATTTTATAGGGTAGGGTCATCACTACCTACGCCTATTTTTGTGGGTGGCTGTCAATTAGCTGACGGGTCCCACATACCCGGGGGAGATTGTGAGTGAATCCCCGTCTATTTGTATGCTTGAAAAAAGTCCTCCTGGGACTGGGATTCGAACTCACAACTTCAGCGTGGCAGGCTAGCGCGCTAACCACTCAGCCACGGGCTCCCCCCCAATAAAAAGTTCAGGCGCTTTTAAATATTTTTACAATTTCGTTTCTGCGATATCCCGTGTCGCAGAGTGAAGGTTGTCTGTGACCAATTCTTGCATTTGGTCATCATCAACAGTTGAAGGGCGTCTTGGGCGATTTGCGCCTTCCAGGTCAAAATGTCCGCTTCTGAATCCAGCAAACTACTTATGAACGATGCTTTCTCCTAAGACATCATTGCCATAAACACTGAAAATTTCGCTAACCGTCTGTGCAGAGGATTTTTCTTTTCGTAAATAAAAAATCTATAAATGACAAAAATGAATTTCTCCTCTTCCATTTTGAGGCAAAGCAAAACACCACTTAACGACAAGGAATCTCCGTTGAAAATGATAAATAAAAACGCCTTGACTAATCCTTTTTTTAGAAACACAGACCGAGGATTAAATATGAAAAATGGAAAAATGCTTCTAACTTATGCTACAACCAAATAACCGAATTCACCGAACTCGTGTGAACGTTAATTTAATACATTTTAAATTTTATCTTTTTTTTTTTTCTTTCATAAGGACCTTCTCTTGACAAAAAGAATTAGGGAAAATCGGTACAGTCGTTTCATGGGACTGATGCTAGGGACCAATTTGAATAAAGGGATTCATCTTTAATTATTGATACAAATAGATCATGTGATTATATTATGGAGGGAGAAGCAAAGAAGATTTCAAGTGGGGGTCAAAATTATTTTGAAAATTGATCTAGCATTAATAAATTATTTAATTGTCGTTAATTTATTACGCTTCGACCGTTATGACTGGAGATTTTCAAATTTCATAATATATAACATAAATAATTTTAAGAAATAAATAAAATGGAGGAATAAAAACTTTATTGTTTTTTTTTTTAATCACATGTACTTCCTTAATAATCCAAAGCCAGCTAGAGTCTATAAAAAATATAAATATACAATTGTGTTTCAAAAAATTGTCCAAAAATCATTATTTAAAAAAATAATGTGTCAGAATTTAAGAACTTCAAAAATAATAGGGCAAAATTTATTATCATTTTTCATCAATGTTTATTTGTTATTAACAAATGGTTTATAATAACATGAAATAAACATAATACCAATGTTTTGATTTGATGTATCAAATCCTTTCATTTTTTTTTTTTATTAATGAAGTACGATAAAATTATTATAATATAAATATTCTTATAATTGAATAATATAAAAATTAATTTCTTGAGTGAAAATTATTTTAGAAAATTAATATTTAATCGTTATTTATTAGAAATATTCAATAATTATTATTTTAGTGTGTTATCTGATTCAATATTTTAAAAGTGCAAATAAAATTTTCAAGAGAAAACAATATTATAGAAACGTTTAAGTAACAAATTGATACATATTTACCTCAAATAATATCTTTTCTGTATTTCTTTGAAAATAGCTCGAGAATTTGATATTTTAATGATAACTGCCAATCAACATTAAAAGATAAATTTGTTTGATTTTCGACATTCTTTTGGAAAATATTACTTTAGCAAAACTTTAAGATATTTTTGAATCTAAAATTTTTAATAATTTAATTACTAAATTTAAATAAAAATTCCATTCGTAATTATTGATAAAATATATTCTATAACAACGTGAATGGAAAAAATATACAAGAAATAATCAAACTCCTGATTTTAAAGTATCACTGAAAAGTTTAGACGATTACCATGTTGATGGGAGGGACAAATTTTTCTCAACCAATTTTTTTTTTTTTTTTATTTATATTTTATTGTTTTTAAAACTGTATATTACATAAATACAATAAGTAAAAGTGATTATAATAAAAGGCGTATAAGGCTTGTGAAGAAACTACCCAGCGGTAGTACTTCATGTTTATTTAAGTAAGTAGATCCCGAAGCCATCTTCTTTTCAATCGCCTCGGAGGGTTGTCAGGAATATGCGAGGTTGATAGGTTGCGGACAAGAGGGTTTATATGAGTTGGAGTTTGGAATAAAAAGTGGTATATCTGGTACGAGAAAGGTCTGCCACAAATGGGATATTAAGGTCGTTATGGATGATTTTATTTGTGACGAAACGAAAGCATTTAGGATTTTGCGAAGGATTTTGGATTGTAAGGATTGGATGCGGGAGGAATTAGATGGCTTAGTAGAGCCCCAAAGCTCGATTCCATATGTCCAGATGGGTCTGATGACAGTGATATAAATGAGCTTTTTGTAGTGAATTGGAAGTTTTGAACGTTTGTCCAGTTAGTGTTGTAGTAATCGGTATCTACGGGCAGTTTCTTGTCGTTTTAGTCTCGGAGTGTGAGGGTTACCAAATTTAAATCTTAAAAAGAATCCTAGAAAACTGAAACTTTTGTGCTACTCCTATCTATGAAACATGCGACCACTATTATCAAGTAAAATCTTATAAATTATTCTGATTTTTATAATTTATTTTTTTTACATAACTTACTATTTATTATTTCAATGTTGATTCATAGTAACGACTATGTCCTACCCTGTCCATAAATAATCGTATGATCTTTAACATTTCAACGTAGAAAAAAAAAATCGGATTGGTCAGAGCAATTCACAATGGTATTGACCAATGAGCGTTCCGCTTTCGAAGCGGACATCGATTTCAGCTTTATCTGTAAGTGCTATGCTGTCTGCAAGCGCCCCGCACTTTCTAATGTTGATGTAAGAACCATTTAAAAAGTTCTAGTTACTGCAGTAATCATTCGTCAATTAGATAAGGAATAAATAAATAATAATATTTCCCTGATACAAATGATTATTTTGGTTTATCATTTTCAATAATGCACCTTTCTAATCGAACAAAAAACAAAAAATTACAATTCAGGCATTCATAGGGACTGCCGATAGAAGTGAAATTTTACGTTTTACGCTGGAATTTGGGGAAGGAAAGTAGATTGTGTTGAGAATGCATGTTTTTTTGTATTATTTTTTCAATTAAAATATTGTAGAGATATATCATCTTGAAGTATGTCATCGTAATCTGAATGTGACTGTAGACTGTATAAGTTGGTGGCACACATAATAACTTTTTTATGGACCTGCCATTTGTATCAAGGAAATTCAGACATTCGGGAATATACTTTATAGTTGTTTCACAGAGACAACCTCAGTTTCTCTCCAAGTAAACAAAAACATATGTTTTAATTAGTAATGAAATATACATTGTGCTTAATTGAAATCTATATGATTACATTTAAATAAATTTTCAAATATTTATATAAAGTCCTATTTCTATACTTATATGTTAAGATATTCTTTTCGATTTCGCTTTACTACGATTTAAATATTGACAGTAAGATCATCATGGTTTTGCTTCGCATGTTTAAATGTTTTCATGCGAAGTAATGTTATAATAATATTTACAAATATCGATATCTTGAGTCAAGAGAATAGTAATTTTCGATAAATCAACATTAGATACAGTAAGAGGTAAGTTTGAGACATAATTTATCTACCATGTCTTTACTAATTTATTTGCAACTGACATAAGCGAATGGATATCGCCATCCCATCTCTAATAGACAGGTATACACGGAGCGCCTGCACCAGTCAAGAGCAGGTTGTGACGTTACCATGGTTACTAAATCAAAGCTTTTACCCCTGTCCTAAGGAAGTTTTCACTTCAAACAAATTTACTCCCTTCCTCAAAATGTAAGACTTACGTTCAAGATTACGTGGTCTTTGACCGAGTCTGGCATCCAGGACAGCTGTACAAACTCCGCAAATTCTAGCCTCCTACGTACTTTCGCATATTCCAGTCCTACCTTTCTGACAGATCCTTCAGAATAAATAACAATAGTTCCTATTCGTCTATTTTTACTCAGACTGCCGGCGTTCTTAAGGCAGTATCCTAGAACCATTCTTTTATACAGTTCATACAGCTGATATCCATCACATCCTAATACTTTCCTTTCTACTTATGCATATGACACTTGTGTATTATCAGTCAATAACAATCCAATTACTGCCTCTCAAACTCTCCAATCCCACATCAGAGACCTTGAGGTATGGTAAATAAATTCCAGCAAACCTGACCAAATAACCTTTACCTTACATCGTAAACCTATGAAATCCTGCCCTACAGTATCCTTTAATAATAGTCAGCTTGTTCCAGTTGAACAGATCCGCTACCTAGGACTTTTACTTGACAAACGTCTAACATGGAATCCTCACACCAGACTAAAAACTGCTCGCCGCTTTCGATTACTTCAACACTTACTGGACAGAGGCTCTAACCTTCCACTTAACTACAAAATGCTGATCTGGACGTACGGAGTTGAGCTTTGGGTCTCCACTAAACCATCAAATTCTTCCGTCTTCAATTCTTATAATCCAAAATCCTTCGAAAAATCCTCAACGCTCCTTAAATTGTCTCGAATAAGCTCATCCATAAACACCTTAATGTTCCATACGTAGCTGATTTGACCCGAACCAGGTATCAATCTTCCATGAAAAACTCCACTCCCACTCTAAACCCCTAGTTTTAACCCTTGATTCCTCTTCCATTGTTGATAATCCTTCGAGTCGTCTGAAAGAAGAGTGGCCTAGTTTAGTTACTAACTGGAGTGCTGCAATAGGCAACTTCTATTCATGTATTATAGCTCATAGCTCATTTACTTGATGTATTTACAAATCCAGTTGTAAATATCAATAAAATAAATTTTAAAAAAAAGATCTTTTAATTACACATGTAATATTTTTACTTGTACTATTAAAAAAATAATAATAATATAGAAATAAACAAATTAAAATGTTGCAAGCTAAGTCACAAGAAAAAATATAGAGGTATGATTTTCCACTTAATAATATAATTCTGTACATACATTGTGAAGATTCATAACTTATTATATTTTTAGTATGTTTAGTACTGTAATGAAACTTTGTTATTGATTATATGATTATACAAGAGAAGAAATTCAGTATGTTAATGTGGGTAAGGAAAGTGGTTTCTCGTGTTGCGTAATGCAGCGCGTGTCGTCTTTATGAGCCTCCGTAGGAAAAAAACAAAAAAAAAAACTCGTTGAAGTAAAAAAATTACTCTGATCTAGTATTTGCGTCAGTTTTTGGTTTTAACCAATTATAATGGTATTATTATCCTTCCGAAGGTTCACAGGAAGAGAAAAATCTTTTGAAGTAATTATTATCATTACATTAATTTATCTATCAATCTATTAACAACTTGAAAATATATAGATTTAATTTTTTTTTTATTAGCCCATTTACTTGTATATATTATATGTACAGTTGTAAATATCAATGAAATATTTATTTTTTTTTTTTTTTACTGATTTATTGATATTTACGACTGTATTATATACATCAAGTAAATGTGATGGATATACTAAGCTGACATTAAATATATGCAAAGACGCTACCCACCTAAGAATATTTTAACTAGAAGGTCCGGGGCCATCTTATTTTCAGACCTTAGGAGGATTATCAGGAATCGAAGAGATGATAGGATAGAAACTAGTGGGTTAGAGTGGGAATGGAGTTTTTCATGGAATGGTTGATACCTGGTTCGGGCTAATTCAGTAACATATGAATATTAAGGTCTTTATGGATGTGTTTATTGTGATAAAGTAAAGAGCGTGTAAGGATCTTTGAAGGATTTTGGATTGTAAGGATTGAATACGAGAAGAATTCGATTGTTTAGTAGAGCCCCAAAGCTCTACTCCGTTAAGTCTATATCGGCCTTATGATGGTCATGTAAATAAGTCTTTTGTGATTAAGTGGAAGTTGAGCGATTGTCCAGTAAGTGTTGAAGTAGTCGAAAACGCCGGCAGTTTCTTGTCGTTTCTTTATGGGGATTCCAAGTTAGACGTTTGTAAAGGTGGAGTCTTAGGTTAGTACGAATCTGTTACAACGGGGTTATTGGAGTGTCATTAAAGGAAACTATAGGGCAGGAAGTCATTGGTTTACGACGAAAGGTAAAGATTATTTGGTGGGATTTGTTAGAATTAATTTAAATTTTTTCAATTCTGGCACTATACTTTAAGGTCTCGGATGTGGGATTGAAGAATGTGGGAGGCGGTAACTGGATCATTATACCCTGAAAGCACACACGTGTCATCTGCATAGATAGATTTAAAAATAAAAAATAATATTTCTCAATTGTTTCTCTGCAAGTCACCGTAAATATGTTTTGTTCATGTCATATTCCTGAAATTGTTTTTTATCTGGTTTGCAATATAATTGAGACAATGTCGTAGATAATAATATAATAGATTATTTGATAAAACCATGTTTCTATTGAAACTCAGTGTAATTAATTCTTTAAACATTTATTTTCATTCCAATGTATCCGAAAAATCTTAAATTGCTTTTAACGAACTGAGAATTAAAGTCGTGTGTTGCGCGCACCAGAATTTATAAAGAACAGTTTCTGTAACACCTCCAGGCATATACCTCCTAAAATATAAAATTACAGTTTCACATACACACACACAAACACCATATTTGTCACCTAAAGTAAAAATATAATACTTTTTTTAAAACAAATTCTGATATAAAAAAGGAAGCAAGAAGAAGAATCCGTCGACTTCCGATGGCTGCCTCCGTAAATTGAACATGTCAAACAGAGATTATTTTCCTGGGGAAACCGGATGAGCTTTTTCCGAGAATAACTCAGTGGGAAGAATGCTTTGATTGGAAGCGAAAGAAAATTATTTCCGGTGTCACTGCTCTCACAGCGTCATTCTGTGAAGCTCGTTCAATAAACAATTGTCTCCATGTCATCAGGGAGATGACCATCGCCGAGTGGGACCTCGCACGCCTCCTTCCGTGATCTGCCAATTCTTAATGGCTTCGTTATAACAAGATGTCACGAATATGTCAATATTTGTCAAATATCTACTCTAAAAGGGTGCCATTTAAATAAATATAAATGAATAGGTCTGCCCTTCATGTGTCAGTTGGAAACATCGGCATCCTTGATGATCCCAGGATGTTAGCCCATAGAAAACAAAAAGGTAAATAGTGAGAATAGTACCTAGTGTATGCATTAGCTCAAATTTTGGAAACTCCATGAGGTTATGTATATACAAAGATTTTTTTTATACGCAGGTTTTGTGCATGCATAAAATACAGAATATAAAAAATGATTAAACCATTCGTAATTAAAAAAAAAAATTATTTATTGAAATTTTTCACTGTATTATTCCATAGTTTAGTTGAGCCCCATAGCTCAATTCCGAGGTTCAGATTGGCCTTATCATAAGCGCGTAGATGAGTATATAGATCAAGTAAATTTAAGAAATAATGGTGTGATCTACTTTTGGAGAAACTACCCATTGTTTACCGAATGCTTTCGTAGTAATCCATAATTGAAGATACTTTTAAAAAGAAATTTAGAAAAATCTGTATTCAAGCTCTTTCGGTCTACTAAAAGGAGGATAAACTCTATATATTACTAATTATATATATATATATATATATATTTGTTGAAATTAGCTCGTCGGACAATATTAACAATAAATATCTTAATGAAGTATAATTGGATATGGGCCTATTTCAATAAAAAAAAATTGCTGTGTGCCTCACAGAAATTTCAAAATCATCAAAAGAAACAAGTACTTTCCAATAAATGATTTATCCTCAGGAATTACTTATATCTAAATATACTAAAAAAAGTAAATATTCTATTTATTATTTTATGCATTAGATAATAATGTTACAATTTATTTTATTTGAATATTTGAAATAAAATCTGATAAAATAAATTCTTAGTATATTTTAATAAAAATTTAAATAAAGTTCTGCAGGTTAAGTAATAATTAAAAAAATTAAAAATAAATAAACCAAAAAATAAGAAGAAAATGGTGTAAAAGAAAAGGACAGAAAATAAAGTAAAATTTAAAAAATAAATACTGCAGATTGTTTAGTGCCTCTCCTATATTTTGCACCGAATATTAATGAAGAATTGATACATTGATTTCCAAAAGGTACTAAGGACATTTTTTACGAAATTGATATTTTTACATATTTATACTCTCCTCATTTAGTTATATCTAAATCTTAAATTTGATTGTATTTAATGAACACTCATGTCCTTTAATAACGCGATTTAGAAATGCTATTAATTTCTTAAGGTACTAATTACACATTTAGTTTCGTTCCAAATCATACTAAAACATTTCATTTCATAACTTTAATATGGTTTTATTAATATAGTAAAGAAATAATTCTAGATTTTAATGCGAAATGAATTAAATTAGCTGGTTTAATAATATAGTAATGAGAGATTTTCGCGCTTCCTGTAAAATTCCCCAGAATGGATATAGTACCTTTTGGAAATAAACGTCTCAATTGTTTAATGATCGCAAGCTTTCGTTTTTCTAATTTTTGTAAAAGATGCCTTCTTCTTCTGATGGAATTAGATAATTCTATTATCTATCCAAACATCAGAATCCATTCGTTCATTATGTATCTCTATTAATATTCTAATTTCTTGAAATTCATTTAAACTAGGAATCTATTACTCCAATAGTTAATTATTTTTCATAGCTCATATTTATCACTAATAAGAATTAAAGAGGGTAAATTAATTCAAATAAAGAAAATGAAAGTTGTTTTAGAGGGGTAAATTTTGAAAAACTCGGTTTTTGTGCCGGATCAGATTTTCTTAAAGAAAAAAAACCTATTTCTCTATTTAAAGATATTTAATTGTACAACAAAAGGCTTCTATTTAATTTCAGTTTATCTCCTCTTTGTTTTTAACTGCCCCTAGGCTTGTTCATCTCACCTAATGGTGCCATAAAGTAATCATTTATGTTTTTTTATGGGTTCGAAAATGTTCAAGACAATACCTACCCTTACTATACTTAAGTGGAAGTTAAAAGATTAGATTTATATGAACTTTCGAGTATTTTAAACGTCACGTGCACTCTGAATGTCGAGCCAAATTTTTTGAGCTTCAAATAAATATTGCCTTTATTGAAATCTGCTAACCTCTTTCCGTCCATCACACTTTCTGAAGAATAGGTCAAGGAAAATACACAGGGTGGCTTCTTCCCTACTGTCGTATAGCAGATGCTTGGACTAGTTACACGACACGCGAGGATTTGTTAAACAGAGAATTAAATTAGCCTAAAATTTACATCTAAATTCATGCAAATTTATTTATATTATTATAAATGTATATAAATGCTGCTGAAACTAAATTTAAAACGTCGATATGCTTCTATATATAACACTTCGATAAACCTCTGGAATTCTATCTCCTTTTTCTTCAAATTCAAAGAAATGCGTATTTTGCTCATTCAATACCCATTTTTTCCTAAACCTTCTTAAAATTGTAGAAAAGATCTCGTTAATTAAATGTTATTCGGTAATGAACTTAGTTAATAATATTATATCTGTTGAAGTACCCAGTAAAACACTTAAGAATAAGTTGTTGTTTTAATTTTAAGGGCAAATAACTGATAAGAGTTATTATCGCCCTTAGATCTTTACAAAAAAGATTCACTAATTAAATTTTGTGAAAATACAATCCAAAAAAGGCAATAATAATTGTAACATTAGTCGTACAAATTTAAAAAAATAAATAAATAAACGAAGGAATACAAATTGTATTGGCTACATTTTTTTAAAATATCATCTACAATTTTACCTTGATCCAAAGCCAGCATGTTTATTTCGGTTGTATAAGAAATATAAATATGAAATTATTATTAGAAAGCTCATCCATAAAATATTTTTTTTTTAATTCAGAATTTAAAAAAATCAAAAATTTATTTAAGATAAATTGACCCAAAAATAAGGGCCAAATTTATTTTCATTTTTAATGAATATTTATTTTTTTTATAACGAATATGTTTATAAAATATACATGAAATATACACAGTTTTGCTTTGTAAGTATCAATATACCTCTTATAAAACTTTTTTTTTTATTCTTGATAATAACAAACTATAATGAATATGTATACATTTATTTTAATATATGTTATTAGAAAATTACTTATAACTTATCAAAAAGTTCCAAATAGTTACTTCTACGGTATAAAATATAACTTTTTTATGATGATATTATTTCAAAAAGAATTATAGTAATTATAATAGGAAAAAATGTTTTTTTCAAATTCTTCCAAAATTTTTCTCAGGATTGTTCAAAATCCGCTAAAATACAATGAAAACAAATTACTGTTTTAATAATCTTCCTCAGTTGCCTACCCATTTTTAATAATTCCGTCGTTTAAATAAAAACCAAGAGAAAAAATTAGGAATCGAGTCTATACCAATAAGTTATTTGAATTTAATAATTCAGAAATATTTTCCTTACTAAGGGATTCCGTGCATATTTTAACATTGCAGTAATACTTTGGAGGATTCGTGTGAGGATATGGGATATTTAGAGAAGATTATGGTAAACAGTAACTATTGGACAAAAAATCAGTGTTATCCTCCAGCTATATTTTAAATTAAATTATTAGATGTTTTATCTTCACATTAATTTAAATGACGAAACTATTAAAAGTGAATAGTTAACTTAGTAAAATTTGTTTAACTTATTTGTTTTCATTGTGTTTTTGTAGCTCTTGAAGACTAAGAAAGACCCCCAAATCGTTGATAAATAGTTTTTAAATAAATGTTGGCAGAATTAAAAAAAAAAAAAAAACACTATTTTCTAAATATAATATTTTTTTTAAATTTGATTATATCATTCTTTTAGTAAAGATTTTATCATGAACCAAGATTATTACTGGAAGATTGGCCTAATGAAATAGCAGGTTTAACAATCGTGCAGAGAGCATTGACCAACCTCAAACGTAATAATCTTATCCATTCATCAAATGACATCATATGAATGGTCATTTGCTATCTCATTGTAAAAATAAATTATCATTATTAAGAAATGGTGTTATCTAAGATGGTAATATTTCAATGAAATAACCTTCTTTTTTTATTATAGGTGGAATAGTCAGGAATCAGTCATTTTTGAAAAGTTTTTAATTTTGCCAACGTTTCGGCTCAAGCTTGTGAGCCACCATCAGGGCATTACTGAGCCATGTCCAAGCATAAACTCCGAAGCTATATATATCCATATGGAAAAAGATCGAGTTCCCGTAAATCATAAAACTGACAAAGAGATAATTTCTCCCTCGTATGCTAACATCTTCCGTCTCCTTAAATTATAACTCTATCACTTTATTGTACAAATTGCTTGTGTAATGTATATTTTTATTTATTTACTGTATATTTATCTTTTTGTTTACAACACCTCTGGTTCTTGTTTTTGTTATTTATTTATTTTATTTTGTTTTTTATTATATACCTCATGATCTTTTAAATACCTCAGATTCTAGTGTTTATAATTTTCTGTTAAAAATGTTCAACCTTATTGTACATACGGATATATTATTTTGTTTTTTCCATTATATAATTTTGTAAAACTTTTTAAAAACAAAAAAAAAAAATAGAGTTTATGCTTGGACATGGCTCAGTAATGCCCTGATGATGGCTCACAAGCTTGAGCCGAAACGTTGGCAAAATTAAAAACTTTTCAAAAATGACTGATTCCTGACTATTCCGCCTATAATAGTTTCTACAGTCGACTATACACCCTCAATATAATTCTTTTTTTTATTTTAGTTTTCATTATTTTTTCCCATTCCTTTCTCGTTTCCCTTAATTGATTTATATAAAAAAGGTATTACTTCGACCTGCTGATAATATATACATGTTTTAAAACTTAAATAACATTATGCTTTAGATTAATAAGGTTTTTATTCAATTCCTGTAAAACCCCACTACCTTAAAGCATTTTTCCTCTTTAGGGAATTATAACTTAATATTTTTAATTTAGTCCAAATAATATCTTGATGTATACCATTATACTTTCCTATTAAAAATAAATAAAAAAGATACGTACTGGATAAATATAAGCATTGTTTTTATCATATTCCTGAAAGTGTGATTTTCGCCAATAAACCCTTTTTACCTAATTACTTTTTCATGTTATGGTTAGATAATGATTTTTATTTTATAGCTTCAAAAGAGAACATGTAATTTACAAAATTGTCAAATCCACAAATTAGGTAATTTCACTTGAAACACGCTAATGAAAAACTGAATTGAATTTGTCCAGAAATTATTATTATTTTAAGCTTAATTAATTAGTATTTTGAATTTTCGTATATTTTTAATGAAGTTACACCATTATTTTCAAAAATTCTCACATGTTTATGTTGGACAAATAGAACATAGTTGAACTATGGTTCTCCAACAAATAAAATCCTTCGTATTAACCTTAATATTATATTAATAATAAAAATTTATGTTGATAAATTGTCAATAGATTTATGCTACCATAAAACAAACTTTTTCCTTCTTTGTTTTCTCGAAATTAGTATTTATCTTGGTTTATTAAGATTAAAACTTGAAAATAACTATGACTAATAAAAGCATTTTTTCGTAATTCCTACTCGTTTTAATTATTTTTAAAAAAAGTTGTTGTTTTCAATAATAAACCTTTGTAATCGACCAAAAAAAATTTTTTTAATATAATCATACTGTATTGATAATAACGAGTCCTTTATAACCATCAATCCATATTGTATCAATATTTTTTTTTTAATTTCAAATAATAATATTGAAAATGTTTTATAAATAACTTGAAATCATGCCCTAAATATTAGTTAGCCCTTAGATAAATGCCTTGGATAGTATTCCCTACCCCACCTGAATACGAAACAACATTGAGAAATATGGTGCCTACTTAGTTTTCCCTATGCTCCTAAAGAAATTTAAAGCCTGTCTAATATTTCAAATACAAAGCTATTTCATTTAAGAATAATGAAAAAAAAATTCTATTCCATTTATGCTTTTCCTCAAATATTTTTACCAAATCTCTCTGATATCGATTATATGAAATTTTTATTCATTATCATATTTTTATTATAATTCAGGTACATAGTTAAATTTGTATTCTCTTAGTCCTTAGTACATTTTTTATTCACAATATTTTATTTAATAATAATAATAATTTCTTTATTTATCATGGTACAAGTCCCTTTAGAATAATATTACTAAATATTAATAAAAGAACTTTAGTGTCTTAAAGTAAAAAATAGAAATAAAAAAAATAATGAACGATACTAATAAGTGAAAGATAGCTTCTAATAATAATATGGAAAAAAATACTAACAATTTCGGTATAATTAGAGGAGAATTATTTCCCTAATATCAAGATATTTTTTTAATAAACTAATTTTTCTATATTTTAACACAAATTATTAAAACTTTGAATATCATGATGCCCTGATGTGATAAAAATAGATAATAAATAGTAAATACAGATATAATTTAAATAAAATACAAAAGCATAATTTAACCATGATCAGAAATCAATCAAATACCAATCCCGCGTGTCAGTTAGGTCTTGCGGTTTAGTATCCTCAAATATTAATCAATCCAGGCTTAACCACGTATCAGCAGATACAATATATTATAGTAAAGTGCAGTTTAATATTTTTTTTTTAAATAATAATATTAAAATCCATTAAGTTTTTATATGAGGTACATGGAGGACCCACATTATACTTAAGAGAAAAAAGCTGAACAGACGATTTGGACTATTATCCAGGCTACTTGATAAACGATCAAAATTATCCTTTGAAACCAAAATTACTATTTACAAAGTACTCATTAAACGCTTATGGACATATGGAATAGAGCTATGGGGCTCTGTCAAAACCTCGTACATCCAAATAATACAATCTTTTCATAGCAACAAAATCGTGGATGCACCATGTTATGTGAAAAAAGTGCTTCATAAGGACTTGGACTTACTCACAGTTTCGGATACTGCCACAAAATATTATAACAATTTTCACGATAGACTGATTTACAACATGAACCCATCGTCCAAAACACTTAAATCCACCACCAATCCGTAGAACCCACCCCGAAGATTTTTCTTTGGATTAAACTACTATTCAGAAGCTAACATATTTGCTTAACGCAAACAGTTTTTTTTTCAGATGGCAAATACCAATTTTACAGGCCAAAAAATTTTAGATAAATAAATTATAAATAATAAGGTAAAACTAATATAGAGATAAAGACAATTTGTTTATAATATTTCGTCATGTCCATATTTAGCTTCAACGTCCTAATAGAATCTCGATTGTTATTGTAGATCTCGATTGTAGTCAACTACACATGAACAGTAGAAAAACTTCATATTTTCATACGAAATTTTTATTTCAATGAAATTATTTAATATTAAGCGTTTATAAACGATAAGATTTCTCATCTAGCTTCTTTTTAACCTTATTCTAATTTTCTGTTGTAGGCTTTTCATAAGTATATTATCATATCTATTAAGTTTATAATGAATAAGAGAATAAAAAAATTTTTTTTAAGTCAGTACGTTGAGTTTTATTGTTTACGTACCATGGAGTTGTAGTTATGATTCTTAAATACTTTGATTAAAATAAGTGTAGTTTTTGTAAGCGTTTTTAAGTTTCTGTAGAATTTCCAGTTTTGAGGATATGGATAAAGTGGAGTAAAGTACTTTCATGAGAGTTTGGATGAAGAGTCTTTCTTTACATCTTGACATGTGGACCCCAAGTTATCCATCAGTCGAATTTTTACAGTAAATTTTAATTTAAGAAATTCGAAAAAGAAACAAAGGAGACTTCTTTGGTACAACAGACAATTAATAAAGGAGATGAGTTTGACTTTGAAAGTCACTATACATATAAAATGACATCGCGGTTCTTGGTTTTCACGGACTCTCTTTCTAAACCACACGACGGATTTTGATTCGCTTTTCACTATCGTTGAGGGAATTCTTTCCTCAAGGTTTATAAATAAGATACGTTCGTTACAATTAGGTTTTTCTTTAGAAGAGAAAATAATGTTTTTTGTTATCAAGTTAAAAAATATTTTCTAAAATATGAGTAGTTGTATAGATTTATATTATAATATACTATTGAAACGTTTATAGAAAAGTTAATATGCAACAAAAGAAGTCAATATAAAGTTGTTATAAGCCTATAACTTGTAGGCAGTAGATTCGAATTGCACCTCAGCGAAGCAGGAACGGGTCACTAGTTTATAATAGAAACTAAAGCCTTATTTGAAAGAGAATTAAATAACGCTGTTGAAAAATTCAATAATCATAATCTTTCCCTAGATATTCAGGCTATTTTGCATTCATAGTTTAATCCTAATTTTAGGAAAATTAGTAGCTTAAATATGGGGGAATATTATTTGAAATTAAAGGGGCCTATGAGGAAACAGATTGATCAGTCAACTAAGACTATGTCAACCCAATAAATTGAAAGTTACTAGTTACGGATTCCAAAATGGTTATTCAGATAATAGCGTTGAATGCCCTATTTGTAATTCAGGCGAACCAGAATATTTAAATAATTTTTTATTGCAATGCCCTGTTTACTACCCGTCCAGAAATAAGTACTTGAGGACGTATATTGGAAATATGTCTGACAATGACCTCATAGTACAACTTTTGTTGCAAATAGAAAATAAAAAGCAATTTGAAAATTTATTTTATTATGTAACAGAGTGTTTAAAGCTAAGAAATTTGTATCTGTCTATCCAAGAATAATTTAAGCACATTACTAAAATACCAATAATTGAATTTGTTAAACTATTTATGATTGATTTATTTGTTTAATATTTATACAGTTACAATTTATTTTGCCTTTTATTATGTATTTGTTTAATATTTATATAGTTACAATTTATTTTGCCTTTTATTATGTATTTGTTTTTGAAGCGTATTTTGTTTAGTACAGTTGTAATAGATTTCTTTGATTTATGTTTATCTGTTTTGTACAACTCAACTCCATTTGTATGGGCTAGCCCGAAAACAAATAAAGAGATTTATTATTATTATTAATAGAAATGAAATTTGTGGTAATCTTTTTACATTCTTTCATTAATTAAAAAATAAAAGGTTAGTGAAAATGAATTATTTAACAAAAGCCTCTCTGTACTATAATTTTTTTTTTTACACCTTATATAACATATCCACAATGATTCAACAAAAATCATACAACTATCAGGAAGAGCACCCAAGTTAACTTTTTATAAACTACAAGTTAAGTAATAAATCCTTTCAGCACGTATTTGAAGGGGAGAAGAAAAAAGTCAAATAGCAGCTGACAGCGTTACGTCATAAACGAAACGTTAAAGCTGTCTGAAACCGGCTCAGTCACTCCTGCGTTGAATGTTTTAAACCGTCAGGATGTTATCCAACCTTTGAGAATAAATTAAAATAGGACACTAGTTACACCATTTATAATGATGGAGTTTAGTTGACCGTTGAGAATATTTGATGAAGAAGACGGTTGGGGTGCGGTCATAAAAAACAAAAAAAACACATTAATAAGTAATACTTACTGTAATTGAGACGTTGATTTCCAAAAGGTACTAAATAACATTTTTTACGAAATTAATACTTTTACATATTTATATTCTCCTCATTTAGTTTTATCTGAATCTTAAATTTGATTGTATCTAATGAACACTCAAGTCCTTTAATAACGCGATTTAGAAATGCTATTAATTTCTTAAGGTACTAATTACACATTTAGTTTCGTTCTAAATCATACTAAAACATTTCATTTCATAACTTTAATATGGTTTTATTAATATAGTGAAAAAAAAATTCTGTTTTTAATGCGAAAAGAATCAAATTAGCTGGTTTAATAATATAATAACGAGATATTTTGGTGCTTCCTGTAAAATTTCCTAAAATGGATATAGTACCTTTTGGAAATCAACGTCTCAATTGTGTGCTGATGTTTCGGTCTACATTGTGAGCCACGATAAACAAGATAACAACCAATACAATTAAAAACTTAATAATAAGTTAGGTACAATAATATGATGACAAGCAAACATAAAAATGTACAAGCAAACATAAAATTAAGGTGATAATATTGAAATGAGGATATTTGAAGGCTACAAAGAGAAGCTAAGGAAATAATTGTTAGTAATTTTTTTTTATTAATAATATTGAAAATAATAATATTGTTATATTATCACATTCATACAATATTTACAAGATAAACAAAGGAAAGTCAGTTTACATAAAATGAAAGTAAAATAAATAAAGGTATATAATAACAAAATTTATAAATTAAATAAATACTAGGTTAACAAATAAATAAACAACTCATGAACACACTCATACTTATATACAAAGCAAATAATTAAAAGTTAAAAGAAGAATAATATGTTAATAATTAAACTTTTAAATATGAACAATTTTGAAGCGATATTTGACGGTAGTATATAAAAACAACATTCATTCGAAACGAGAAACAATAAGGATCATTTTTTTTAAAAGTAATTTAATGTTAAGCTAACAATCATATGTGAGTATATATAGTGGAAAAAGATATAAATAGGTAAAGAAGAAGAAAGAAATAAGTTGTGAAAAGAGAACATAATCAATAAGAAAGAAAATACATACTGACTCAGAGATACCTTCTACCTAACGATAGATTGTAAAAAACTGAAATTTCATATTCTAGGAGAATATATGCCTTAGATGTTACAGCAACTTTTTCGACTAAATCGGCACACCAGAGGAGCCTCTTCATTTTTTATATTCGAAAAAAATAACCACATCATCTAGTTAGCATTGATAGAAAACGGGTAAATACATAAATTGAACGAATTTGATATCCGTCTAAAAAGAGAAAGAGCAACAGTTTTTTTTAAATGAAATTTTGTGTTTATGAACATAAGAACAGTAACTTAAGTTAAATAACGTGGTTGGCAAATAAGTCCTTTGGATTTTTCAAGCTGGAAATATTGGGTTCACTAAAAACTTCAGATTATTGTAAATATTTAAATAAATATAATAATAGTAAATATAATCCATTATATATGACCTATTTAAACTTATTAGGTGTAGTCATCAGGAACTTAGTCATCATCAACAGTTGAAGGGCGACCCGAGCGCTTTGCATCTTCCGAGTTAAAATTTCCGTTTCTGAACCGAATAAACCACTTACGGACCGTGCTTTCTCCTAAGGAATTCAATGTATTATAGACATCAAATTTATTTTAATCTACAATATATTAAATAAACCATTATTTAATAAGTCTTTTTCCCATCTTTCCTCTAACTGAACAATGTCATGTTCACAGAATGTCTGTATTTTATTGTTAAAAACCTGATCCAAGTTTTTTTTCATGTCCTCTTCCTTTTGGAATTTCGTTTGTTTCATGGAGTTTTACAGAGACCGGGATAACTAAAGAATTCAGAAAAAATGTTATCTTATGTACAAAGTTTGATAAGGTAATGGAGAGTGATGTAAAGTGGATAAAGCTACATGATTGTTGTATATAATAATTTATATTATTAAATCTAAATCTTTAATATTTTTTCTAAACTAACTTTATTCAAAAGTTCCTTAAGTGATTTTAAAAACGAAGGTAAGTGAAAGTCATTTGTTGCGTGCTTTAGATTTTCAGATTTATTTCGTTTAAGTGATTACGAGGAAGTCCTTATGATAATTTCTATTAAAAACCTGTACCACTACAACCCATTTTTGGGCTCAGTACATACAGAGATTTGTACTGTTTCTAGGCCAAGAGTAGCCGTGCAGTGAGGTGATTAGGCTGAGATCATGCTCAGCCCCCAAATTTTAATAAACTATTCGAGAGTGCATCATCTTGCTACCATAATGCTGCCAGAGAACTTGTCTGATGTTATTATATACGAGGAGTCCCAGGAGTCAGAGGACAGACAAGAGAATTTGAATCCCTCTGTCGGAAATGTGGCAGATAGTCTGAAACAGTAGCCCATGTGCTGGGAAATGCTACAACAATTCTCTCCTCATAGCATGCAGGCACCACAAGATTAAGAAAGAGTGTGAGAGGCTCCTGAGGGAAAAATACTACACCTTTTGAAGAGGTCTACTGCGTCTACTGGTCTACTCGACGGGTCTGCAAGATATGCTGATATTGTGGCACTCCCTAAAACGGGAAAGCGGAATTAGTTATAGACCCAACTGTCCGATATGAGACAAATGACAACGATCGAGCTTATGGAGGGGAAAGGGGAAAAAAAAAAATATATATTAAAAATGCATCCCTTTCCTAAAAGAAAAAGCAACATGGGGCTTCTTAGAGGACCTAGGTGTCAGCACTAGGGATATCGCGAATTTGTCCAAAAATGTGATCCTGGACTCCTTGGGATTAATCCATCACCACATTTATGGTTAGTATATTTTGTTGTTTCTTGAGAGAGGTGTAAAATATGCATTAGAAATGAAATATCCCAAAGAAAGTTGATTAGGCAGTAACAAAAAAAAATTATTAATGTTAAAAATAATAATTGTGAATAATTATAATTTTAAAAAATTATAATTAATTATAAAAAAATTAATATAAAATTATGTGTATATACGTTTAGAAATTCGTACTGTTTCTAGGCCAATTACGATTTTCTCAAAATCAGCTTTAATGATTTATATTAAACTCGATATGTCGATTTAAAATTTAATGGTCTTTAATACCACGTAGGTTTCATATCGTCTGAAATAGCCTGATAGGGCTTGAATGCAGAATTTTTGTATTTTATTATTTTAAATTACCTTTAATTTTGTAGATTCTAAAAAAATAACCACATCGTTTTATTACCATTGATAGAAAAAAAGAAAGGTAAATATACAACCTGAACCAATTCTATAACTAACTAAAGAAGAAAAAGCGCAAAACTATTTGATTCTATTTTTTTTTATAATTAGAACAGTAATATAGACGCATAATATACCTTTGGAAATCTGAAGATTTTAGAAAAAAAATTTGCTTCTATACAATGTTGTAAAAGGTAATTAAGAGTGACTAAAAGCGGATAAAACTAACTGATTGAATACAGTGGGAGTCCTAAATTTTGCGTACCCAGGTTTAATTAGAATAGGGATCTATAACGAATACCCTGACATCGCACAGGCTCGGAACCACCTTTTAATGTCCCCTCCGAAAGCGGCATAACTAATATTTTACTCCCATTAAAAAATCCTAGGGCCGCCAGAGGGTTTGAAACGGGGACCTTGGGCATAGGAGGTGGTTATGCTAACTACCATGCTACAGATAACCCCACACAAGATTTTTATTTAATCCTTAATTCTGTGTTCTAACTATTAACATTTATTGTAATAATTTTTTTTTTTAAATCACCTCCATACGAGTTTTACGATGTTAAGAACGTGAAACCCTATATCACGGCAAACTTGGTGAACTTTTAGAAGAAAGCCTTGCCCTTAAAGATCATTCAAGATCAAGTCCATGGTGGCATGGTTAGAACTATTACAGATCACGCAGGGGTGACCCCCTTACCCAGTTCTGCGGCAAATTCTCAATCATATCCTACCCTTTTGTCATATTAGCATATGGATTACCATAGGCATAACATAATCCATGCTAAAGAATGGATAACAGGCTATTTATGGATGTGCTCGGCTCATATTATCCAGTCATCCTTATCCATTCTGTTGAGAAAAAGTTCAACGTACCGTTAGTTGTTAATAACTTTTCTCTTGGCTGCTTTTTAACGGGAAACAATTATCAATCATAGCCATCCATGAATAGTTAGTTATCATTTACTGTAACCAATATTAGAATACATCTTTAGTAACTTTAAAATAATACTAATTCAGATATTAACCTTAGAAATTGCAATTAAATATGTATTTGAAAGGAAATATTCAATATATATATATATATATATTATATATATAAATATAGCGGAGGGTTTGTACATGTCTTTGAGACACAAAAAATACAAAGACATATACAAACTCTCCGCTTACAGACGTTTCCTTTCGATAATCTTTTTTATTGAATGATATTACAATCTGTTCTTATTAGGACATTTATAATAGTGATCTAGTATAACATTCATACAATATTTATTGAAGTATAAAATAATATACAATAAAGTATTTACAAATTCAAGAAGTCATACAATCCTCAGCTCATTGAGTGGAGAATATAGCCAGTGCTATAACTCCAATATATACATATTTACAAGATGTTCCGGGGCCACTGCCGTTTCAACCTCCTAGGGGGATGGTAAGCTGGATAGACATTGAGTGATTGGTAAGGTTCTGATGTAATTTGGAGAATTTTGATGGAATAATGTCCAAAATAAATGGAATATTTAGGTCGTGGTGTAAGGTATGGTTGGTGACATAATAAGGAGCATTAACTATTGTTCGGAGGACTTTAAATTGAAAGGATTGAATGCGTTTGATGTTTGAAGAAAATTTGGCTGTTCCCCATAGTCCAAGTCCGTTTGTCCAGATAGGTTTTAGTAGTCCTGTTTATTAGTAATTTATTTTCAAAAGATAGTTTAGAATTCCTGTTCAAAAGTCTGTATAATTCGATATCCTCTAAACTTTTCGAAAAAATGATATACAAAACATTGGTTAACCTCCTGACATGCCAAAAAATAATACCTTATTATATATTCGATTTTCCCATGACACTCTTAAGGACAAACCAATCACACAGAGTTACTGATTACATTGCTGGAGCACAAGGGAAAATATGCAACTATTATGGTATTTGTGGATGTTTCTCAGACCTTTGAATAAGTATGTGAATAATCCTCCTCTGCTAAATTGTACTCCAGGAAGGGCTGTTGTTGGGCACCTTTCCTTCTTCACACCTATCATATTCTGCTACTGATTTTTCTACAGCACATTTACTCATTATCTGATTTATTTTGGCAGGTACCATTCAAAAATGAAAATTCAAAAAATAAATAAATATCTTAAATCAATCAACTTCTGTGGTACAACACTGGTCAAATATGTATTATTTTCTCGGAAAATACGACGAGAAAGAAATAGGAAGATAAAATGTGATCAAAATGCAATTGAAAAATCATATACACAATCATTTGTTGTTCTTCTTTTGTATTTCTCAGACATTTTCATTAGTTTGTTTCATTATATAATTTCAATATATTCAATAATTGAAAGTATTTGTTCATATTGTCGGATTCATTGAATGGAATACATATAAATCGAGACAAAGTGTGATATCAGTAAACACTGCAATGCGTTTTTCGCAAACTGTAGCTAAAATAGTTCATGCAATTTTTGTTTGAATAATATTTGTGGTTGTATATTTCGAAAAAAAAGGACCAGCACTTTTTTTCAAAAGTAAACCATTGCACTTCCGTGTTTACAACAATTTTGAATAAACTATCAAATATTGGTTTAGGGATTAAGTTTGCCTGCAGATGGGGCGCATGAGTCATGCTATTCAACTTTTTTCCGGGTTGTCGACACCAAAGCTAAAGCGAAGTTTTACCAAACCTACAGCTCTATTTCATTTCTCTCCCCTCCACTAATTATTTTACAGGTATAATAGTAAATTGGATGTGTATTTTTTGTATTCATAGAGGATTATTTCATTGAAAATATGAGTAATGTTATCAATATTACTATCGTAGACAACAGATTTTCTACCAACAAGGAAAGGTTCCACGGTAGTTAAAATCAATTAGATGAAAATGAAACAGAGCAATACATGCATTAGGGACAGCCTAAGTAGGGCAGATCTCAGCGTGTTCTCAAATGATAACGCCTTAGCAATTGATTTTTTGGAGGGGTGTTCCTTCATCAGCATACCAATTTGAATACATTTAAAAAAAAATTAAAACATTAAATTATGAGTGATTAGCTAACAACTCTGGTAACTCCCGGGCGGAAGCGAAAAGTCCTAAGAAACTGAAATTTCATTTTTAAAACAGCTATACGCTCGAGACATTACAGAATATTTTTCATCAAAATCAGCTAACCGGAAGAGCCACTTTATACCATGCGTTTTGCATCTTTTTTGTAAAAAACGACTCTAACGATTTTGATTAAACTCTATATATCCATGTAAAATTTAATGCGCTTTAATATCATGTAAGTTTCATTCTCATTGAAATAGTCTGACAGGGCTTAAATGCATTTATTTCTAATTTTCTTCCTCTAAAGTACCTTTAATTTTGTAGATACTAAAAAAATAACAATATGATCCTGTTATCAATCATAAAAAAAAACAGGTAAATATATAATTTGAAAGAATTCGATATCTAACTAAAGGAGGAAAGTGCAAAAATATTTTTTTAATGCAATTTTTCGTTTTTGAACACAAGAACCGTAATATAGTTGTATAATATACCGTTGGTAAACTGAAAATTTTAGAACAAATATTATCTAATACACAAGCTTGTAAAAGTTAATAGAGTGATGAAAAGCCTATAAAACTAACTGATTGTTTTAGATAATAATATAATAGCATTTTTAATAAAACACATGTTTCTATAGAAATTCAATTTATTTAATTTTTAATTAGTTTCACTCATTTTTATCTCTAACTGTATTTGAAAACTCTTTAATCGATTTTAACAAACGTTGGTAAGTGAAAGTCGTGTGTTTCACTGCACCAGATTTTTTTTGATTCGGTATGCGGAGTTTCAATTTCATGTCTGTTATTATGATCGCCATTAAGAAGTTTTTAAAAGAATATATTTTAAAGTACTTCTGCGTAAATTATATTTTTAGTTTTATTTTCTTCTGGCAGAATTTTCTCCGCAACCCGATCTTGACAATGCGACAAATAGTTGGCCGAGTGAAAAGTATTCTTGACGTAAATCGATTTCTACGTGCTTAAATGTTACCCCTGTGATTTATTAATTGTTACGGCAAAAGATAAATTTACGGGAAATTGAATTATTTTAAAATTAAAAGGTAAATCATATGAAATCATTGGGATGCCAGGTTAATATCCTCCTTTTTTTCCACATTTTCCACTAATTCCTCAGATTTGCAGCGTGATGCTATATAACTTAAAAGCCTTCCTTGATAAAGGGACTATCCAACACAAAAAGAATTTTTCAATTCGAGCTTAGTGAGATTAGTGCGTTCTAACAAACAAACTCTTCAGCTTTACAATATTAGTATAGACTATCTGTTGCCCGTGACTTCGTCTGTGTCCATTTCTATTATTATGATCGCTAGTAAGAAGTTTTTAAAAGAATATATTTTAAAGTACTTCTGCCTAAATGATATTTTTAGTTTTATTTTCATGTGGCAGAAGAACATACTGATATTCTCTGCAACCCGATCTTCACCTAAAACGTGTTTAAATGTTTGGCCCTGTGATTTATTAATTGTTAAGGCAAAAGATAAAATAATAGGAAATTGAATTATTTTAAAATTAAAAGGTAAATCATTTTGAATCATTGGGATGCGAGGTTGATTGATTTCCTCCGTTTTTGTCCACATTTTCCACTGATTCTTCACTCCTATTGGTCGCAGCGTGATGTTATATAGCCTATAGCCTTCCTCGATAAATGGACTATCCAACACAAAAAGAATTATTCAATTCGAACCAGTCGTTTATGAGATTAGCGCGTTCAAACAAACAAACAAACTCTTCAGCTTTATATATTAGTATAGATTAAAGAAAATTTATTTTAAGTGCACTCATATACCTAATCCCTTACATCGATGGACAAATCCCCATTGCATTATCTTCGACAAAATAACCACTCGAAAGTTTTTTAGAAGCTGAATTACATTTCTTTGTCGGCATTAATCGGTGTTTCACACTCCTCATGCAAGCCGTCCGATATTTCCATGTAAAAAGAAAATTATTCTAGCTCGGGGAACGGTGAATTAAAGCTGATTTCATATCGGACACGCTCTAAAATGACCCAACCCGCGATCTTGTTCAGCTGCCCTACAAACCTCACCCTTCACCTAAATTACTACTCCACTTTAAAACCCTTCTATTCAAATTTGTATTCATTTTTTATAAGGAATAAAGGGAAACCGGAATTTCTGAATATTCCTATAACAACAAAAGTGTTTTATCATTTTAGAATAAATATACATGTATTTTATGAATGTTTATTTATTCTTCGGCAGAGGAGAGAGCGATTGCCTCAAACAATAAGAAAGAAAAAAGTGATAAAAATATTATTTTATTGTTTCTATTTAAAAATGATTAAAATAAGGATATACTATATATAATTAAAGATAATTTATTGAATTGAAAAAAAAAAAATGAAATTTTAATATTGAATAATGTTGAACAATAGATACGTTGGAGTGTTAGTATTAAAAAAAAATATCCTGCTCCTTTACTCGCAAATATTTCTTTTTATGTTTACTTAAATTTAAAGTTTATGATAATAGTAAATATAATTTTGCTATCAGTCAATCCGTTACTATTTACACTATTTTCATGTACTCCGAATACATTTGTTATTTAATGCCAGGTCTTAATTGTTTTCTGTAAAATTCACAGTACCAGTAGAAGTAGGCATACCTTTAATTACTCAGAGCTTTTAACTTTTAAACATGATTGTTTTATGCCTTCGTAGTCATTTGCAACATAAATGTGAATGTTATTTTCATGTAAAAAAAAATAAAACAGTATTTCTTTTTTTTTTTTTTTAATTAGAAATAAGGAGTCTTGGGTCTTTTTACATTAAGGCTGGCAGTTACTTTTAACCATGTCTTCAAATATTTGTTGAAATAAATCTTTGTTACTATCTCCATAAAAACCCAAGTGGATATCTTGTAATTAATAAAATGACTTTTTGACTAGACGATTCAAATAAGACCTGACTTCAGAAGAAACTCAAAAGAGTACTTCCCAATGTTTTACATTTTAATATATTTGATAATATGGATAAAATTTTTTACATTTTATTTAACTATATTTATATATAAAGTTAGTAATATTTATATTAGGGTCGAAGCAATACAGAATTTCTTAAATATTTTTTTTGTAGTAATTTTATAAATAATTTTTTTAGGGAGAGAGATGTCAATAGTGGTCCTTCAATCAATTAATTATTTCAGTAATTCAAATAATCGATTAAGTAATTGATAGTCATCACGAAATCGTCTAATCAGGTATTCAATCGGAAATAATTTTAGAATCCTGTACATGTTGCTATGTATTGTAGTACTCACAAACAAATGATTATAATGGTCATATTGCATTACCAAATCAGTTTTATACCAATAAATTAACATATCATGTTAATTTATACTTAAAAATGGTTAAGCTGATTTTATCTTAGCAATACAATCTTGTGTGAGGTGCCAACCTAACTGAATCACTGGAGTGAACCCATTCGTGAATCTGGGGCGTTCACGGGCTAAACTTGGCCTAGTACGTAGGTTATTGAAAATATCAAAATGTGAGAATTTCATAAAAAAAATATTCATTTTTTTATAAATAAATACGTCAAATTATTTTATTATATTAATATACATATTTCTCATTTCTTTATGGAAATTACATAGTTTCAAAATATCATAATTTTGTTATGTTATTACAACTGCTACTGATAATATTAAGAGAAAATAGATACAGCAGTTACACAATGGTTTATTATTTCCAAATAACTATATTATCTTAACTGTTTATAAAGGTTTTTATAAACTCTTTTTTGTGCTTGACATGGTCCAGTAATGCCCTGATGATGGCTCACAAGTCTGAGCCTAAACGTCGGCAAAATTTCTTCAGTCGACTATACATCCTCAATATAATTTACTAATTTAATGTTGGATTGATATTATAATACAACAATGTACGAATTGGATTGTCTTCGAATGGCAAGGCTAGCCAGACAAAATAATAAAAATAATTGAAGAAATAAATCACAGTCGTAAACCATTTTTTATTTATTAATGATATAGCTTGCCAGTATAAATTAAATTACTGAAAAAGCAAGTCATGTAGATCTTATACTCAATTATTTGTAATTATATTTAAAATTAGTTGTAAAGACGCGTTCATTCCAAATGAAGTCATACATAGAAGCTGTGGCATGTAGACCATTTTAGCCGTTTATTTTGAAAGTGACGAAGTACATTTATTCTTAAATTAAGATATTTATTATTTCATCATCGTTATAAGTTTTCTTTTGGTTCAATATTTTTTTAAGATGTTTTTTTAGCCGTTTCCAAAAGAAGTTGATTTATTTTATTTTCTTATTTTACAATGTTTCGGGGTCTAGAACAATTTTCAAGCATTTCTAAACAATAATAATGTAAAGTGATATCATAAAAATATTTATGATATCACTTTACATTTTACATTTTTTAGAAAAATAAACTATTGATAGAATAAGTAATTTAAAGGTTAAAATGAGTTGGATTAAAATTGGAAAGGTTAAAATTAACATGTCTTCAAATATTTGTTGAAATAATCTTGTTACTATCTACTTCTATCTTACTATGGAAACTTCCAAAAATATTGAACCAAAAGAAAACTCAAAACGATGTTGAGATAATAAATATCTTAAATTAAGAATAAATGTACTTGGGTCACTTTCAAAATAAACGGCTAAAATGGCCTACGCGCCACAGCTTCAATGTATGACTTCATTTTGAATCTACGCGTATTTACAACTAATTTTAAATGTAATTATAAATCATTGTGTCTAAGGTCTACATGACTTGCTTTTTCAGTAATTTAATTTGCTTTGTAAGTTTCACCTATTAACATTTACACGGGCAAGCTAGATAATTAATAAATAAAAAATTGTTCACGGTTTTGATTTCTTTCTCTAATTATTTTTATTATTTTGTCTGGCTAGCCTTGCCATTCGAAGACGATGCAATTAGTACATTGTATTACAGTATAAATCAAACATTAAATTAGTATTTACGTATTTAAATTAATACATTAAAGGATCTGTAAACCTTTACTAGAAGCTTTTTTATTTAATAAGCAACACATGTTCTATTTGTGATTTTGAAATGTTAAATAGGTCAGTACTGAGTCTTGAGAATTCGTTTAATTTAAAATTACAACTAAAACATTTACCGTCGATAATTTTGAAATATAGTCAGTGAGAACCGCAAGACTAAAACTTCATATTATTTATTTAATAATCAAAATTTATTTTTATAATTAAGTTAAAACAAAATTATACTTGCTAACTGGACATGTATTGACCTATAAGAGAAGTTGCCATGGCGACTATCTAACCGAACCTCCTCTGCTGTTCATCCTCAGTTTTACCAATTAGTATTTCACTATCTTGTTAGTCGGTAATTTAGTTTCAAATAAGTCGTAAACATTTCAAATCTTAGGAACTGAAAATAGCAATGAATTTCATCGGATTTAATTTAAGTAACCCTTTTTCTGTGTTTGACAATGACCCATTTTTTAGGTATGTTCACCTGTGTTTGTTTTTATCTTCTTATCACAGACGTTTCAATTTGTAATTAATGGTGTTGTTTGATCATATTCTGTCATTGAAATTTTGCCATAATTTTTAAATCATTCAACTGTAAAAAAATTAATTTGTTTTATTAGATTTATTTATTACATTTGAATGGATAAAATAGTTTTCATTAAGTTGCCATTGAAATGATGTTTTTATTAGTAGTAATTATAATTTAATATATACTTCATTAGTATTTTTTTCGTTACTATAAATATCTGATATGGGTTCCAAATAGTCTACTCAATCCCCATTTAAAAAACAGTAGTAATTTATCAATCATTGAGTAATGATGAGCCTTTGTGCAGGCTGCTTAAGGTATTCTTTTTCTTATTCTTAAGATATTCTTAGAAGAATGTCATCAGCTACAAATGCCTGTGATTCACCCATTGTTTATGATTCATAATACTGATAAATGGTCTATTAAACCATAATTCATCCCCCGTCAAAGACTTTTAATTAATTTAATGTCTTGAATCAGTGAGTTTTTTTATAATATTAAAGCCAATGCTCTCAGTAGGTTATTTCAGCCACATTAAAATTGTAAAAATAAATAAATAAAAAAGTTCAACTTCTTCATGAAGACTTTCTGCAGTTCAATTGTTGTTATAAGGTGATAATTTGACCAATATCACACTCAACCACCAGGTTTTATACAGGCTCAGTGAGCAATAGGAGGATGTTTTAACCATAGTAAATCCATATAACAAAATAAATAATTATCCTCAAATAAAGTATTATAACTTCCCTATTATATTAAAAATTACCATGTATATAATCTATTAAAAATATGTAATCATTCCTCATCAACATTATATTTATTTATACATATTTATGATAACCCTCAAGATTCGACTCAAGTTTTTTATCCAGAAATAAGATAAAGAAATTGGGATCTAAGGTTTCTTAATGATTTATTTTTTAATCTTTTATACAATAAATTATTTATTTATTTTTGTTCACATGAATATTCTTCATTATTAATCTAATTAAAATTATCTTGCTTAGGACTGGTAGCAGTGGAAGAATGGATTCCATCAAGTTGCACAAATGATGGATTCCATCATGCTGGATACCTTTGCACCAATGGGTTTCACCAAAGTGACAGCACGCCCGAGTCGCCCTCAAAGGCGATCTCATTCGCCTCCTCCGCAGTCGAGAAACAAAGGTAACTCAACTATCTGTTTATAGGTCTTTGAACCATGTCCAAACAGAAGTATTTCTTTTTCATTTTATTTTTAAATATTCTTATTCTTTTTATGATTATTTTTTTAGTTGTTTCTTTATCTAAATAAAAGAAGAGGTGTTTATTTAATTTTTATTTTTATCATAGTTGATTATTAATCCGATAAAAATCATTGTTTCTTTTTGGGGAAGATTATTCAACTGGTTTATTTTTTTGAAGATTTTGGGAAACTTTACAAGATTTACCATCCCATTTTATGAGATACTCCTCTGGGAAATTGTATATTTCAATTTTTATTGTAATATATCTTGTTTATTTTATACTTATGTTCATGTAATTAAAAAACTGTACCACACAAAACAGTAGTGTTATTATTATTGTGTTTCACACTTGTTGATTAGTTACATAGGTGTGACACTATTAGTATAGAAGCAGTTACAAGAA
The DNA here is from genome assembly GCA_023052935.1 of Piezodorus guildinii. Lineage (NCBI taxonomy): Eukaryota > Metazoa > Arthropoda > Insecta > Hemiptera > Pentatomidae > Piezodorus > Piezodorus guildinii. Next base: position 71,108,699 of record CM041296.1, on the reverse strand, counting down.
ATCATTGGCATTATTTTTTTGTTGTCAGTATAATTTTTTTTTTTTATTCAAAAATAGTAAAAGTAATGTTCTTTTTATTATTTTACCACTTTGTGTTTACTTTTATAGACTAATTTAATTATAAAATTGTAGTTTAATAGTAAACTTTTCAAATTCGAAACAAAACGCAACACTTTTAAGGTTTTTTTTATTATTTATTTTTTCATCACATTTGTTTATTTATTTTTTGTTTTAGTTAAAGCTTATTTTCAGTTAGATTTATTTTTATTTTTTCCTATGGCTTCTGTGGACATATCAATATTCAATAATTACATTACATGTTTGAAGGTGGAATAAGCTATTTTTTGACAGAGGTTCAGACAGGAAATGGTCACAGAAGAGGATCTCCTTCTTCATCCCCGAATTCAAAGGTTATAACTAACAAATGGGTTGCCTCGTTGCGGAAAAGAGACCCTGAAATCCAGCCTACTCTTCCGTCCATCAATAAACCGAAGTAAGTCTTACATGTATATTTCTCTTGTATTTTTAAATTACTCCAAAATTTAATTACTGTTTTTGGTAATTTGTTCTGTTAAATAAGATAGTTATAAATTATTTTATGTATGAAAATAAATTATTACAGTCAAGAATCATAATATAGTAACTAGAATTATTCTTTTTTAAATCTTATTAGCTGGAACAATAAATGATTTATTCTCATGTTTTAGAAACATAGTATAATAAACTGTATACTTTAGGGATCATTTGTAGCTGGGTGGTTGGCATAACAGCCTCCTATGCCTAAGGTCACGGGTTCAAACCCGCAGGTGGTTATAAAAATTCTTGGTTACGCCATCCTTTGGAGGGGACGTTAAAAGGTGGTCCTGAGCCTGTGCGATGTCAGTTACTCGTTAAGGATCCCTATCCTAATAAAACCTGGATAGGCAAAATTTAGGACTCCCACTGTAGCATCGTCCGATTAGCCATAGTAGCATAAATAGACATTAAATAAACAAACAAACAACAACTTTATACTTTATATCCTTTAGAAAAGTATATAAAGTATACATATAAGTTAAAGTACCCATCTTTAACTTATACCCTTATGGTTTAAAATATTACTTATAATCTTACTACAGATCTTACTTTTTTTACTTAATCTATTCAAAATATTTATTCTGAGGTGTGCAGTAGCTCAATATTAAAGTGATACTTCTAAAAAGAAATTTGTTTTATTTAAAATATCCGTTCTTTAGTGACTTATAAAACATCACTTAACTTGGTGCAAATTTTTGCTCTTGAAACTCTAATGTTTCATTGTAACGTTCTGAAAATAAATACAATAACTCTAACAGTATTACTGGAAAGAAAAATATTCTACTTTTACAGATGTCTAGAGCTGTTGGTAATAAAAATAACTACATGAAAGCTATACATATTTTTAACAATCTTCCCAATGATCTTAAATCATTAAATTTTTCTAAGGCTAATAAAATTATAATTTTAATTTAGGAAAGAGATAATATCAGAGATGTTAATAATATGTTAAATACTTCTGAATTTCTATCTTAATTACTTTCTCATCTGTATACCAATTAATTTATAAGTAAGTTTAATGACTTACAATTTTATGTTTTTATTAAATACTATGCAATTTAATGTTTTGTTAATTACTGTGAAATTTGAATAAACTTTAAATTTATAACTGTGCTAATGTTGGATAAGGTAATGGGAAAATATGTTTTGTTCTTTTTTGTATTTAAGTTAAGTTATTTAAGAAACACTCAGATATTTTATTCTCTGATTACTCCCGAAGAACTAAATTCCTACTTCGCAGAACCACTTTCTATATCCCATAGTACTCATTACTCTTTACCACAGACATCCTTCAATTCAGAAAATTTCTATTTTTCGGATATATCTCCCGAAGAATTGCTCTCCTCCATTCTCAAGTCCAGAACGAACGATCATGGACCCGACCAAATCCCTGTGAAATTAATCAAATTATGTCTTCCTGTTATCTTTCCTGTCCTTCTACATATTTATAATTTTTTTCTTCAAAAATCTATTTTCCCAACAGCCTGGAAAAAAGTCATCGTACGTCCACTGAATAGAGTTCCCAATCCCGCCGCATACTCAGATTTTAGACCTATCTCCATACTATCCAATCTATCCAAACCTCTTGAAAGAATTGTTCACTCACAGCTCAACAACTTTCTTGAGGAAAAAAACCTTCTAAATCCTTTACAGTCTGGTTTCCGATCCCAATATTCTACTCAATCTGCATTGTTAAAAATTACCCAAGACCTACAATCCTCAATAGACCAACAAAAAATCACTATTTTGATCTTCTTCAATTTCTCAAAAGCTTTTGATTCAGTTAATCATAACATCCTTCTTTCCAAACTCCAAAACCTTCAAATATCAAACAGCGTTCTAAAGTGGTTTATTTCTTTTTTATCCTATCGATCTCAAACTGTCATCATACCAAATGAACCTTCTTCCTCCTCCATCACCTTAACACGTGATGTTCCTTAGGGATCCTCACTCTCACCAACTCTTTTTTCCATCTACATTAATGATCTCCCTGACTGCATCCGCCACTCACAATACCACCTATATGCAGATGATCTGCAAATCTACCTTTCTTTCCATCCTTCCAAAATGCTAAAGGCTTTCCAAAAACTACAACAAGCTATTGACAACATCAATGCATGGGCTACGAAAAATGATTTGAAGTTGAATGCTGGAAAAACCAAAGCCATTCTCATTGGTTCCAAGAACCTTATAATTTCTCTTCCATATTATCCACTCCTTTACCTCAATAGCATACCTATCCACTTCCACACCTCTGTAAGAAATCTTGAAGTTATTATTGATCAGAACCTATCTTGGAGTAATCATATTTCTCAAATCACCTAAAAATCCATCGCTATCCTAAAACAATTTCTAAGATTTCGTGACTCTATCCCACCTAAAACCCATATGCTACTCGTCTCTTCGCTCATTTTCCCCCAGTTTGACTACGGTTGCCTCGTATATGGCGGGCTGTCTGAGAAATTCGATATGAGACTCAAAAGACTTATGAATTGTTTCATTAGATCCACATGTGGAATCCCCAGGCGCTCCCATGAAGGTATACCGAGTTGAATTGGCTCTATCCCTCTTTCCGTCGGCAGTACCCCTTTGGTGTCTGTCTTTTCCGATTTTTCCATACAAAAAAACCTCCTTATATTCTTGACATGCTTACCACTTGTTCCTCTGTCCATTCAGTAAACACTAGATCCCGTAACCTATAAACTTGTATATACCTTCTCACAGATCTGCTTCCTTCAAAAAATCCTTTATTATTCGTGCTACCCTATTTTGGAATTCCTTGCCTGTATCCATTCGTAAATCCTTATCATTATCCACTTTTAAACACCAACTATTTCTCCATCTCCTTAAGTATCAATCTTCCCAACATATGTAATATTTAAAAGCTATAGATGATAACTATTCATTGTCACAGAACCTGTCTTTTATTGTTTAAACTGAAGTCTTAAACGACCAGACAATTATTATTTATATTGTACTTTTCTTTTTATTCTTAGGGGACTACTCGTCCCAGAATAAAATTATTTTTCATTTCATTTCATATTTTTATATCTCTGTAGGGTTTACAATTTATATACATTTATTTCTGTACTGAAATATTTCTAAGCTTTTCGAAGAAATAAATAAACAGGTCTGATATCTCTTAGGAATTGTAAAAGTACAATTAGTATTAAAGCTTCAATCGTTTACTCTTTCAGATTAGCCTCTCTTATTGATTCAATTTAACAGTCAATATAAGGAAGATTATAATATTTTGTTCAGGAAAAAAAAGAAGAGTTATTGCTTTAAATTAATATGGTTAAATGTTTGACGAAGATAAGATATATGTATTTTTTTTTAAATTGATTAAAAGTGTATATATATATATATATATATATATATATATATATTATATAACCGTAAACTAACATCTAAAAAAATAAGGATAAAATCATGATTATATGTTAAAACAATTCATTATCTTCTCTTTATCTTAATATTTCTAGATCTAATGCGAATCTGAATTTTCCGAAACCTCGTTCATTCGAAAATGCAAACAATTGCCTGAATGCAGTGGCCTACAAAAGGGAAAGACGGTCATCAAAAACACGACACATGAAAAAAGGCTCAAGCGATGAGGGAAAACCCGTGGATGAGATTAAAGAAGATGGAAAGGAGAACAGTGAAGAACCCAAGGCAGAATTGAAAGAAATGAGGTTTGAACCAGTTGGTTACGAACACCATTTGGTTGAAACAATTGAAAAAGACATTTTGCAAAGAGACACTGCTATCAGGTAAGATCATTTATTTTATAATTGTAATCCTACTCTCCTGTCACTTAATTGATCAATTGTTTATTTTATATATCTGCTGAAAGAATACCATAGCTTTCAAATATTATGATCTTTAATCTTTTTTTTGTTGGTTATAATTACTTCTGGGAGGGACGGGATGACCAAGTAGGTTAATATGCTTGCAAAATACACAAACCAATGGTCTCGGGAATAATTAAAATAAAAAGGGCATTTAAACAATTATCAGATAAGCATGCAATGATACTAGCCTGTATACTTCATTCAGGAATTGTCTTGTTGATTTTACTGGAAGTAAAATATTCATCCAGGATTTTGATCCTGGGAAGTTTTATGTCAAGAAAAGAAACATAGGTCCTTACATACATATATTTAAAAAAAAAAAACTGGCCATTTTCCACTATTTTTCAGTCTCAATGCTAGCTGTCATATCAACAACCCAATATTGTCTCCCAATTTCTTTCCAAATAGCTGTTCAGTGAGGAGATTCTTTGGAATATCACTATTAGGCACCCTCAATCCTTGTCAACCAACCTTAATTAATCTGGCCACTTCACTATCCTGGTACAGTTCCTGCTGTTCCACAATTTTTCTTTACCTCTTCTCTTGGTTCAAACAGACTGAGCCAAATATTCTGCGAAGGATCTGGCATTTTTATCTTTTTGATATAGTCCAAAATGCCGTAGGTTAGAACCAGTCTTATTAATGACTTGTACAAGCACAGTTTTGTTGTTTAGACTAGGGATTTGCTTTTTATGTGTCGTAGAAGTCTGAAATAGCACCTATTGAACCATATTTTAGAGACTAGTTGAATTTTAATATAGTTTTTTTTTAATCTATTAGAATAAATATCTTCAGCTACTTACCATGAAAAACTGTTATCTTTCTAACCTACATCTACAATTCCATCTTGCACACAATTTATTTTACTCTCCTTTGAAAACTTTACACAATTGAAATGATTCCTTAACCTTCAAAACCAAGTATTAATCCTTTATCTTACCATCCTTTTGCACTTATAACTATAATGTCCAACATTTTCAAAAAACTTTTTCTATACCATATAAAGCCAATCTTCAAAAATCATCAAGTTATACCTAACCACCTATTCAGCTTTAGTGCATATCACTTTTTCAGCAATTTCCCTTGACCTTGTAAAAGCTTTTATTAGTATTTGCAGAAAGGTCTGCTCTGGAAAATAAAACCCTACCTGCCTTCTATATATTTCTGCTTCTCCATTTTTTTTTTTTTTTTAATACTGTTTCGTCATTATTTTCATTGATTCTTCCATTTCCTTCATCTTTCCTCTACAGGTTGGCCTACAACTCTTCTCTATTCTCTCAACACATCCGATATGGGGATCACTTGTAGCTGGGTGGTTAGCATAACAGCCTCCTATGCCAAAGGTCACAGGTTCAAACCTGCAGGTGTTCCAAGGATTTTTTAATGGGAGTAAAAAATCCTTAGTTATGACGTCCTTCGGAGGGGATGTTAAAAGGTGGTCCCGAGCCTGTGCGATGTCATGTACTCGTTAAGGATCCCTATCCTAATAAAACCTGGATAGGCAAAATTTAGGCTCCTACTTTAGCATTGTTCGATTAGCCATAGTAGCATAAAGTGATGTTAAATAAATAAACAAACACATTTGATATCCCTGAACACTCTTGTACCACCATCTACACCTTTGTTGACGACACAGCACTTCTTTCTTCTCACAAAGATTCTACTTTAGTATCTATTTCTTTGCAAATATCTTTGACCTGGAAAAGTGGTTTCTAAAATAAAGAATCAGTTTTAATGCCTACAAATTGAGCCACATCAGCTTTTCTCTACAGAAAGGTACATGTCCACTGTGAAAATTGACTACAATGCAAATGTACGATATCTGAGATTATATTTGAATTAAAGACTAACATTGAAGATAAATAGGAAATTAAAGCAACGAGAACTAACAAGACGTTAAAACAACTTTCACATCTATTGGATTATAAATCATCTCTAAAGTTACGAAACAAGTGTCTTATATACACTATTCTACGCATACCTATATGGCCATACAGAACAGAACATTTTGGAGTTCTGCAAAACATGTAAAAACAAACTAAATACAAACAACTCCATCCAAATTTCAACAACGCACCACAATATGTTTTGAATCACATGGTCCGCCATGATATTAAGATCCCTTAGTTGAATTCTTACATTTCCAACAAATAAAACACATTTCATTAATCGACACATAACCATCCAAATCAGCTCGTTTCTTTACTTTCTCTCTCGATGTTACCAGGCCCACTTCAAAAAACACTTAAAAAAATGGCCAAGAGATCTACTTAATTAATTTTCACAAAATAAGAAATTCATGTGCAGGACCCTGAACTGAATATCAGTTTACTATTCATATATTATAACAATTTTTACTTTTTGTTTATACTGCTTGGCATTATATGTATGCACTCCAAAATCTAGGTTACTTTTTTTCTTCTGTGATATCTCTTACAAGATCAATATATAACTTTATTTGTTTTCATCAATAAATATTTTGAAGATAAAAATATATATAAATTTAATTTTTTTAAGGTGGGGAGAAGTCGCTGGTTTGTGTGAGGCAAAGAGTGTACTGCAAGAGGCTATGGTCCTGCCTTTATTGCTTCCAGATTACTTTAAGGTAATATTAAATATTAATAAAATATCAATTATTAAAAATCTACCCATATGGGTCATTTGTGTATTTATTGATGTAAATGGCTTCATTTTAAATATTTGAGGAGTACTGTAAGATTGGTTTCCTCTTCTTTCATAATTTTCCTTCAGTGCCTTACCCATTTGCAGATCTTGTCTCAATCTAGTGAAGATTGGAAAGTCTAATCAGTCTAATACTAAGCAAGATTGGCTATGTTTCATGCACTTAATTTTCATGCTTAATATGCTAACATTGGCACAGGTCACCGGTGGTCCACATTAGTCTGTCTCATGGGGCGGCGTGGATCACCAGTGGCCCACATTAGTCTGTCTTATCGGGCGGCGCATACTACCGGTATTTATTTCCATATCCATGTTATCTATTTTTTTCCATGGGCAAAAATTAAAATTACATTTTAAGTGCTTTTCGAATTTTCTTACTGGCAGAAATCTGAGATTAAGATGAAAAAAATGCACAAGTGACACAAATTGCAAAATAAGCACTCTCTAGACTGTTAGCAAACGCGCAACTCGTATACAGGTTTGAACAGACAATAATTGATGGAACGCGGCATAAATTCAAGCACAGCCCCACAGAGCAGACATTTAAAATCAGTGCCGGCATGAATATGTTAAGCCACTGCGAAAAAATGTATTTTGCAGATATTAGATCCCATCCACAATGCTGCACTTTGGATATGATCAGATGTTTACAGAACCATTCCGATCGAAAGTGTTAATGTAGAAAGTGGTGAACCCTCACTTGAGTCTAGAAGATAATATATGGTATTTAAGGAATCTGTCAAAGATACATGAAATAATAAATGATTGAAAAACTTCTTGAAGGTCAAGGTGAGATGTCGGGCAGAGGACCTCAATCCCAATGGACACTGTGAATTTCCTCACGACTATCTTCTGCAAGGTCTGGAAGCTCCAACTAGCACACTGTGTACCACAGTTGGGACCGTCCAACATGTTCTATTAGACTGTTCTAAAAATGAATTATTAATTTCTTAAATTGGTTGTTACAGTTCATACGGAAGGCACTTAGTGATTTCAGCTTATTTCAGTCGCTAAAAGCAATGTATCAAAAAGATAAGGAAAAGCAACATACCAAACTTTAGCCAATTTTCCAACTTTGAGCTTACATATTCTTCTAAACTTTTGGTCTATTAATATATGTATATCAATATTGTTATCAAATTATTATCTTTAACTTTCTCATAAAAGCATTGAAACTAGGTTTCACTATGATAAATGCAATTTCAAAAAAGTGATTTAATCTGCATGTTTGCACCTGTTGCCTCACTTGGTTTTTGAGTTTAGCTGAAGTTAGACAAGGATGAAGTAATATGTTTCTGTTCTTGATTTTTAATTGATTGATAGATCCTTCATAACTATTATAATTAATTATATAAATATTTAAATCCTTTATTCAGGGAATACGTCGACCATGGAAAGGAGTTTTGATGGTTGGGCCTCCAGGCACAGGAAAAACCATGTTGGCAAAGGCAGTCGCTACAGAGTGTGGTACTACTTTCTTTAATGTTTCATCATCGACGCTCACATCTAAATATCGAGGAGAATCAGAAAAACTAGTGAGGCTCCTATTTGAAATGGTAATGTTTTATAGATCAATTATATGTTTACAATGACTTATTAATTATTCATTAAAAATGAATCACTTACATTGGTTTGTTATAAGGATTTTCAATGGCCCTTGAAATAGCCCTCATCACAAAACTCCTTTAAAATAAATGATCTGGTTTCAAATATTGTAGGAAACAGAAGTTTTTAATACAAATTTAAGTGCATTATTGTAAAATATATACCCAAAATAATTTGATCTTTGAAAATTTAACAATACTATGTAAAAATCAGATAATTTGAAATTACTATTTTTATTTTCACTTATCTGTATACGAAGAAAAATATCAGTGTGGTCCCATGATGACACACAAAAAATCTGGTGCCCACAACACACGACTTTCACTTACCTCAGTTGTTAAAATCAATTTAAGAATTTTTAAATACATTTAAAGATACAAATAAATTATTAAAGAATTATTATTTTGAATTTCAATAGAAATATGTGTTTTATTAAATAATCTATTTTATTTTTATCTACGACACTCAGTTAGTTTTATCGGCTTTTCATCACTCTCCATTAAACATTAAAATTCCGTTTATTAGATAATATTTTTTCTAAAATCTTAAGCTATCTAACGGTATATTATACATCTATATTACTATTCTTGCGTTCAAAAACAAAAAATTTAATTAAAAAATATTTTTTTAGTTTTCTCCTTTAGTTGTATTTTAAATTCGCACAACTTACATATTTACCTGTTTTTCATCAGTGGTAACAAAATAATATAGTTATTTTTATAGAAACAACAAAATTAAAGGTACTTTAGAGGAAGAAAATTTAAAATATCAGCATTTAAGCCCTGTCTGGCCATTTCAATCAGAATGAAACCTACATGATTTCAAAGCCCATTCAATTTTACATCGATATAGTGTTATAAAACCGTTTGAGCCGTTTTTGAGAAAATCGAAAAAAGGTGCAAAATACATGGTATAAAGTGGCTCTTCTGGTAAGCTCATTTTGATGAAAAAGGTTTTGTAACGTCTCGGGTGTATAGTTATAAAATATATGAAATTTCAGTTTCATAGGACTTTTCATTTCCGCCGGGGAGTTACCACACACACACAGACCTTTTTGCGGGACTTGGTTATTTGGACTCAGGGGACCCTAAAACTGGAAATTGAAAATTTTCACTATTGCAATACTTTCCCTTACTATATATAGTAAGTGAAAGTAATACTACAATCCCTACACCTCAACATTGATATCAGATAATTAGTTTTAAAATGGTGCTGATTAAGAACATCTTATATGTCCGCGATTATAGCCTCTAGGTGGCTTAATGGCTAACATTGTTCTGTTTTACAATTGTAGTACTTATAAGTAACGTATTCTTAAAAAAATAAATAAAAAAATAATAAAATAAAAAGAAATAAAAAAAATAAATAAAAAAAAATATATAAAATAAAATAAATAAATAATAAAAAAAAAAATTAAAAAAAAAAAAAAAGTGTGTGTATGTGTGTATGGATATGTGTGTGTGTGTGTGTGTGTGTGTGTGTATATGTATATATTTTTTTTTTACTTAATCTGTATGCAAGCTATATAACTTTAATTTTATAAAGGGAAAACATATTTTGATTGTTAAAATAAAATTCATACCACCTAATCTACCAAACAATTAGTATATGGCGTAAAAAAAACCACTAAGTTAAAAACGCCTAATCATCATTCCTAATCCCTAATCCTCTTATATGTCCATCTTACCAATTTCAGAATCCCGCCCAAAAAATAAACAAAATATCCCACCTCTCAACATTTGAGATCTTACATTTTAATATAGATTATACCATTATTCATTAGTGCTATTCGATAGAGAACTAATTTCCCTATAAAACATAAAAAGAATGGCAGAGATTAATAGCGTTTTGAAATTAATAGTGGTGATTGGCCATTTGCTTTTGATTAATTTATTGCTTTATGTATTAGTTAAATGCCTTTAAACCACTATATGACATGTTATACCCTAATATAGCTGTTTGGAAATAATAAATCTTTATATTATTAGTATTTTTTAGTATTTTTGTTAATATCTATTTTTATATTTTCATAGTATCATTGATATAATAATATATTATTAATTATTTCACTTTATTATCTACAGGCAAGATTTTATGCTCCTTCAACTATTTTCATTGACGAGATAGACTCACTCTGCTCTCAGCGTGGGACTGATTCAGAGCACGAGGCTTCTCGCAGGTTCAAAGCAGAATTACTGATACAGATGGATGGTATCAGTTCTTGCGGGTTAGTCATGTTCTGTTCTTTGTAAAATATATTAAATTTAATATGGTTTCAATGCTTTTGAAAAATTATTGTTGAAATTTGTGCCCTCAGAGATGAAAAAATTATCATGGTATTAGCAGCTACTAATCATCCATGGGATATTGACGAAGCTTTTAGGAGAAGATTTGAAAAAAGAATTTTCATTCCTCTACCAGATTGTAAGTTTTGATCATATAGATAATGAAGATAGTTGTTAATATCACTTGAAACAAAATAAATTATTTTATAGGAGACATTGGTTGGTAGTGCGGTATCGGAGAAATATGTCAAATGTTAGCAAAGATTTTCATTTTTATGTAATGTGCCATGTAAAATAGAAAAAATAGTTGAACGAAAATGATAATTTTGGAGTCAATGTTATTTAAAGCATTATTCCTCAGACATTAAATATCAATAAACCTAAACTTTGCAACATATTTTCGGATTTAATTTACACCACTTTAGTTGAATACCTCTGTACCTCTGTATTTATCATAGGGGCATAAAATAATTTTGGTATCTCTAGCTCCCTAATAATTGTAAAGTTGAAATATTGGACATCCTCTGAACACAATATTGGTATAATTATAAAATTTATCAACACAAACCTTTTCATTTAAATCATCCAAAAATTTTCAATGTACAATTTCATTCAATATTTAACAACATAAAAAGTTTAACAATTTATCCAGGACTACTGGTGAATAAATATGCTTTCCGTTTTGATGCCTTTATGTTCATTTCCTCACTGCTTTAAGATCTGGCAAAACATGCATAGTACATTTTTTTTTTTTTTTTCCGTTCCCAACATGTTCCAACCAGATAGAAAAAACGTACATGTTCTGCCAGATTTCAAAGCATTAAGAGAATAAATCTCATATATAATATTTTTTTCTGCTATGTTTTGATCCAAAATGAGTGTTTTTAGAAATTACCCAACATTGAAAACAGAGAGATAGAATTTAATAGATGAAAAGAGTATTAAAAATAAAAGAAGAAACCAAAATAAATACTTAAACCATAAGTGCACCTTAATTGCAAATTATTTTCCTTTTGTTATTTCCAAATAGCTCCATCGCTGCTGGCAGTCTGCTGGAATTTCTTCCAATTTACATAAGTTTCCTTATTTCTGCTGAAGTAAAGTTTGTCTCTGTTTCTTTCAGACGAAACAAGAAAAGCGCTTCTTCAGTTGTGTCTCAAAAATGTTCAGTTGGATCCTGGGATCGATTGTGAACGAATATCCAAGCAGTTGGATGGATATACGTGTTCTGACATCATTAATGTCTGCAGGTAATGATTGTTTTTTCATAGAAGATTTATTGAAGTTCATTCTTATTCATTTTTTCTTCAAAATAGGTGCTGTATTTTATTACTATTACATTAAAGAACTTAATTATATGGCCAAAGTTGTTTTTTATGTGATACCCAAATTTTTAATGTGATTGTAAAATTCTCCAACTTTTGTTATGGAGGACTCAGGTTGTTTTTAAGAAATGCCAAGGACACAAGCCTTTTTAAATAATCAGCATATATAGAGATTAGTAACGTTTCTAGGTCTACAGGCTTGCAATGAGGTGCTAAGACTGAGATCACGCTCAGCTGCCAGATTTTTTTCCTAATTTGGGGTACCCACTTTAAAGGGGTCTGGTGTCATCATGAGGGTCCCCATACCCAAGGGTTGCCTCTAGGGCTTGAATAACAGAATAAATAATTATTCTGCCACTGCCAGAATTCTGGACCCGGAGAAATGAGCAAAGATTCTAAATTAATAACAAATTATATTTAAGCATATTGGACTTCATATCCATCTTTCATGTGCAGGTTCCCGAATATGATCAATCGTTATTCTTAATTATTATTTTTTGATACCCTAACTTGATTGGAGATGGTTATAACGTTTTTATATTTTAAAAATTAATGATAAATAGAAATTAATTATACCATTAAAACCAGGACAAATGAATATACAGTATTATGTTACCAATGAGGAATTGTTCAGTCTAATATATGAAACACACCAGAATAGTCGACAGAATAGGAAGAACACATATGCTTAAACAGTTGCAAGTTAAATAGAAAAATATTACATATGAAGTTATAACGTTATATTTAAATGTACGCAAATAATATCAAAGTGTATCTAAGAAATGTATTGTATGAAGCCAATGGTTAATTCTGAGTTTAATTCAAGCTCATGAATGAATTAGCGAGAAGAAAATTTAAATCTCGGACTTCTTCAACATTCACCAATAGTACATGCTGAATGTCAACATTTACCAGTGTGTCAAAAATAAAGGTTATGTAGTAAATATTTTTACTTTCACTTACTATATATAGTAAGGGGAAGTATTGCGATCGTGAAAATTTTCGAATTCCAGTTTTCAACGGAAATATACGTTTTAGGGTCCCCTGAGTCCAAATAACCAAGTCCCGCAAAAAGGTCTGTATGTGTGGTGTGTGTGTGTGTGTGTGTGTGTGTGTGTGTGGTCTGTGTGTGTCTGTGTGTGTTGTGTGTGTGTGTGTGTGTGTGTGTGTGTGTGTGTGGTAACTCCCGGGCGGAAACGGTAAGTCCTATGAAACTGAAATTTCATATTTAAGACAACTATATGCCCGAGACGGGACAAAACTTTTTTCATCAAAATGAGCCTACCAGAAGAGGCACTTTATACCATGCATTTTGCACCTTTTTTCGATTTTCTCAAAAACGGTTCCGACGATTTTGATTAAACTCGCTATATCGATGTAAAATTTAATGGGCTTTAATATCATGTAGGTTTTATTTGGATAAAAATGGTCTGACAGGGCTTAAATGCCGATATTTTAAATTTTCTTCCCCTAAAGTACCTTTAATTTTGGAGATTCAATAATAATAACTAGATTATCTTGTTAACGCTGATGAAAAACTGGTAAATATATAAATTGAATAAATTCGATACCCAACTAAAGGAGAAAACAGAAAAAATATTTTTTTAATGCAATTTTTCGTTTTTGAACATAAGAGCAGTAATATACATGTATGATATACCGTTGGAAAGCTAAAGATTTTAGAAAAAATATCATCTGATACACAAGCTTTTAAAAGTTAATAGAGAGTGATGAAAAGAAGATAAAACTAACTGATTATTTTATGATAATATTTATAATAATGATTTTTTAATAATAAAACACATGTTTCTATAGAAATTTAATTTGATTAATTCCTTAATAATTTCACGTATTTTTATCTCTAACTGTATTTGAAAATCCTTTCATTGATTTTAAAAATTGAGGTAAGTGAAAGTCGTGTGTTGCCCGCAGCAGATTTTTGACATATACCAAGCAACTATGTGAATGTTGCCATTTGCTGGTGAAAGTCGACATTCTCCAGATTTTGGTGTTTTTAAAATTTAATTTTTCCTTTGTTTTTATAAAATATGGGATGCCATGTACTTATAATTTACCCTTAGCCATATATTATTGTTCGTTTAAAGATTAAATTTATTATTTTTACCAAATCCTGACTTATAATAACTTTTAATATTGATAGAACATATTTAATTCAATTTTTCCTTTGTTTTCATGAATTCAGAGATGCGGCGTTGATGAGCATGAGACGAAAGATTATGGGTCGCTCTCCTGAAGAGATCAAGAAATTGACTAAGAGTGAAGTGGACTTGCCTGTCACTGCCACCGACTTCAAGGAAGCTATGAGCAAATGTAAAAAGAGTGTCAACTGCAAGGATATAGCACGCTATAAGAGTTGGATAGAAGAATTTGGTTCCTGCTGATACTAATGTCACTTACCAACTGGATATAAATTATTTAAGTTCCTTACTGACAGTGACTCCGATTCAACTAAAAAAGCTTGAGTTGATCATGTTTCTCCAGTTGATAACTTCTCTTACTGACTGAAAAAAATATGGTCTTATGTTTGAAATATAATCGTTGGATTGGCCTTGTAACTTGCTACTACTTCTACTGTTAATATGCTATCGATTAATAAATTATCTTTATAATTAATGTGCATTTGATCTTACAAAAATGGTTGGAATTCAATTTTTTTATCAGAAAAGACTGAGTTTGCTGTGTTGTACAAAATTATAACCAAACCAACACTTTTGATAACTACAAAAAAAAATCATTGAAGGGCTACTAAATGAAAGTTTTTTTTTAAAGAAATATTTAGATTTTTAAATAAGAATCACTCAATTCTGAAGATTTTAAAGGATAAATAGCATTTTGAAATGGAAAATTCCATCTTAAACAATTTTATTGGTCATAATATGTTGGACATCTAAATTTATAAAAACATTTGAAATACTCCAGCATGTCCAGGTGTTCATTGATTAAAATTCTTAATAATGCCCATATATTTTACGAGTCCATATTTTGTTTTAAAAAAAAAAATTTCTAGCAGCAGCCTTTAAGCAATCTTTGAAACGTGATAATTCATCTTTGGATTTATTTTTTGTGTGTATAATTTATATAGTATTAGTTTAATACAAGATATGATTATAATGGTTTTGCTTCAAAAATTTAAGAACAGTTTCTATTTCTTGGTGTTAAATGATTAAAAAAATGTGTAAAATAAACTTCAGTTCAGTTATAAAATCAATATCATTACCTATTAATAACTAGGAAATGACAAAAAATATATACTATTTATTTTTTAAATTTAACTAGTTTCAGTTATTTTTAAATAACACTCTTTTTATATTTTTCTTTTCTGGAATCATAATTTTTTATCAATAATTTTATTAAATATAAACTTTTATTTTTTCATGACTGTGACATTCATGTAATTAGTAGTAATAACATATTAATATTCAATATGCTTCATTAATTATTCTGAAGAGTTGTCTATTAGCCAAAAATCTTAAACTTATCTTTTATGTTGCATAGCTCAATACCTAGAATAATTAATATATCAATACAGTCAACAAAAACTTTTTATCACCTCTCCTAATTAAGTTTTTTTTATTTGGATTTGTCAAAAAATTGTTCTGTTTAGAAAGTTGTTTTGATGAATATCGTGACCAGGTGATCTTGTTGAGCATTCCTTTTCTGCAATACCAAAACTTTTTACATTTTGTTTCTAATTGTTCCTGCCTTGTCTTTCATACATACAACAAATAACAGCTTTATTGTTTATTGGTTAAAAAGGTTTATGAATTTTATTGTATTGCCAGCAGATTAATATTTGATCCAAAAAATAGCCCTTAGTTATATTAGTTGAGTCAAAAATGGACTACATTTTTAACATAAAATCCATCATAAAAAAAACTTAGTTCACGTTCCCAAAAGTATTATTTTCAATATTATTTGTATGTGTGTTTCTTTTTATAATTTTGTATTTTTAGGATGGGTTTTGTAGTACCATACAAATTGTTTCATCCTCTTTTTCCTACAAATTATTCTAAACATTTGTATCATTAATGCAAATTGTGTATTTACTTGTGTAAAATAATCTAATTGAATATAGGTGGAAGTTAGGCATGTTAAAAAATATCCACCTTTCATATTTATGAATTCAATCAAAAAACATACATTTAAAAATGTAATTTCAACTTAAATGCTTTTTTGTGATATCAAAACTAGTGCTATTGTTATGTAATATAATTAGTATATTGTTATCAAAATATTTTTGAGTTTATAACTTGTAAAAAAAAGAAAGACACTAACCATTGTGTATTATTTCATGTTATATTATCATTTATTGGAAAATAAATTTTGTAATTTATTGACTGTAAAAGTGTTTAAAATAGTAAACGTAATATTTTTAAAAAAATGAATTAGTCATTTTTTTATAATACACCTTAACAATCCGATTCTTGAGAAATAGTATGTGATAAACCTCTTTTATTTTTAATCAATAATGAAGGAAATAGAGAATTTGAAAGAACTTATTTTCATCCATAGTTAACCAAAGAGGAACAGGAAGATGTTTGGTAAAGAAAAACTAGTTAAATGAATAAAAGTTTAATATAAGTAATGCTTACATTATATGCTATAAAAATATAGCATAAAAAGTATAGTTATATGCAGTATGATATGCCATTAAAAGTCTGAAATTATGCAATACAATAGACAACTAATTCGTCAAAAATGCAATAATGATTAAATATTAAAACATGCTTATATAAAAATGAACAAAATATGATTTCACAAAATTCTTTTTAAATTAATTATTTACCATAAAAATCTGGTGCGAGCAACACACGACTTTCACATACCTCGATTGTTAAAATCAATTTAAAAACTATTCATTATACTTTTTTTTTTTTTTTTGTCAGGAATTTCTTCAATATGAAGGTTTCCTCAACCAAACTCCTGCCCCAGCAAGTCTTTCCATCTCTGCCGGTCCATCGCGTCTTCCTCCAACAGCCCTCTACCAGCCATACCCTCCACCACTCTATCCTTCCATCTAACTGGGGGTCTTTCTCTCCTTCTACCATCTGCCTTCCAACCCATAATTATTTTTGGTAACCAGTTGTCCCGCATTTGTTTCACATGGTCATACCATCTTAATTTCCTTTCTTCCATCACCTCAAGAATGTTGTGCTTTATTATGAGTGTCTCTCTCATAGTGACATTTTTCACCCTACAGAAAGAAATTGTTTTCCCTGGGCTATGCTGAGGGGCCATGTCTCCGAACCATACATCTCTACTCTCTCTACCAATTTAGCTTTGTATATGAGCTTCTTCGTTTTTGCCAACTCATTACTGCTCCAAAGTAATGAGTTAAGCATTCCCATTGCTTTTTTCTCGCGCTTGTGATCCTTTTTTGGATTTCTGCCTCTGCTCAACCATTAAATTCGATTATGGAGCCCAAATAACAAAACTGCTCTACTTTGCATAGATTGTACAATGTTGGGTCATTACTTTCCTCTTTCTCCGTGCACACATATTTGGTTTTCTCATAATTTATTTGGAGTCCCCTCCTTGCTCATAATGGTCAATTATTTTTCTGAGTAGGTAACTTATGTCCTCTTCATCTTGTGCAATTAGTACCTGATCATCAGCAAATAATAAATGGCATAGGCTTTTTTCTCCTAACTCGACGCCCATTCTCCCACATTTCTGCATCCATCCTTTTGGGCATTCGTCAAGGTATATTTTGAATAGGTTGGGGGACATGCAGCATCCTTTTCCGTTTTGGAATTCCTTCGACAATAACGAGCCTATTTTCATTTGGCACCTATTATTTCAGTGAATTTCTCTAATAAGATTCACAATTCCTTGGTTTATTCCAGCCTTCTTTAGGTATTCCCACAGAAGTTTGTAAGGCACACTGACATACGCTTTTTCTAAGTCAATATAAATTAAATCTAGTATTTTTGACTTGTCCATTTGTTTCTCTAATAGCTGTCTCAGAGTGAAAATATGGTCAATACAGGATCTCTTGGGTGTGAATCTGCATTGTTCCATTGCAGTTCCAGTTGTACTTTTATGATTGTTCCTAATAGTTTCACGAATGGGTTTGTGACACAGATTCCTCTATAATTTTCACATTTTTTCTATCACCTTCTTTAAATATTGGTGACAAATACCCTAACTTCATTTCTTGAGGTATGCATCCATCCTTTAGGATTTTATTAATAAGATTTGCGAGCATTTCAGACACCTTAACTCTGTCATACTTCAACAACTCTGCACATACTCCTCCAATTTGTAAAATATTTTAAGTTGATTTGTTTGTTTGTTTATTTATTTAACGTCACTTTATGCTACTATGGCTAATCGGACGATGCTACAGTGGGAGTCCTAAATTTTGCCTATCCAGGTTTTATTAGGATAGAGATCTTTAACGAGTACCTGACATCGCACAGGCTCGGGACCACCTTTTAACGTTCCATCCGAAGGACGGCATAACTAAGGATTTTTTACTCTCATTAAAAAATCCTAGGACCACCTGTGGGTTTGAACCCGTGACCTTTTGCATAGGAGGCTGCTACGCTAACCACCCAGCTACAAGTGATCCCTTGTTGATTTTAATACAACATGTATTCATTTTCGTTAGAAACATGTGATTTAGATTAAATAATATAACAATATTAAATCCCTACGTATAATAATCAGTAATAAGTTTATACACTACTTGTCGCTTAACATTACTTTTTACAACTTTATGTATGAGATAATATTTTTCCTAAAATCTTTCTCTTTCCAACGATATATTATACATCTATATTACTGTTCTTAATATCAAAACGCCAAAAATTACAATAAAAAAATAGTTTTGCTCTTTTTTCCTTTGGTTGATTGTCAAATTCGTTCAACTTTTTTATCAAAACCGTTTTTTTTTTTATCTGTGTTAATAAGATGATATGTTTTATTTTTTAGAATCTACAAAATTAGGGTACTTTAGAGGAAGAAAATGTAAACTATCCGCATTTAAGCCCTGTCAGACTATTTCAATCAGAATTAAACCTACATCATGTTAAAGCCCATAAAATTTTGGATCGATATAGCGAGTTTAATCAAAATTGTTAGAGCTGTTTTGGGGGGAAATCGTGAAAGG
Organism: Piezodorus guildinii; assembly: GCA_023052935.1. Lineage (NCBI taxonomy): Eukaryota > Metazoa > Arthropoda > Insecta > Hemiptera > Pentatomidae > Piezodorus > Piezodorus guildinii. The sequence goes on along the minus strand of CM041296.1, from coordinate 71,089,237 downwards.
TGTAAAATGCATGGTATAAAGTGGCTCTTCTGGTAATCCGATTTTGATGAAAAAGTTGCTGTAATATATCAGGCGTATAGTTGTCTCAAATATGAACTGGGATCACTTGTAGCTGGATGGCAAGCGTAACAGCTTCCCATGCCAAAGGTCACAGGTTCAAATCCGCAGGTGGTCCTAGGATTTTTTAATGGGAGTAAAAAATCCTTAGTTACGCCGTCCTTCAGAGGGGATGTTAAAAGGTGGTCCCGAGCCTGTGCGATGTCAGGTACTCGTTAAAGATCCCTATCCTAATAAAACCTGCATAGGCAAAATTTAGGACTCCCACTGTAGCATCGTCCGATTAGCCATAGTAGCATAAAGTGACGTTAAATAAATAAACAAACAATCAAATATGAACTTTATGAAGCGCTAGGCTTAGCTCATACACACACACACACACTCACGGACGCACAACCTTTTTGTGACTTAACCTATTTGGACTCAGGGGAGCTTGAAACGTGTATTTCCGTAGAAAACTGGAATTCGAAAATTTTCATGGTCGCAATAATTTCCCTTACTATATATTTCATATATCGGAAAGTGAAAGTAAAAAATGATAAGTTTTTTAGATAGTTTGTAGTTAAAAAGTACTTTATTTAATCATTAACACTAACTACACCTTTGTAATTTAACATACATCCATACCAACTTCATTTACATCCATAAGCGTTTTAATTTTTCAAAGTTAACTGATTTTGACTAATACGTCTGTCAGTATTCGGTTAACATGTTGAAACTATTCACACAATCGCAATATACTCCAATCATGGGCATTTTCCAAGGATTACTTCTTTTAATACCTTAACATCCAAAATAAAAATCTATCTGCAATTTATGATAATTGCACTATTTAATGTACAATTAATAGCTGTTTATTTATTTGCAATGAAAAATAATCTGTGTATAAAATAATTAAATTAAAGTTGGTAAAAACTAAAAATATGAATGCCAAATATTAAATAACAAAAAATTAGCATCAATTTTATTAGTGGAAAGTCCAATTTTTGTCTAACATTTATAAAATTTTATCTGAAGATTCAGAATGACTTGTTTCTTTAAAACATTATCCTGTATATAGGAAAACATATATATTTGCATACAAATCCTAATTTTTAATTGAGAAAGTTATTTTAAAATTATTTCACCAAAATGGATTATTACTGAGAAATTTATTTAAGTTCTGTAAAAAATAAAATGAACTTTAACTTTGAATTTTTCTTGTTTTATTTATTCCAAATTGGACTGCAAGAGACTAAAGTTATAAGCCAATGTATGATTAGTCAATAAACCACACAATGTATAATTACTCAATAAGCATATTTGTTATAGAGAAAAAATTAATATTCTATAAGGTTAAACAAAAAGGATAATAAAAACAAAGTGTAATGATATAATTTTTAATAAAATATTTCCTATTACACATATTTATTTACAATCCGTTCAACTTTCAACATAAGCATTGCTTTAACATTCCATTTTAAAATAGATATTTCAATTGTATCCACATAGTACCAAAATATTATAATTATTTTCGTGAAAAAAAACAAAAAAGAAACAATACAGACAATAATATCTAATACAACATCTATTTATATCTAACAGATATTTGCTAATACACTGTCAGTGTTTCAAGACATTAAAAGCTTTCTGGGATTCACATAATTATATGGTAGATTTACATAATTTTATATTTTTAGGGAAAAAATAATTGAAATAGTAAAATCAGGGGTATAATAAAATAAATTTACATAATTTTTTCCAAAGACAAATGTCCTCCCACAGTACAATCCTACTCTAATTTTACCTGTATAGTCACTCAGATATATATTACTTGGAAATTAGACCTTCTTGTATCAATGCACAGACATATGATAATTGGAAATGATACAGTTTTATTAAAAACAACAATCAAAGATTTATTTATTGGACAAAAGAGGAAAACAATATTGACAAATCCAAATTAATTATTATATGAAAGGGCGAATGTAATGGAATATATTATGGTTGCAATAAGCTAACTAGACATTTATTCTATTAAATAGCATTGATAAAACTTTGTCTTATACCCTTGTTCTTGATTTTGATCCAATATTTACAATAGCATGTAATTGTCAACTTATTTATTAAACAATAACTTTAAGGAGAGCGAATTTACAGAAGCAGCTTACATAAATGGTCTTAATAAGTTGAATAAAGAGACAAATAAGATAATGATTAATATTCCTTCACGGATAAATCATATAAGTAATATCGATCAATAGTAATAGAATTATTTAATCAAAAGAAGAAAAGTATGGATGGAATCATGCATTCAAAGTAATATTTTTATAATAAATATATCAGTGACTTATATTCAATCTTTAACCAAGAAACATACGTGTAGATAAACAGAGGTAAAATGTGAATTTTACTAATCAGGTAAAATGTTATTTTTAATTCATTGATGACCACATCAACAGAAGAAAAAAATATCAACAGGAAAACAACATGGAACTATAGATGGCAGAAGAAAAGTTCTTTCTTGTGATCATATAAAACATTTTGTCACATGAAAAAAGTTAGGCAATATGGTCTCTAAACTTCTAAAGCTGTTAGCTAATGAATACATGATCACACATATGTGGAATGGCTTCAGTTTTTAATTTACCGTAATTTAACAAGTCTTAGAACAAAATAGGTCTGCTGTCGGTAATGAATTAACAAGCACTAAATTTCTATTCACACCAAAATTTAACTAATCAATGCTATCACATGTATAAGTACATAATTCCATCCTTAACTACAATTGACATTGTAATTATAGATAAATCTCACCTTAACAATTCATTTACAGAAATTTAGAAAAAAAAAATAATATCCTCCTAATTACAATATGAATATTATACACTGAAATGAAAATTATAATACATAAATATACAAAACTATGATAAATCACATTTCGAAATCCTTTAGGCCAGTATGAAAATGAAACTGTATAATTCTTTAGTCAAATAAATTAAATAAAAATATATAAAGACAAATAAAGTTTATGATTATTGGTAATAAACTTTTCCTGAGGATTGGATGCTTTCTTTCTCTTATTTCAAACTTGAAAATAAAAATAAATATAAAATAAGTAATTTTGGAACGATCTCTTCTTTTTGATAGACATTCATATATTCCTCATACATAATTTAATTGACGTTTATTTGACTAACAAAACAATGGCTCATCTTCAGAATTTTATGAGCCTCCTAGGCCTGTGTATAAAATGGTTAATAGAATATGAAATTGTTAAATTTTTAATAACCAATAGATATTTAAAAACCTGACCACTATTAAAGCAAATAAGGATTTTAACTTTAAAAAAATTGACAATATTGGAAAATGTTTTTATGTAGGCATAGATTAATACTGTTTAAATTGTTATATTGTGATAATGAATTGATTAAATGTGATATTTGTGTTTTGTTTAATGTTTTAAATTAATTTAATTTTGAATTGCTAATAGTTTTGACTATAAAATTCTGAAGTTGAGGCATTTTTAGCCCCGGAACGTCAATTAAATTATGTATGATGAATAAATGAATATTTATCAAAAAGAAGAGATCGTTCCAAAATTACTTATTTTAGAGTAAAAATTCTTCATAATAGGATAATCTAAAAATATAAATATTGTTCATAAAACATCTAAAAGATTCGATCAAGAATGCACCTGGTGTCTAGTTAAAACTGAATCAGTCACAGATGACTAACAATAAAAAATACATGAAGCCTGTTAATGAAATCAAATAATTTTTTTGTAACAGTCTAGTTAATTATTCACAAATTAACAGCAAGTAAAACGAAATATTCAAGTATTTATACTCATGTGTAAACAAAAGTCATAAAGTGGATAAATTATAAATTTCAGACTCTCTTTTGTATTATCCCACCAATTCTATTTACAATTATCAAAAAATGAACCCTAATTCATTAAGTACTATGTAAATAACTTAACTACATGGCTTCAGCACAATAATAAATAGCAAATAAACAAATGTATATATTTTAGAATAAAGAGAAATAATCAAACTAATATATTTTTGTAAAGGCACATCAAACTTTAAATTATTGCATTTAGTTTTCAGAGAAAATACAAAATACTTCAAAAATAAAAAAAGTTTCCTCTAGGAAGGTAGGTAAAAATGGTCCCATCCTTGTGTTGGTTGAAACTTAAAACTGCATTGATTGCATAAGTGATGGATCATTACAGCAAAACATAAAATGCTAAACTTTTTAGGTATGTAATAAAAATCTTATCCAACCGGATAATATTTTCTATGAGAAATTTTAATTAATTCATTATTAGTAAGTCACTTTAATTCGTAGTAATTTTTATGTTCAACCTCACATAACTAAATCCAGGAATGGCAACAATATAAAAACAGTTTTCCTTAACCTAAAGATACATTTAATGCAAATTGGTGTTTAATAATCATATAAATGGTTCTTATCTATTCTGATTAATTGACGGTAACTAAACATTGACTATTTAATAAAAATTTTGAATATAAATAAAATAAATGTATTTCTTCATTTGGGATCATTGAAAAGAATAGACCAGCCTGTAATGGTATACTTCTAATTAATGTTTGTTTTAACAGATTCGCTATCATTATATCCTTAATATAATTATACTAACAGAATTTGGAATATTTTAAAAACGATTCATTAATAAAAATATTTAACTATTGAAATAAAAAAGAATTTCCAGAGCATGGAATAATATTTCGGAAACAAAACAAGTTTCTTTTTAAAATAAAAATGAATTATAATAATTATAAAATGTTCTAAAATATATATATATCGTCAGCACCATGCTAAACTAACAAATGTGTTATAAATTTGAATATCACATTTGTTAGTATGGCATGGTGCCGATGAAATTGTCTTGAAATAGTTGTAATCATTAAAATAAATAAAAATAATTTACTTTTATTTTTACTTTTTTAGTAATTCATTTATTATCAGGCAAAAAATCTTTACATCAATTACATATTTTCCAGATGTAAATCCTTTTATAACGTGTAGGCTCTTCAGAACTCTCACACAGTAAAACTTATAAAAATTAAAAACAAAATCGTTATAAGCAATATAAACTAAAATCACTTATCTTGCAATAACAACAAAAGTAAATAAATATTTCAGTACGATAATATTAAATATATATCTCATTTTCTTTATTTTTTAAAAATTTAAATGTACTTTAAATAAACAATTTATTCATAAATAAATTCACATCCGCATACATCTAATGGTAGCATATTTTAAAATCAACTAGCAATAGTAAACAGTTGGCATTAAAAATAATTCAGAATGTCAGTTCCAAAAGTAAATTAGTGCCATTTATAATAGACATTGGAGGTAAATGTTTTACAACTGTTTTTTTGAGGATTTTTAAGTCTCAAAATAAGAAAACCTGCCACATTTTAAGGAAACTTATCAGTTTTAGTTTCATTAATGGACAGCAAACATCTGAAAAAATTTACCCCTATGGGATCTGGTTAATTTTGGAACTGTCTTTAACAATTGAAGACTTGAAAGTCTAAACGATCTAAGTGCCAAGAATGGAAACCATTTATTATTTGTAAAACAATCCATAAACCAATCCCAAAATAATTTCAGGAAGCATATAAAAGTATATACTATTCTTTTGATTGTTAGATTTTGGTTCGAAAGCCTTGATATATCATTGACTAAATGAAAAATTTTCATGAGAAAAAAAACAAACACATTATTTGCAATGGGCACCTCTATTCAATTTCAAATCTTCAAAAGCGTAATCTTTCCATACAACAAAAAAAGGATTAAAATAATCTTTCAATCAACCTGATGATTAATAAATTAACATTTTGATAGGTAATTTCGAAACAAAAAATCATTCTGAGGAGAAATGTTCTCTGATAAAACTTTTCTCAATTTAAATAAGTTCCATTATATTGACTGAAAGCAAATGTACATTAAGAGAGAATCGCTCATACATAACTCCATCTGAAAAATGAGAATGGCAACATTCATTAATTAAACAATGCCATGTTTTTCAAAGCACGATAATTTAAAAAAAATAAAATAACAATGAATAAATACTCTTAAAATAATTTAAAAGTCTTAACAATATCCATTATTCTAATGGAAATAAAAACAGGAACACTAAAGCAACAATAAAAATCACTGAGCAAAAATCAGTTTAAAGTAACATAAATACTTTTAAAAAACAACTCATTAACAAATATTTCATTAAAAATACAATGTATTTGTCATAAACTAATGAACACATTGTAACCCTCAATTAAGAAGCTCTAATGATTAGTTCGACGAGACTTCAAATTTGTCTTTTTGGTAAAAAAAGAAATTATAACAATGACAACAAATATCAAAATGAAATATTTTGTGCTTTAACAATAGTTAACACCTACAAGATGCTAAGTGCAATATTAACAGCTAAAATCAAAGATGAACTGGATTTAATTAACTGAAAATGGGATCTAAAATATGTACAAAATAAATATGTTAATACATAAATAATAATAAGCCAAGCTTAAAATATTTTTAAGACACAAAATGATGCACAATGTTCTGATCAATCACTATTAAAATGATGTATTATTTTCACCTGTAACAACAAAGTTCAACAATATTGTGGTCCAAACATAGTTTGCAAAGTACAAATGGGCTGCATTAGAGGAAGACAGCTGATGAACTATAAGGGTCGATAGCAATGTGTAATTAGAGTTTATTTATTAAATTAAACTGTAAATATATTTCTCAAGACCAAAATCTGTTAACAAACTGAATAAAACAAAACCTTATAGTTAGATTCTTTAGTTGGCCTAACCATTGATTAATGAAGAACAAAACAAGAAATTAATAAATAAAATACAAAGCAAAAATCAAAATAAAGTATACCAACTTTTAAGATATCAATGGTACTGATTTAAAGAATAATCTTATTACAACTTTTTTACTTGGCATTAAATATATGGTTCATTTTTAAGCTTACAGATGTGATAAAACTCTTCAGGTGACAAATAATTAAGTAAACATAATGATTTCAAACAGTATAAGCCAATATGAACCATGACCAACCCTCAATTAAAAATAAGGGTGCTTAAAAGAGTTAAGGGACATGTTTCAACTATTTTTTGTTTTTTTTTAAATACATAGTAGAAAATCCAGGATTTAATAATGGATAAACAGTTCTGTAACTAAAATATTGTTAATGGCATTTCGATAATTCCTGGTGGCCAATTAAATCCAATAACATCTTTGATAAACTGAATAATTATTAAGTTATAGGAAATCCTTACATAAAAAAATACAAAAACAAAAAAAAAAAAGTGAGCAAAAAGAATAAAAATATAAAGACATATATAAAATAAGTTACGTTTCCCTACATATTTCTAATATTTCAAGGAATAATCATTATAGAAAAATATTAGTTTTATTATTAAACCCCTTCCTGAGATTATATTTAAATGCAAAATTTGTGATATGGTAAAATTAAATTTATATTCAACGAGGTCTATAAATCAAATCAATTCATTCATAATGTAAATCAGTATTTGAAATGTAACAAACCACAACTAAAACTAATCATTTAAAATTAAACATAATTATGAACGGATTACATCTACCATAAAAATAATTCACAACCAATGCTCAAATTTTTGAATTATATAGCCAGTACAAATTTCAACTTACACCGATATTCACTATAGGTTTATCCTTAGAAAAATAACAAAAATAAGAAGAATTATTGCTCTTGGTTTTTCATACAATCCATTTTTTTCATCCAACACTTTGATCTGGGGGATTTAATGCTTAATCCTTTTTAGTAGCATAGGTTCCACGTGCTGCCCAAGCCGTAACTAAATTGTTAGCAAAGTATAATGAAAATAGATGTACTTGGATGGCTTGTAAAATGAATCCATACCAGAGTAAGCCATAAGGATATTCCTGCATAACATAAAATGAAATATTAAGTAGTTAAGTTATTTTAAAAAATATATGAAAATTAAAGAATATAATTTTTTTAACTAGAGTTTTTAAAAATAACAGTAACCTTCATGAATAAAAATAAACATTGAATACTACAACTTAAGTGACCACAATGCTAGACCAAAATCCATCAATCAATATATTTCTAATGACATAAGATATTCGAATACTACATTTGGGTAGGCATCCAAGCACTATTTAATAATAAACTCAACATTCATGAACAAAACCTACCTGCCATAACTCAATTTCTTCGGTCTCACCAGTTGTGATATATGCCCATACATCTGGTAAGTAGTAAATAGTGGCATATAAAATTGGTAATATACCAAATACACTTATTCCCATCATATATCTTTTCATCATCACTATCCTATTCCTCCGGATAGCTGCTAGACCAAGAAATGTGAATAGGAGGCTGATACACCAGACATATTCCCATATTAAAGGCTTGAACAGAAAATAAAATTAGATTTAGTGTAAAAAATATGTCTTGAAACACTAATTAGTAAAAATACTAACATAAGATAAAAAGATGTGAAGAATCACAATCTTACTTTAGGAATCTGAAGTTCTTCGATTTCAAGAATAAAAATGTCGAACCTATCAAGTATATCTGCTGATAATTTAGCTAACATTACAAAAAATAAAAGGTAGTGGAAGAACACGCAATATTTAAGCCTCGATTTATTTTGTGCACTGAAAAATAAAAAGGGTAACAAAATTAAAGAGGGACTTGGAAGTGCCTGAAATGAACAATACAATAAGGTGAATATAATGGTATTTTACAACAAAAATAATAAAATATTACTACACACTAACATAACCTCTACTATAAGTTAAGTTAATAACATCCAACAAACAGAAAAGTTCAACCATCTTAAATGCAATTTTCACTCGAATCTATTAATTAATTATTAATATTAACCTTATTTGATATTGTGCTGCAATTCGTTGTCTTTGAGGAAAATCTGTTCCATCCGTTCCAGATACCATAGGTCCACCTCTAGAGGCCATTTTAACTAGATATAGATTTAATTAACAACCTGAATTTTTAAAAATTTTAATTTCAAATTGGAGGTTTCAACTCCAGAACACGAGTTTAAAAATTATATTCCATCACTCTTTACGATTTCAACAGGAGCTTTGATACATGCTGCTACCTGGTGTACGTTAAGAAAATGTCTAAAATTGGATAACTGAAATATTAAAATGGAAAATGAAAACTATTCTGACAGGAACTACCAATATCGCATGAAATATTAATTTGACAATATTCATAAGGATTTTATGGTATTAATAGATTAGAATATTAGTTTCATAATACTTCCAAGTCTGCTTTTGACTTCGTCAGTAGTACACTTGTAGATGATCATTCCACCAACATGGCCGTCAGAAAAAGTAGTTCGAGTTCCAATGGTCTCAGGGTTTGAAAGCTTGACTTTTTTTCTGTCTAGATTCTTATAGTGTTATTAAACATTACACACAAGTTACTCAAGGTGAAATTTTTTATTTTTTTAATAGTCAGTAAGTCTCTAAAAGGTTTTTGTTATTGTGGCGGAGGAACATAATAACCTTTCTGCCCTAACCTCCTTTCGCGCTATCCTTCTATTGATGTAGAAATGCGAAATAATGTTTTGTGCTGTGTAAAAATGTGTCGGTTTTCTAGTAGTGTTTTGTTGTTAACTGGCCCGAGCGTTGCCAGCAATATGTGTGTGAATAAGTGATGGGAGTAATATGGTTTTCAGTGAAGTGGCTTTCGAACATTTTCGGTATAACGTAAGGAAAAGCTAGATGTGTTTGCAGTGGCGGGGTGTTGGCAGCGATAGAGGCTCTGCCTAACATGGCTGCAACGCAAGCTGAACCCCAGCAAAATGACGTGAATCGGGATATTGTGCATCAAGACCAGCCTCAAATATCGTTAAATAATTCTTTCCAAAATGGAACGGATAATGGAAATTGCCGCGGAGTTATAGGAACTGATGTAGTCGGCAGTAAAGGTAAAAAGCCTGTACAAAGTAATATTTCTGTAGACATGAGTCAATATCGTCAAGAAACTGGTCCCTCTATTAACAATAGTGAACAAAATGTTAATAGTTCAGAAGACAGTGGTGGTAAAATTAATAATTCCGATAAAAGTTTTCCTCATAATTCAGAACAAAGTGCTAGTGAAGTTAACTTTGGAAAAGGACCCCCAGACGGTCAAAACATGCAGGGATATGGGTTATCTTTCCCTCCAAGAGGAAATTATATGCATCCTGAAGCAGGTAATCCAATGCATTTGCCAAGTGGTGAATCTATGCACCACCAAACAAATTCTTATGGACATTTTAATCCTAATATGAGACATTCATATCCTGGTGCTAAGCCGCTCCCAGTACCTACCAGGCCTCCTAGTGGTGGACCTATATCTTCGGGTGGCTTTCCTCCTCATTCACAGCAACAGAGGTTTATAACTGGACAAAGTATATCTCCCCCAACAGGACCTACACCTACCCTTAATCAGTTATTACAGTCATCAAACTCAGTGCATCGGTATCAGAATAGTTATGGTGAATATGCTATGGCAAAAACCAGTGAACAGCCTCAAGGAACCATGCCTTACAATCAGAACTGGCCTCCTCCTCGGGGGCCGATGGGACCATATCCACCTCAACAGCCTGGTCCTGGATATAGGAATCAACCATCAGCCGTGAGTTATCTGTTTGTTGTGCATGTGTAAATTGCTTGCATGTTTTGTAAATTATTTAATGAAATAAATTTTTTGTTTAGGATAAAGGATTTTCAATATTGTGCTGATATAATTTTTATTGTTTAAATTTGATATTTTTTTTGTAAACATTGGTTTAATTTAAAGGTTGGAATAATTGTTTATTCAGGTTTCATTAACGGTGATTAAAGTTGTTCTTGCTCCAATCTATTTCCTTGTACATTCACTCTTCTTGATAGTTTAGAATGCTTAGAATCACTAAGAACATCTGTATATCTTGTATCTTTTTCATGCACTATTATCATTGTTTTGTTTTTTCAGTCAAGTTAAATGTTGGTTTCATGTCTTTAGTGTTATTTCTACTGGGAAAAAAAAATATATATATGTTTATAATGCATTATGCTCTTTCACTATATTTTATTCTTTATTTTTTAGTCATGATTATTACTTTAAGCTCATATTGCATCACTAATTAATTTTAAGCCACCACGACTGAACTATTACAATTGTAACTTATTTCAATCTCAGTTAATTTCCATTTTGAATGCTTAGAATTTCTATTCTTGATTAGGTATATTTTCCAAAATTGTTGGTCTTTCAGTATTAAGTTAGTTGTTTTGTTTTCTATTTTTATTTATATCATGGTTAGTTCTTTATGTCCTGAGTAAAAATTTTATGATTTCGCAAGTATTATTTTAAATAGTAGTTCACCTTTTCTAGATACGTTAAAGTGTAAAACGTTTATTAGGTTTAAGTGTGTCCCGTATTAGTCATTATTGGTTTTTATAGTACCCTTGCTCATTAACTTAATTATTGCAGAAATCTAGCTTTTTCATGATAGTATACATTCACTTGGTGTATATTTTATTATTATCCAAGTAGCAGTTTCAAAATAAGAAATGTCTGTATTATTTGTAATGTATTATTACTGTTTTATTTTATTATTTATTTATTTATTTTTTTTGGCTATTTTCTGCCATGCTCTCAGCAAACATTGAGACTGCATAAAGATTTGCTAGGGTTTTTTTTCCAAGGACCAAATGTTACTAGGAAATTGTTATTTAATTAGTTGTATTGATGTTATCATTATTATTTATTTGGACTTATCAAAAACCTGGGCTATTCTTGGCTGTTATTATAATTTAAAAGTTAAAATTAATTTATGATCAGTTGCTCAACGCTTATTATGAACTTTTTGATAGATATAAGTTTTATGAATCTCTTTACATGATATTTTATCCATTTAGGTGATATTCCATTATCAATAGTTAGATTTAGTCCGTTATAAATTACTGACAATATCAATTCATTTAATATCTTTATTCTTTTCAATTTGTTTTAATGTTGTGACTTTAATTGATGAATGTGTTAATGTTTATATTATGTATATTTTTGCTTCTAATCCATCCCTTAAAGTTTATAGTGCAAGTAACTGTTTGTTTTACAATAGTAATCCCTTAGTTAATTGCATTATTGGATCTGTTCCTTCAACATTTAATAATGTGAATAATCTGTTACTTATTGTTTTACCATTTATTTGGTTAAAATATAATAAATTTCTTTGCTAATATGTGAAAAGTTTCTCTTGCTGATATCTTAAATATAACTAAAGAAAACTTTAATTATTTATTGTTGGTTACAACAAATGGAAATTATATTCATGTAATAAACTTTGGATGTGGTAAATGATACAAAGTAATTACAAATGATTTTAGTTATCGGTGATTTGGCTGCATTTAATTTGTTATTTTTTAATATTAATGTATATTACAGTCTTCTGGTTTTATTTGTTTTCAAAGTTATTTTTTATTTTGTGGATTATTTGGCTCTTTTTCCTCTCAACGTTTTCGACATATTTTTTTTATTTATTTTTAATCTCAATTTCCCTTTTGTATTATCAACAGTTACTTTGTACTTTGTTTATTTAAATTGTGCTCCGCTATGAGGTTAACATGGGTGCACAAAACTGTTGGATGTGTCATTTTTGAGCGTTACAACCCGTTATTCAAATTTAATCATTGCTTATTTAATCATTGAACTTAAAATATATTTGTTATTGAACATTTTGAAAGAAATAAACTTTTTAGACAGTTATTGAAATTGTTTTCTATATTATTAAGGTGAACATGATTAGTAGATAATCCTATTAAGATTTGTTTTGCCTTAATTACAACTTACATAGCAACAACTTTTCGAGTGTATTATTAATATAAATATATGGTTCAAAATATTAATTCTTTATTGAAATAAAACTTACAATTTGTTCTTTTTCTATTTTGATTACATATTGAATGAAAAATTCTTATCTTTTTAATTGCTTAGTTGTACTTAGTGTTCCTAATAGATATTTTAAAAGTTTGTCATCAAATTTTAATTAACGTTTTACGTTTAATTATCTTACTTCTTTTTTGAAAATGTAGTAATAAACCTTCTGATAAGATTTATGGGATTATTGAAATTTTAATATATTTTAAAAATACATTATCATATGCTGACTTATTATAGTAAGACTTTTGAAAACATTAACTTTCAGGCGTGAGTTTGCTGTAAATTAATATGTGCAATGTAAATAGTATTACCTGATATTGCAAGAAAATGAATATAAAGCCAAATTATATATTTTCACATTAATGATATAAATTGATTTTTTATTTTATTTTATTTTTTTTTGTGAGCCTATAGAAATATGTTTTTTTTATTATCTGTTTAATGTTCTTTTTCTTATTGCTCAATAGTTTTCTTGCTGATTTAATAATTTTGTTTTGGCTCATATAAACTGTTATCAGTTACACTTTTTTGATATGTTGTATAATTGTTTAGGATGATTATATGATTAATAGTAAGTAACTTGACATTTCCTTTACTTTTTTATTACATTTTATTCTAGTTATTCTTGTTACAAAAAGTTTGTGCTCATTTTTGAATGATAATAATTTGAGTTAAATGTCAATTTAGAAGATTAAGATTGTACATTGCGTTGTCAAAATTCAATATTTCTGCCCTCATCACGTAATATCTTGATAAAATGCCATACCATACCTTGGCTCTTAATAGTACTTAGAATTTTATTATTTCTTGTTGTTTGCCTGATATACATTGTATGTTAAATGGTTGTAATATTTACTTTAAACAAAAAATTTAAGTTTTTATTGATCAGAAAACAATGAAAATCGTTAAGTTTTATTGATGGTGAAAATATTTTTATGTGATTTTATTTCATTTGCTACACAAATCTATATAATGTTTAAACTTTCGTTTTGACTATTTAGCTTATATTAAATCCATGATGCCAATGTTTTATTTATTACATTTATGTGTTTTGTGTGTACAGAAGTGTTGTATGGCAACATATACATATTAATCCCTACTTGATAAGAGTGTTGTTCTGCAATACTTATCTTAAGAAGTTTTACTATTCCATTAACCTATTGCTCCAGTGTTATATTTGTTATTAGTATTTTGTCAATGCAGATGTTGAAAATTTATATGGGTATTTTTACATGTCAATCTTTGTATTGTTCTTGAATTATTTAATGACATAATTATTATTCTGAAGTAGGCTATATGTTATCGTTATGATAATAATTAATTTTTTTTAAACTCCAATCACATTTAGAATATCCAACGATTTCTTCTCCTTTGTGCTAGCAGTTGATCTGGTCAGCAAAGAATCAGTTGATCTGGATCAGCAATTAGATTGATTTTCTTATATATTTTACACTAGGTTTATTATTTTCTTGTTTATTTATTTATTATTGGTTTCTGTTTATATATTTATTAAACATTATTATAATCGTTGTGAAGTGGTGAGGCCGCTTGTGGTGGGGTTGTTAACTGTACAGTGCTGCTCTCTGTTGTAGCCTTGGCTCGTTTGGTCAAGCGAAAGTGAAATTTGTAATTGTCTCTAGATTTTGTAATTTTATATTTGTTGCCAAAATATATATTTTTTATATGTATAAATATAGACTGTTAGTGTCAAATTATGAGTACACATTTTTTTTTTTTTTTCTTTTTTTACGAAATATTACTCTTCAGCCAGAAAGGAAAATTTCTTTTGTGATCTTGAATAAATTAACATATATATTATTACGAACGTTGGATTTGCACGGATGTTTGATTTTTATTAATTAAATAATTTGTCTCTTTCGTAAATAATTAATCAAAGATGTAAGGCAGTATAATTAACTATTCTGTATCGATTACCGATATAGTAAAACTCATTTATTATTGTATAAAATTTAATTTTGAAAACTTAAGTTCGGACTGATAAGTATTAACCATGAGCACTATCAAATAATTATTCAATATTATTGTTTGAATAAATTGCTTATACTTCATTATACTATATCGAAGACTAAACTCTATTTAATTACTCAATCAATATTAGGAAACGATCCCGTTCTCTTTTTTGTATTAATTATATTTTATTTGATACATTTTTAATATTTAAAGAACTCCTTAAGTAACTTCTTACATTCAGCTGTAACGTTACTGGCTTGAGGTTTTTTTTATCAGCTTAATTGTTTGAATATTTACCTATTGTTTATGATACCAGAATACAAAGTCTTATGTGGTTTGTCAACTTAACGATCCATTTTTATTTATTTATATATAATTGCAATTTTATATAGACATTTTTACATGTTATATAGCGTTAAGAATTCTATAAACTGGTATATTTTACTCGACTAGTATGTTATAGTCTTATTAATTTTTGTATTTTATTAATTTCCTTTTTTGACATTTTGTTTAAAATGGAAGATAAGTCTAACAATGGACTGTTTAGTACGCTTTTTTTTATTATTGAGTACTGAATTACTATTGATTAATTTGTTAATTTATTTGAAATTTCGGCACAGGTTATCAACTTTCAATTGATTCTGTTGTTAGCGTAATACAGTAGGTATGTAGTCTCATTTATAAAATCGTTTAGTTTGTTTATTATTCACTTTTATTTAAAAGAAAAATTGTACTCATTCTATGAAATTCTTCGGCGTTTCTTGTGTGACGCCAAGATATTTTATATGTTCTCTGGCCTGATCTGGTTTTTCTCTGATATACTGACATTGATCCTTGCTCTTTCAGTTCGAAACATTTAGTTGTGGCCGTAATATGGCACGAAGGCTACTGTTGATTATAGTGATAAGCTGTTGTGCATTATTGTACCTTTCATGCTTTCTCCTAGTTCCATTTATCGCTAGTTGGTCAGCATTTATTATCTTTTTATGAATGTTTGCGGTGTACATTCCAAGATTATTGGAACTTCGCTACTCCAGTTCCACCTTGTTATTTCGCTTTAGGATAGTAAGTACGAGAGCGAATAACTTAACAAAAAGATTAATTTTACGATGTCTTTTTTTTTTTTTTTTTTTTTTTTTTTTTTTTATGAGCATTTTTCGAATATCTCCTTGACCGTTTGTCTTGGGTGAAAATGAATACAATCGTAGTTATAGAATTTATAAAGTTGACTTTTTTTTTTTTCTTTACAATATTTGCGATAAACGTAATCTTTTTAGGGATGATAATGAAATTCTTTCTTGACCGTTCCTCTGCATTATGGAATTCCATTGCTTCCAATACACGACGTTCTTCATCCTTATCCATATTCAAATCTCTCCTTTTCCAACACTTATTATCCTACAGTAAATTTATTTAAACTAGATTTTTTCATTAGAAGTGCTCAATCATAGTAATGACCGACCATGTTCCTGTTTTTAAAGTTAAAAATTAGTTGTTTTTAACTTCTTATATTATAGAATATTGTAGGTGTATAGCTCTATTTATTTTAAGTAGATATCAATATTTGTCTCTTCCTTTAATACCGTTGTAAATAATTAAATTTTTTAGTCTGATATGTTATTTTTAATTATAACGTTCATGTTCTTAAGATATTGAGTCCCAGAATATATATGTATATATATATACACAAGTAATTTCTGAAAGGATAATAAAGAATTTATATCAAGTTTGAGCTTAATTTTTGCAAACCAAGGGTTAGTGTACATCGCTGGTTCTCAATAAACAAATATTGGACCCCTTAAACCAATCATTTTAATTTAAAAGACTCCCAAAAGTCTATTATATATATATATATATATATATATATATATATATATATATATATATATATATATATATACTAGATAGATATATTTTAATGCTTCATCGTACATTTCTTGGAAAATATCACTGCTATCGAAACTTAGTATGTCTGATATGGCCAAGTAAAGGGGAAATAGGAATGAAGAAAAAATTACCAGGTTCTTGAAAAACAATCTGCACAACGAAAATACTAACTTCTAAAATTGAAGCTGATTGATTCAAATATTCATAAAAAAATCAAATATTGTTCATTATCTTAGTGAAGTTAAATACGTCATTTATGCTCATTATTTCCAAACTATTATAAAATGGCCAGGGATCGGCGTAGTTTGAAACCCTGCTGTGGCGGAATATTATTTAATTTGTCGTTTCAGCCGTGAGGCGATTCTGGGGTATGGAGACCCTCCTGGTGCAGACCCAGCCTATATAAAGTAGGTACCCAAAAATAAAGAAAACGTGGCTGTCGAGTATGATGTCAGGCTAATTATTTCATTGCGCCTTCAGCCTAGAAACAGTACGGATCTATATATGAACTGCGCTTAAGTTTTTTCATAAAATGGCAAATTTTATGGATGTAATTTTGCATTAGCTTATCAATGTCCACAGTAATTATGTTACTTAGAATGTTCAATGTTTCTGTGTAGAGCTTTTGTAATTATTATTAAACTCTAAGACCACGAACATTTAAAAAATCTGTCATACCACAGTGAATTTTCGAAAACGCTCACGTATTGTCATGATCTGTTTGAATTGTAACTATATGTTTACTAGGGCAAGGAGGTTAGATAAGACAGTGATCCCCCGACATTGAGGTAGGAATCTCTAATTGTATCCCTATGTAAATGGCTCTAGGTCAAGGTTTTGAGGTTAATGTGTTCTCCCTTAGCAAGGCCCCTTACATAACCTATCAATCCCCTCCCTTCCTTTTTTCCTCCTTTTTATGCAAATACCGACAGTAATGGCCATTGTTCCCTCCTTGTTTCTTTTATTTTCTTTCCCTCCCTGTACCTTCCTCTACCGTTCCCCGAGGCTATTTATTACCTGGCGACAGAGCTGGGGACCCTGTAACGGTAAACGATTCCTTTTATTAGGGTGCCGGTTAATGAATGTCAGGTCCTGATCTTCCATTGTATCTCTTCTAACCATCTTTGGACTTCTTTTATTTTATTTTTTGTGTTCCTTTTACTTAAGCGTTTCGTATATTTATTTTGTAAACCGCATCTGCGGAAAACGAACCTTCTTATTTAGTATTGATACTTTACCTATTAATAAGTTGAGGTCCCAAGTATAGTGAACTAGTACTGTAGAAACTATTGTAGTTAGAAATAGTCAGGAGTCAGTCTTTTTTTTTTCTTTTTTTTTTTTT
The DNA here is from genome assembly GCA_023052935.1 of Piezodorus guildinii. Classification (NCBI taxonomy): domain Eukaryota; kingdom Metazoa; phylum Arthropoda; class Insecta; order Hemiptera; family Pentatomidae; genus Piezodorus; species Piezodorus guildinii. Next base: position 71,071,001 of record CM041296.1, on the reverse strand, counting down.
TTTTTTTAAATATTTTAATTTTGGAGACGTTTCGGCTCAAGCTTGTGAGCCATCATCTGGGCATTACTAAACCATGCCCAAGCATAATCTGAGTATATATAAGCAGAAACATAAAATAGTTTATGCTTGGACATGGCTCAGTAATGCCCTGATGGTAGATAACAAGCCTGAGCCGAAACGTCGGCAAAATAAAAATATTTAAAAAAAGACTGACTCCCGATTATTTTCACCCATAATAGTTTCTACAGTCGACTACACATCTTATTTATCTATTAATGAAAAACAAAAATTAAAAACACCCATCTTATTTGTATTAACTTTTTTTTTGTTTATTTATTCCAGTGGTTCCTACAACAAATTTCTCGGGCCCCTTCATCCAATAATTTTAATGTCACGGATCAATAACTAAAATTAATTTTAGTTAAAAAATTTTAATTTTTTTTTTTTCCTTTTCTTTTTTACAATCATTCGCGGATTTTTGGTTGAAAAGCCCTAATAATTGTTTCTCTATCTTCAAAAATAACTGAGTTATTGAATTAAATCCCTTTTAATCGGCCACCATTTTAGAAATAACAAGCTGATATCAACGTCTATGTGTTAAGCTCATCGTTGGGTGCCATAATTTTTGTGGCGAATTTCAAAAAAAATTGTCAGTAGTTTCAGAGAAAGTCGCGGACAGCGGACAAACGGAACTTTTTTATTCCTTATTCGGATTCTACGTATCTTGAAACATAAGCCATCAAATTTTAAGGTGGAAGGTTTTTTTTTTTTTTTTCCCGACCATAAAAGTTTGTTATTTAAAATAATTAAACTATATTATTATGTTGTTTTTTTTACCAATAAACCGCGAATAATTATTTTTAAAAAAAATGAAATTTTTATCTGTAAGTAGTTAAATCAGTGTTGTTTTTTTTTTGTTTTTTTATAATAAAATAAAAAGAAAACTGAAAGCCGAAATCTTGCCTGTATGTAAGCTTGTAACTCGATACGTTATTTTCGAAGATTAAGAAAAAAATCTATAGGATTAATAAATAAATAACAAAATTTAAATGTTATTTGATAGAGAATTAAATTTCCTACAAAATGAATCATTGAAATTAGTTCAGAAATGGCAAAAATATAGTTTTAAAACTAGCAGTGCCTATGAATAGCTTTATAAACAATTATACCTTAATAAAGTTGTTGGTAAAAAATAAAGTATTGTGTAATAATTGACCACCTCCTTCCTATGGTCAGCTATACCGTAGAGCTGTCTCTCTCATTTTCTTTTTTTTAAACCTCCCACAATTTAAAATCTAGCGCTAGGATTTTTCGTCAATTCAAAGTGTTTAAACTTCAAAAGTTGCAAATTATTATTATGAATTAAAAAAAATACTCTTCTGTCTATAAAGTTTTAATTTATTTTTAATTTCTAAAATTATTGTTAATAATTATTCCAAATACTGCTGTTTTTCTTGAACATTGTCTCTTCATCTCAAATAACTAGAGAAATTATAGTTTATCAACACTCTTCATACTAATTTAGATCTGATTTTGAGTCATCCATTGAAAAAAAACAATTAGAATTATTCTTGTTTATCTATTAATGGAAATTGAGTTAAAGTGTCATTGAAACTTGTTTGGTGGATTTTCAAAATACTTTTTTTTTTTTTGTAGGTAAAAAGGTAATTTTTTATTTATTGGAGTATTTTTTCCGGAAAAAAGGTTCGAGAAAAGTTTGAGGCAAGAGGGAGATATCTCGTCTTGAATATCGGGTTATTTTGAAGGAAACAGGTTAGTCAACAACAGCTCATTTTTTCCATACGCCTGCTGCGTGACCCATCTTATTTCTGGACGCAAAACGTAATATCCATATTTTCGCCTCTTAACGCTCTCCGTTTCAACTTTCCTTACTATTTAAAAATGTATGTGCATCTTTTTTAAAACTATAAATATATTTAAACGGTTATATATTATTTATTTATTTTCACTAATGTGTTAATATAAAATTACCATCGTGAAGATATTCTAGTTTTCAATACTACTCAATACTCGCTTTTAGATCTCCCGGGCTGAAATAACTCAAGACCTATAAGAAAAAAGGTTGGTGAAAATTCATGAAAGAGAGATCTTGTGAGAGTTCACGAATGTAGAGGGAGAGGGAGAAGGCATACATTTTTTAAAATAAATTAAATAATATTTTTTTTAAATAATATAATATCATGATAAAGATACATGATAAATGATAAAGTGATGTCAAAAAAAACAAATGTAATATAAAATCATGAAAACATTTTTTTTAATTTAAAAACACCATTTTTAGAAATTAAACATTTTGTTTGTTGAAATATATAGTTTTATGTAAAATATGGTTATTAAATTTTAATTATAAAGCGTTCATAGTATTTGAGATGTATGATAATCCACTATCACCGACCTTCACAAATTTTCCTACTTTACTTTCACCGCCTCTCGTCGTGCTGCCTTAAGTCTTTTGTTGTAACATTTTTACCAAAAACAACTTACCCAAAATTAAAATTTTGTATAATCGATTTTAATATTTTTAATTATTCTATTAAGCTTTCTACTTCGTTGGAATATTTTGACAGTGTTTAAGTGCTTTATTTCTAAAATTCTTCATTCTAAATTTATTTTATTTATTATTACGTTTGTTTATTTGAATTAATTTACGATCTCCCTGGTAATATTATTAGTAATAAGACATCTAAAAGTATAAACTATGAAAGAATTTCATAATCAGCTGAAAGTGAAAGTAAATGAATAATAAAATAAGTCATTAAAGAGGTTTAATTTTGATTATGATATTCAAGAAATCCCAAATCCTGCACGACGACTGTAAGGGACGGAAAGGTCTATAAAGTAGATAAGAAAATTTTCAAGGTAGTAATTTAGTTTGAAAGGAGGTGAGGGAGCGGTATACTACCTCAGGGCGGGTCTCGAATCCTGCTGAAATATGTCCGTGAATGAGTTTAATTACTCATAAAAGTGTTTTTATTACGCTATTAAAACTGCCCTCCTAAAATCTCTGTTGTACGCCCTTTCTGTTTTCATTCTCTCTCTCGTTTATGACTGCGAAAATTCCATAGTCTACGGTTATTTAAGTCTTACTTATATTTTACTCTAACTGCTTATATTTTTTTTTATATGTTAGCGAATGTTTTGAATAATATTGTTTTTTACTTCCGTAGTCAAAAAAATGTTTTGTAAAATTTTCTTTTCTTTTTAATTTTATTTAATCATTTCACATAAACGTAAACATTGAAGTGCTACCGTCGAGTAGCTTCTTCACAATACTATCAAGCCAAATATTGTATTGTTTACATTTACGAGATTTGTTTTGGTTTTTACTTTCACTTACTATGTATAGTAAGAGGAAGTATTGCGATCGTGAAAATTTTCGAATTCCAGTTTTCAACGGGAATGCACGTTTTGGGTCCCCTGAGTCCAAATAACCAAGTCCCGCAAAAAGCTCTGTGTGTGTGTGTGTGTGTGTGTGTGTGGTAACTCCCGGGCGGAAACGGTAAGTCCTATGAAACTGAAATTTCATATTTAAGACAACTATACGCCCGAGACGTGACAAATTTTGTTTTCATCAAAATGAGCTTACCAGAAGAGGCACTTTATACCATGCATTTTGCACCTTTTTTCGATTTTCTCGAAAACGGTCCGACGATTTTGATTAAACTCGCTATATCGATGTAAAATTTAATGGGCTTTAATATCATGTAGGTTTTATTCTGTTTAAAATGGTCTGACAGGGCTTAAATGCCGATATCTTAAATTTTCTTCCTCTAAAGTACCTTTAGTTTTGTAGATTTAATAAAAATAACTATATTATCTTGTTAATGCTGATGAAAAACAGGTAAATATATAAATTGAATAAATTCGATACCCAACTAAAGAGAAAACAGAAAAAATATTTTTTTAATGCAATTTTTCGTTTTTGAACATAAGAGCAGAATAATTGAACATATCATACACGTATGATATACCGTTGGAAAGCTAAAGATTTTAGAAAAAATATTATCACATACATAAGCTTTTAAAAGGTTATAGAGAGTGATGAAATAAAAATAAAACTAACTGATTTTTTTAGATAATAATATAATAGATTTTTTAATAAAACAGATGTTTTGATAGAAATTCAATTTAATTAATTCCTTAATAGTTTTACGTATTTTTATCTGTAACTGTTTTTGAAAATTCGTTCATCATTTTAAAAATGAAGGTAAGTGAAAGTCGTGTGTTGCCCGCACCAGATCTTTTTCCAGCTGTTCTGTTCAGGATTTATAAATGTTTTCAAGTAAATAAACGGAATTTAAATAATTTTTGAAGTCATAATATTTCTTCAATAGGAATTGATCACTCACATGTTTTTTAGGTTGGTACCATCGTTGATTAGACAAAATTCTATTAATTTAATGCATTCCAAGCGTTGTTAATAGCGAATAGTTCTGCAAGATCATAGGCCCAATGTTCAATTTTATTAGTTTATTACTTTCTCAACACTTTAATAACCGATTTTTAATTAACTGAACCTTTTTTGGGGGTTCGATGTTATTTGTTGTCTTCAAATATTTAACTATTTAACATATTCTTGCATTGGAATAATCTTAGTTAATAAACGCCTCTAAAATGCACAATTTGTTGATGACCAGGTCGTTATTGCTGATGACGAAGAAGACTCAGCATTTATAATAAAGAAGTTATTAAAAGCCTATCCGGCAGGAGGCCTGGAAATCAGCAAATCAAAAACTGAATATTAGACAATAAATATAAATGGAAACGTTGCTCTAAAAGTTGGAGATTGGGATGTAATGCCAACAGAACACTTCAAATATTTAGGGAGATGGCTCTCAAAGGACAGAAGCAGCAAAAAAGATATCGGTGAGGTCATCAGAGGGAGAAAAGAGTTACGAACACTAAATTCCGTTCTGTGGAATAAGGATGTCCAGCTCAGTACAAAAAAGAGGCTCTTCCGTGCATTTGTCGAAAGCACCACACTATATGCCTTAAAAACATGGATTGTTCCGGCTGGCTCAGTAAGAAAATTTATCTCGTTGGAAATGGATTTCTGGTGACGTAGCGTGGGATATCTAAATCACAAAACGTCCCAAATCTTGTTATCAGAGAAAAGGTCGAGGAACTCTTAAATATCCTGCATTCCATTGAGACAAGAAAGCTGAGCTAGTACGAACATGTTATGGAGGATGCCGGACGACTGATGGCCGAAAAGAGTTCGCCGCCATGTACCGTATAGAAGGAGGAAGAGGGGTCGGCCGGAAAAGAGATTGATAGCAGCCCTTCTATGAAGCTATGGCTGATACGAGCCTCACTGATGAAGATTATAAGAACAGAGCGAAATGTCGGCTAGGACTATAGGCAACGATATATAGCGTCTAAGTTGTAATAAAGTTGTTCATATATTTACTGCATATTCTTTACAGAAGACGTTCTATTAACTTAATTTGCTTTTACAAAGGGAACCAGATGATTGTATATTAAGTTTTCCCTATGAATCAGTTAAACCGGGACGAAACGTTTTTATTATGCATATTTTATAAACTTCCTTGTATTAGTTTTATATTAAAAAATAAAAAAGAAGAAAAAAAAAGAAGGCAAATGCTGGAACGCGTTATGTATATTCATACCGTTCTTGAGTTCATCCTCTTCAACGCTCCTACCCTACCATCCCCACTTTTCCTCGAAAGTATTAGAAATTCCGTAAGAGCCGTTTCTCTTTTCAAAATTATTTACATATCATGAATTCATAAATGATAATGGCTACATTGTTAGCCATCTTGGAATATTCATGTTAGCGATTTCATTTTTTTCAGCTTAGTCCCGGCGGTTTTATTGCCTTAAAAAGTAAAGAGGAGGGACTTTATCTAAATATGCCATTATTAAAATGCTTCACCTGTTATCCCATAATTAATATTTTACAGAGAATGCATGGAACATCTTTTTTTTTTTTTTCATGTACCATAATAATTCAGATTATGTATAAGGTTAGACCTGTATTTTAACCATCTGATGGGTCTTTGAATTCTATCAATTCCCATATGTTTTTAATTTGTTTTGTTTCTTCATGAAGAATCATGATAAGAAGTATTTTATAAATTGATTGATTTATTGTTTCAGTAAAACAAATAAATATTGGTTTATGATTTATTAGTTTTACCATTGCACTTTCAAATTTTCCGCAATAAATTTCAATTTCTTAATAATATTTGATTATATATCATTGAGAACCCGATGACATTCTGTAGCAATGATTCATTCGCTATTTGTAGGTACAAACTATTCAACACAGTTCTCTTAGAAGACTACTTGGACCGCGTATATTTCCTGTAACTTATTCATCTTTACTTTTATTGGTATCTTAATTTTTTTTTTATTACGTTTTATTTAATTATTTGTATGCTTGCATTTATTATAAAGGTTTTTAATTTTCCATCTCATAAACATATTGTTAACATCATGGCGATTCCCAAGCTACAAAACATTGCAGAATAATACTTGTACTAATTGTAAGTTTATCTACGAATCCTAAAATTAGTTGCCAGCATTTACACCCTATTCCTGAATTCAATATGACTAAATTATACAGCGATAACACATGAATTTTTAATGACTCTTTAATTACCCCTGATGGTTACATGATGAATATGTATGCAAGATTTGCATGCTGTAGACACATTAAAGTTGAGAAAATGTAGATGGAACAAGTTTTAAAGAGAGAAAAAAAAATCGTTTATGGCCGGAATATAATAGCTTATATCGGTGTTTTAGGAATAGGTTTATCAAAACCTGGTAAGTCATTAGAAATTCAAATTTTCTACTTGTCTTCAAAGCGCAAAGATAGACTTAAACATGGATCTGTTAATCGGTTGATTATTGTAAGTTTTTTCGTCGTCTTAATTTGTATTAATAATTTTTGTTTTAATTCGTATTTATGTACATTTTTATTATTCTTCCTAAATTTCCAGAATTATTCCACACTCCTAGAATTAATTATAACCTTCGGCAGCATGTGTCGTTTAATTGTTTTATCCTAGAAAAGGGATATAAATATTTTTTTTTTTTTTTTTTTTTTTTTTTTTTTTTTTATAATTCCACCAATTTCACGGCCTCAGTACATGTGGTAACCTCACAGAATCCTCCTTCAGTCGAGGAAAATGCGAATCTTTCTTTATAATTTTTTTTTAGTATTCAATCGCGATGATTTGTAGTAAGTACGTAAATCAGTCCCCCTATGTGAATAATGTATTCATAGTGCATACAGGCGTATACAATTTCTGTAAGTGCTCATCTGCGCCTAACATTGGGCCGGCATACATAATGTATAAGAAGGGTCGCAGTGTACTGACCCCGTAGCGGAGCAGTGCGGCACACTTAAGTGAATTAGATGTTAATACCACATCTCGGCCACTCTTCATCCGCAATCAAAGCACGATCCGGAGGGAGTTAATTGGTAGCAATTAATCCAGCACAGATCTCTCGATGGAAGAAGATAAGAGCGGATGGGTGCTGGAATAGAGACAGCCGCAGATCTGTCCGCTGGAGTAAACGATGACTCAACTCGAGTAACAGTGTGGGCGCTTTATAACAAATGAACGTGTCATTCTGGAAACTGGCTGAGGCTTCTCGTATAACAGTTTCTTTAGTACCCCGCTTTCATTTATATTGTCTTTTTTCTCTTTTTCTTTCTTATTTCGTAATCATCTTTGAGATGGATCTCTTTGTATCCACTATTTTACCAGCGTGTACATTAATGCACTGTTTGAAATTTTCTAGCTAACTAGATTATAAGTGAAGTAATTTTTTATACTTATTTACGGCTCCTGAACCATCAGGAAATATAAATTTGATAGTATGAATTTTTCGATTCCGAAGTTGAGAACGTCCTAAAGAAAATAGGAATTTGAAGATGGCGTATTCTTGCCTGAAATAGGAGGGAGTGGAGGAGAGTAATGAAGAGCAGGACCGTAGCACCAGGAATAAATAAATTTTTCATTTCTGGTTTATTTTTATTTCTAAACCTTTATATTAGACCAAAAAACAAAATTACTTCCCTCCCCTCCAAATTTTAGGCCTTACACTTAAAAAGACGCAGTTTCCGAATAACAAATTAAAAAATATATATATTCGTCTGTCCACCGTTCGCGGATTTTCCCTGAAACTATTTTTTTTTAACCAATTTTTTCTCGAAATTTAGCAAAAAAAAAAAAATAATTTTAATTAATAACTCGGCTATTTTTGAAGCTAGAAAACAATTGGGTTTTTTAATGAAAACACCTTTATCGCGGTTAGTTTTTAGATAATCTAAATCCTAATAGAGTTTTAGGACCAGATATGTGTTTTGAAATAGGAACTTTTGATTGGCCAGTTTCATTGAATATATATTGATAGTGTTGTTTCTATGATTAAATTATTGCTTTATATGTGTGTGTACATATATATTAGTTAATTAATATAAGTAGATTTATAAATTGTAGAATATAATGTTATATAATTATTTGGAAATAATACACCCATGTCTAATATTTTTTAGCGTTTTTTAATTTATTTTATTTTTTAAATATTTTTTAGGTTGACTTAGTCGTGATTCTTTTTCTATTTATTATTTTTTGTATTGAAACTGTGTTTTAAAAATAGATTAGTCTACGTTTCGGGGCATATAATCCTTCTAATCTATAACAGTTTAATTTTCAAGATGTGTTATTTATGTTAGTTGCATCATTAAGTGTAAGAAGAGTGATTTTTAAAATTTTTTATTGGCTTCTAATTAGTCGAAGTCTTACTTGAATAACTTGATTTTATGCTTTTTGGATTGTTTCATTTATAAAAACAGTAGAATCTTTAAAATTATCTTGAGGTTTTGATAAAAAGTAGCCATTTCTACCTTTACTTTATTTTTAAATATATTATGTCAGCCACGTTTTGGTCAGACTTCATAGGCCATCATCTGGACTACAATAGGTTATTCGTTCCACACAAATATGTTTCTTCTAATGTGACGGGTAATGTTGGATAAGAAAAAAATAAAAAAAAATTAGTTCCGTTAATTACCATCTTAATATACAATAGTTACTATGAACCTGTACTTTAGTCGATTGAATTTAGGCGGTTTGCTTTTAGGATTGATCTTTTTCCTAAATAACCTTATATGATAGTATCATAAAAAATGGTGTACTAATTATATAATTTGTATTAATAGTGATCTTATTTCTAATAGCCTAGTTTTAATTTTCAGTTATAACTAGGTACAAAAAAAAATATATATATAAATATCACATTTTGACCCAATAATTAATGTGCATTTCATTTATATAAATTGAAGACAAACAAATAAAAGATACGACGGCTGACGCCAATGGGTCTAGAGATGATAATAAAATACTTGGGTTTACGCATCTCCTCAAGGCAGCCTTATCTTAATCTCTCAACATTTTTCTCTTCTCTTAACACGAAATTCTTTGGAATGGAAAAGAACTATTTTGTTATATTTTTATTCCTCTCTCTCTACATAAATAAATGTACTTGATTGGGGAGTTGGTAAGCCTTAGTGCTCATTTCTCCTTGTTGACTTCAACTTTCGAGAAATCGTCTTTTTTGGGGGGATTTTACGTCATCAACTCAATTTAGATTTAAATGTCAATTTAGACAAAAAATACAGTTTATTCTGCTGGTTACCTTTTTCTAAAGTTTCCTAGATCCATTACTTAAGCATGTCTAGAAATAAATTTAACAGCTCTTTCAGAATTTGAATAGATGTTGGTAAACCTTAATACCCTCGGCCACTAGTTGTAAGGCTTAGATTTAGTATAATGTGTTTTTATTTATTTATTTTTGTACCGATTGGGCTTTATTACTCCCCATCTATATTTTTTATATTCCATCATTATTATTATTTCCTTAAATGTAGCATTGTTAATATTACTGTCCTAATTGAGACATTCATAATATTACTCAATAATTTTGTCTCTTTCAAAATTAAAAAAATCAAGTTTATGCCAACTATAAACGATTTGTTGTGAGAAATCAAACTCTAAACTGAAATCGATTGATTTTTTTTTTTTTCCCTAAGTTCTCACTGAGGATTTTTGTTTTTCTGCTAATATGAATTTTAGGTAACTCTTTCATAAATATAGTTTGTGATGTTTATCCAAGTGAAAATATATAAACAGGAGATGGGACTCACTTTTTTAATGTAAAGTAAAGATAGTGGGACAGATTTTTTTTTTAAATCTTCGACTATCAATAATGACATACAACAGAAAACCACGTAATAACATGCTGAGCTTACGGAAACTAATTTTGTCATACCCAGTGATAAATCACTATGTAGTTGGTGGGTATGTTGAGGTGACTAAGAAATATCGATTTCTCTATAATTTTACGCATAGATGTTTAAATAAATACAATAAAATAAAAGCTTAATAAACTCGGGATATTAAAATATGAAAAAAAAAATAGAACCATCTTATTTCGGATTTTTACGTGGACAACAACTTTAAAATGCCTGCTAGTTCAATCTTATTTATCAACATACGATTGAACTTTTACAGAATCGCTCAAAATTCTGAATATGGTATCGTGGAACCTAATAGTAAATACTCATTTAGAGTCCTACAATTCCAAGATGATATGCAAACACGGTAATTAGTAAGAATGTACTGAGATCATCCTTGGTCTTTCTGAGGTATTATTCATTTTGAATAGTTTTTTCTATGGAAGGACTTATCGGTAATTTAGTGACCTATTGACTGACTTCTCGTTTTCCAAGAGCGCCGAAGCTCGTTATTTATTTCGTCACCTCCATGGCAGAGGCTTTGGACGGATGGATCCTAGATCAAAACCCCATCAGCTTAACGATCCGACAGCCCCACAGAGCAATTTGTTGGGCGGGCAGTTTATCGGGTAGGAACCACCTAATGACCTCCAGGGAGTGCAGTTGGTGTAGCTCGTTAGGAGCCCACATCTCGCTCTCCCTCTAAGCCTCTTTGTTCCACATCGTTATATACTCTGCGTCTTTATATCTGACAGCCACCCACGCAGATTTTTCACTTCTCTTTACTTCGGTTCTTTCAACGTGTTTCGTTTCGTTAACCCGCAAGCAAATTATCTTTTTGAACCTTCTACAAGGGCTCTCTAATTGTCGTTGGTCCATTTATTAAAAGAAGTTTCAATTACGATACCTCTTGTATAAATAACAATCCTTGATAAATTTAGTACAATTTTAACTACTTTCAAATTTTTTTTTTTTTTAATTTAATTTGTATCTACTCTAAAATGTCATTGGCATAGTTGAATTATTTTACTAGTTTATTTTCTTTATCGTATAATTATCTTTTAGGTTTTTTGCCAGTTTAATTTTTCGCCTTATTTGTTCTAATTGGGGATGTATACCATTTTCTTATTTTTATATTTATATTCTAAATTCCACACAAACTTTCTACAATAATTTTTATTTTAATAAGAATTCATTATTATGTGAATCAGAAAAAAACATATGTTTATATATATATATATATATATATATATTATATATATATATATATATATATATATATATATATATATATATATATTGCTGTTGGAATAGATTGGATGGAAAGAGACAATTATTATCAGTGTGTTACCTAACCATTTAAAAAGGCGTTGTTACCAAATATTATCCTGTATACCTTCACATTCCTGTTCTGTTATGCTTGTTTGTTTGTTACCTTTTAAATAAAATTTACCAATACCACGTCTTGTACCCCAACAGGGAACTCTCTAACAATATATGTTTGACTGCTTGTAAAACGTCACAATATTCACAGATCGGTTCATGTAGTTTTTTTTTTGAGAAGGTAAGCCTTGGTAAATTTTCACTGAACAATACGAATAAGTCATAATATTTGACTTCCTAATTTTTTGGAATCCATATACGGGGGGTCCATTTTTTTAGGATCTTGTTTTATTTAGCTTGTTCTCCACTCTATTTCCCAGTTCTCGAAGATTTTATATTTCAGCATGGTTTTTATTCTGCTTTATCAGTCGTCAGGACACCATCCAGATCTCCAAAATTTGGAAGAATACTTAGTGCTTAAGTGTTATCTCGGCTTAACAGCGGCTTGCATAACCATTGGCCTAGAAACTACACGAATCCCTCGTTTACTATACTAGAAACTATACGAATAATAATGTTCCACATGTTACGGTTTTTATTTACATTTATTTTTAATCCATTTTATGTTAAAAGTAAGTTCCAAATCTTACAAGTAACATAAGACCTGATTTATTTTACAAAAAAATAAATTAAAAATGTATATGACTAAAACTTAAATACAGTATCTTTGCTAATAACATTTTTATTTTTATAGCCAGTTATGAAAAAATATATATATCTCCAAATTTGAGGTTTAGGTCTTATGTTTCAAAATACCTAGTATCCAAAAAATGAGTAATTAACCAAAACGAAAAACGAACCGTCTGTCCACCATACCGGTTTAGAAATACTTTTAAATCTCGTTTTTATTATCCGATAATTATGCAATAGTTTGACGCGTTTTTTTTTTTTTGTTTCTAATTTTGATTGATTTTATTACTTTTTGTAGAGAATAAACTTTCAAACAATCAAAAAAGCATTATCTCCATAAGGCAGATATTTAACTCTTGCCTTACAAAATGTACATCTCTAACAAATTTTCAATTCATATTTTTTTTGTTTAATTTCAAACTCTAAATAAGAGGGCTTAGAGCTGCGGGGATCTTTAAATACATACATTTTACGCAAACACAGACTAAAATATATTGTACTGCTGATATTGTTCTGACGGTTCTGCATTCTTACTCTGAATTTCAACTCATTTGTTACCAAGATGGTGAAATATTTCATTGTTTGATAACAAAATAAGACTAAAATAGAGTAATAATACATGATAAATTAATTTTGTATTAATATAGCTTCTGTCGAACAGTGATTTTTCCCCTACTACTTTTATAAGTGTTTTCCGCTTGCTATCCACCGAAGCACTTTTTGCATAGAGTGGCCTCACCGGTGGAATGACTAGAGATAACAAATCTCAAAAGGAAATAATAAAATTTTTATAAGGCATCATGATGAAATTTATTTGATTGAGGGTTATAAAAATGTGAAAGCTAGCTATAAAGTTGGAGGTGGCCGTAAATGACAGCGGGATAAAAAGAGGAGAAAAGAAAAAGCGCTGAACGAGGAGTATAAAAACCAGAGACGAAAGATGACACGGGCCCCAAATCTTGGCCCTCCCCTGATTAAGAAAGAATACTGTCCTTCATTTTCCTGTTGTTTATTTTAATTATATTTTATTTATTTACGTTTCGAGAACTTTACTGATCTCAACGGTTATCTTATCGTGTATTCAAATGAACTGAGTAAGAGTTGTAGTATTCTTGCTTAGTTTTCTATTACTACTTTCTTCGTTTTAATGCGGGAGGAAATAGAGAGTGGAGTCCTTTTTTTATTTATTTTTTTTAATACTTCTGCATCGTCACTGTTTATGTTCTTCTAATTTACATAAGATAGAGTTATATTATTAATCATTTGGTCTTTTTTCTTGTTTATTTCAATCAATAAAATTAATAAGCATATTCTAAAATAAATATCAGCTAATGTGTTATAATTTCATATATATATTTTTTTTTATTATTATTATTTATTTTTTTTTTTTTTTGTACAATACTATACTTTACACAAATTTTATTTATTTTTATTTTACTATAAAATCGTTTGGATTTATTCCTATTCCTGAATTTTCTCAAAATGTTGAGCCGTGATTTCCGTAAAGAAAAAAAAAAAGTCTTATTAAATTAAGCTATTAATTCTCAAAAATATATAGTGATTAAATTCAATTGGTATTATTATGTAGGTTTTTATTCTCAAATTTTTCCTACTGTTCTAAATATAACTTAGGCCACAATAACCATTAATCCCTACTGTAAATATCACGTATAAGTAACATTTAATGAGTGCAATGACCACAACATATATAAAGTTTGAGTCATGTGGCCACTTGTAAAATATTAAAAATGAAAATCTCAATAAAAAAAACAAAAAAACAAATTAATATTACGTTCTGGTAATATTTGGGTATTAATTACATTTTATGTATATATGTAAAATGTATACGTACATTTTATGTATATATATACGACGGTCTAGTGTCGTTATAGTTTAAAAAATAAAAAAATATGAACATTTTATGGTATTGTAAAAAAAAAAAAAATTAAGTTATTCCAAATGTCCTGTAAGATATATTATATCACCCAGTGTATCTATTACACCAGAAATGAGATGATAATATTTTTCGTAAAATCTTTCACTTGGTATATTAAGTTTTGTAGTATTAATAATATAATATAATATAGTATAATACATTTGATTTAAAAATTGACAAAAAAATTACGTATGATTTCGGATGAGATCCTTACAAATAGCAAGATGTTTTTTTTAATTGTAATACAATAGCCTTAATGACCTATATGCAATTAATTAAAATAAAATTGTAATGCGTTAGTAGGAAAAATTGTCCAAAAAACAATATACAAAAAACGGGGGGGAAAATACATAAAGTCTATAAATTGAAGAAACTAACTTAACAACACATGTTTTCTTCTCTTGTGAGAAAAGTGTTTAAGGGAATATTTGTTGACTCTCTTAATTCTTTTAATAATGGGTTTTCGGAGGCTGGTTCTTTACTAAAGTGCGATGCAGTTTGGCTATGGACATATTGTTGAACTGAGTTAATTTTGTTCACGAACAATATAAATTTGATCTATACTACGTAATCTCAATAATTCTTATAAGGACTATTTCAAGGACTAAAGTTGTTTTGCTATTCTGATAATACATTGAAATCTAGATAACCCCGGGCGGGACCTTATAGCGATCATCAGGTTCTTTATGGCGTTTTGTAATATATTATCAAAATACTTACTTTCAGACTGTATACTTAGACGTTTTCAATTTGAATAATTATTAGAAAAAAAAATAAAAAAAAACAACTATTTCGTGTCGTAATATTATCGTGTTTACGTCATTAATATGCATTTCAGCCGTGCCATGATTGCATGCATTGAATAAATTATCCAGGGAAGATTAACCGGCGTTTTGTCCTTTGGGTTGTTAAACGGGACTGATTACTACAATTTGAGCTGCTATTACGGTAATGGTAGGTCTATTAATTCAGAAGCGACTAAACGCCTGCCATTTCTGCGGTTTGACATTCTAATAGGAGAGTGCCGCCGGAGCAACGGTAAGGTTCACTGGGAAACGGAAGAAAAATTACGTGGCTCGTGGCAAGCACGCAAGGTCGAATGACATATGAAACCTAATCTGTAAATAGAATCCGCAGTCAGCTGATGTGTGGGCACGTCTCTATTTATAGGCAGTCCTCTCTCAATGTTTGTCCGAGAGCTGATATTTATAATTAAACCCGGGGGAGAGATAGCAATGGGAGAGTGTTTACATTTTTCACTAAAAATAAATTAGAACACAAACTCGGAAGCCATTGAATCGTAGCTGGACTAGGTCCAAGATCCCACGGGCTTCGTGTATTGACCTCGACCACGAAAATATAGGTGCTCTGTATCATTTGAGGGTCACTGCTGTCTCATGGTATTCTTCATCTGTTTTAGGATAAGTTATTTTTTTCGTGTTTTTCTTATTAAAATTTATCTTTTCTAAATTATTTCTGAATCTGGTATGATGATGATTTGGTACTGCTGGACGAATACGCAGAAACTAAACAACTATATTTCAATAGAACTTATAAAAAATCTAGGACTAATGAATTGTTTTATTAGATTCACATGTGAAATTACCAGGCGCTCCCATGTTTCTAGTAGATATTCCGAGTTAAAGTGACTATCTATCCCTCTTTACGTTGGCAATACCTCCTTGGTATGTATCTTTTCCTATCATTCAAAAAAAAAAAACCTCCATATATTCTCGATATGCATACCACATGCTCCTCGGTGGAAAAATCGGCGAACCAGAAGAGCCCCTTATACATGCATTTTGCACCTTGACGATTTTGATCAAACTAAATATATCAATGTAAAATTAAATGTGCTTTAATATCATATAGGTTTCATTCTGCTTAAAATAGTCTGACAGAGCTTACATGCCGATATTTTAAAATTTCTCCACTTAAAGTACCTTTCATTTTGTAGATTGAAAAAAAAAAAATCTCAATAGTAAGCATTGGTAAATAACGGTAAAATATATAAATAAAACGAATTCGATATCCAACTGCAGGAGAAAAGAGAAAAAGTATTACTTGTATGCAATTTTGGTGTTCTTGAAAATACGAACTGTAGTATAGATGTATAGTATACCAGTTGAAAAGCTAAAGATTTTAAAACAAATATTGTCTTATTTTATTTATTTATTTATTTAACGTCACTTTATGCTACTATGGCTAATCGGACGATGCTACAATTTTTACTCCCATTAAAAAATCCTTAGACCACCTGCGGATTTGAACCCGTGACCTTTGGCATGGGAGGCTGTTATGCTAGCCACCTACAACTGATCTCCAATATTGTCTTATAAAAAAAATTGTAAAAATTAAAGGAGAGTGATGAAAAAACGATAAACTAACTGATTCTTGTAGATAATTATTTAATAAAATACATGTTCCTATCAAAACAACGTAATTATTTCTTCAATTTTTTTTTCATTTCTTTATTTGATATATCTTAAATTTTCTTTCACAACAGTGTTAAGAGAAAGTCGTATGTTGCGAGCACCAGATTTTTTGGTTTATTATTTTTAATAATGAACCTTTGTAAACGACCAAAAAAAAATTACCCTACCTTAAAATTTGAGAGCTTACGTTTCAAGATCCGTAGAGTCCGAATAACGAATACAAAAAAATCTGTTTCTACTAATTTTTTTTTTTTTTTTTTTCATACCCTCTGGTTTTATTTTCAAACAAAATACAAATACAAATGTAATATGTATTAATGTCACATTTTGTCCTTCTATTACCCAGAGGTATTCTACTAATTAATAAATGTTAATAATAATTAATAGAGAATTAAATTTTCAACCAAACGTAAAAAGAATCATTGAAATTGGTTAAAAACTAGCTTAGATATTGCGTTTTGAAATCAGCGGTAGTGATATGATTCTTTGAATTATTCCTTTTCATATTACTTAATTGCCTATCAACAGCCATATAAACATTTGTACTCTAATATTGTTATTTGGAAATAAACCATTGTGTAATGATTTGCAGCGTTTTTAATTTTAATATTGAGTAAAAGTTTTCTAAGCTATACAATGAGACGTTGATTTCCAAAAGGCACTAAAGGACATTTTTTACGAAACTGATTTTTTTTCATATTCTTATTCTCATCACTTTTTGTAATCTAAATCTTCTATTTTATTTTATCTAATGAGCTCCTAAGTCCCTAAAAAAAGCGATTTAGAAATTCGGCCATTTTCTAAAAGTACTAATTACGCATTTACTTCCGTTCCGATTCATACTAAAAAAATTCATTTCAAAACTTTAATATGATGTTATTAATATAGTAAAAATACAATTCTAGATTTTAATGCTAAAAGACCGAAATTAGGTAGTTTAATAATAAAGTAATGAGAGATTTTCGCGCTTCCTGTAAAATTTTCTAGAATGGATATAGTACCTTTTGGAAATCAACGCCTCAATTCTGCAATACATTTTAGAATTTTTTTGCTAGTGTTGTATTGTATTTTCTTTTTGCTTGCCTTAATTTATTTTAAAAATATATATTAAACTATAAATTTTGATTTCACACACTTGTTAATCCAAAAAAACAAAAAAACAATAAGTAAAATTTGCCTACGAAATGCTGCAATTTCATTTTTAGTACTAGAATTATGCATTTTTTTTTGTAGAGATGAAAAACATAGGCCGTTGGAAATTTACAGGCTACTCCGAGTTGTACGAAACCTACGACCCGGACAAACGATAAAACTGCTGTACTAATTACAGAGGTGTACCGTGTAATCTGGAAATGTGCTTACGAATTTTTGCCCAGTTAGCGGAAGAGTAACGAGGCCAGAGATAAGAGGGTATAATTGGCCCTCTGGGTAGTTAGCCCTTTCATGATTTATCTACCACCAACACGCTCTCCTTTTTTTATTTTTTTCAAAAACGTGGGCAGTTTTTTTTTTTTTTTTCAGTACCGAAATTGAGTCTCAGTACTTAAATATTTTTTCTATTAATTATTCGTACCTTACCACTTATGGTTTATGTTGGCTTATATCCCCCAAAAAAATATCAAAAGTAATCAGTCTGAAAAGAAAATAGATCCAGGACATTCTTAGAACCTCTATAATACTCGTCAGGACTTTTTGCTACCAGGCTTTATACAAATTTCAAACCTTTTATTTATTTATTTTTTGAAAAAGTAAACCCTTAAACGAACTATTAACTTTTATCAATTTACATCTCTTGGAATAACCCAACGATGGCCAAAGTTGTTTTACGAATACAATTTTAGTCTAGTCAAATTCGAATTAAGAGGTGAGCCCCATCACCACATCTATTACATACAAATATCATCATGAAGAGAGATTCCTTCAATTGCAAATATGCAGAGAAAGAAGAAACCTCAAGCATCCACAAGGAGAGGTATCAGAAATAAAAAGGAACTAGGGAAAAAAAAAAAAATCACCACAGTTTATTTCATTAGTCTTTGATTTTTATTTAAATATGTTTAATAAAACTTATTTATATTATTTTAACATCCTCAAATAAAATATGGATTTAACGTGCGTGTTCCATGGTAAACCGTTGGAAAAAAAATAACAAAAATATTATATCCTCAGGGTCACATTAATTATTTTATTTTTGATATAGTTATTGTTTCATAATATTATTTAACTCTAAACGATGCCATTACATACATGGCATACACTTTGACGCTATTAGTTAACATACAAAATTTTTTTTGTTTTCATTTATACCACTATTCACAATATCTTTTACGCAATTAAAAGTTTCAATATAAGTGAATTAAATATTCTCTATTTTATTATTATTATTATTACTTTCACTTACTATATATAGTAAGGGGAAGTATTGCGATCGTGAAAATTTTCGAATTCCAGTTTTCAACGGAAATACACGTTTTAGGATCCCCTGAACTCCCGGGCGAAAACGGTAAGTCCTATGAAACTGAAATTTCATATTTAAGACAACTATACACCCGAGACTTGACAAAACTGTTTTCATCAAAATGAGCTTACCAGAAGAGGCACTTTATACCATGCATTTTCCACCTTTTTTCGATTTTCTCGAAAACGGTTCCGACGATTTTGGTTAAACTCGCTATATCGATGTAAAATTTAATGGGCTTTAATATCATGTAGGTTTCATTCTGATAAAAATGGTCTGACAGGGCTTAAATGCCGTTACTTTAATTTTGTTAATTCTATAAAAATAACTATATTATATTGTTACCACTGATGAAAAACAGCTAAATATGCAAGTTGAGCGAATTTGAGAAATGAATAAAAGCGAAAACTGAAACAATATTTTTTTAATGCAATTTTTTTTTTTTGAACAAAAGAACAGTAATATACATGTATGATATACCGTTGGAAAGCTAAAGATTTTAGAAAAAAATATTACGTTATATTCAAGCTTTTATAAGTTTATAGCGAGTGATGAAAAAAAGATAAAACTAACTGATTATTTTATATAATAAAATAATAGATTTTTTAATAAAACACATGTTTCTATATAAATTCAATTTAATTAATTCTTTAATAGTTTCACGTATTTTTATATCTTACTGAATTTGAAATTGTTTTTAATTGATTTTATAAATGGAGGTAAGTGAAAGTCGTGTGTTGCCTGCACCAGATTTTTTAAAATAAATTTCTTATATTAAACATCTGTTAAGAAACTCCAGTTTGTTTGTTTATTTAACGTCACTTAATGCTAATGTTGCTAATCGGACGATGCTACAGTTGGAGTCCTGTTTTCCTATCCAGGTTTTATTAGGATGGGGATCTTTATCGAGTACCTGACATCGCACAGGCTCGGGACCACCTTTTATCGTCCCCTTCGAAGGACGGCGTAACTAAGGATTTTTTACTCCCATTAAAAAATCCTAGGACCACCTGCGGGTTTAAGCCCGTGACCTGTATTGTAATGTTGCATAACGATAATGTTGCTAATCGGACGATGCTACAGTTGGAGTCCTGTTTTCCTATCCAGATTTAATTAAGATAGGGATCTTTAACGAGTACCTGACTTCTTACCTTTACCTTACGAGTACCTTTTTACGTCTCCTCCAAAGGACGGCATAACTTAGGATTTTTTTACTCCCATTAAAAAATCCTAGGATAACCTGCTGGTTGGAACCTTTGAACGGCTTTTATGCTAGCCACCCTGCTAAAAGCCAGTTTTGGTAGCTTTATAATTAATGTTATAAGGTCCTTTGTTTTATTTTTATACTCACAACTGAGTTATCTTGTATGCCTTATTGTTTGTTATTACTTTTCTCTTATTGTGGAAAAAGGTAAATCCTATTTTTGTAAATTTTTAAGATGCACATGGTTAATTATAGTTTACATATCAATAAACTAGTGTAATTAAATAGTTTTATCATTTTATTTACTTAATATGCCTGTTTAGTAGATCTATTTACCAGATTTACTTTTTTATACTTTATATTCCAATTTAAGATTTCTATAATTCCTCTCAGTGAATTATTTTGAAATTATATAATTTTAATCTTGCTTCATGTTTATGTATTCAAGTTCTGAATTTCACATTATGAATTAAAATCATTCTCATCAAATTACAATTCTATGTTTTTTTCATGAATAATATAGATCCTTTTACTACCACGACACATTATAATTTTTCATAGTTTGGGTTTTTAAGGTATTTTTATACTTATTGCAATACGTGATACATTGCAAAGATTAAAAAAGAAATATATGTTTATCCGGTTTAAAATATTTTCGGCTATTCCTCTGCTCTTAACATATTTTAATAAATTATTCATCGTCAGTTATTCCAAAAGTGTTCAGAACCCTCGCTATGCTAATCCATCTAATTTTCATATAATTGACTCACAAAAAGATGTATACTTCTCTTGTATTGTTTTTGTGGCTTTGTATAGCATTTTAATAAATTAGCTTTTTTTGGAAGTGCTTTGGCTGACTTAATACTATATTTATTAGATTGTAATTAATTTATTATTTTTATTAGTCTCAATAAATAAATAAAAAAGTGTAACTTTTACTTTGTTCCTTTCTAATTATGCCAACAACCATGAACCTGGTTCGTGTAATTAGTCTCGTGTTATGTAGATGCATGGTGGAAGAAAATAAAATATTTAAATTACCAAGGCAATGGTGTGGTAAGACCGCTTGTGATACTAAAAATAAAACACCCCCTTTTTTCTTTAATTTAACCGCTGTTCTTAAATTATGTTTCGTGTCGAATTTAAATAACTTTATTGAGACCTCTTTGTGGCTTTTTCTTCGTAATTTCTTAGAAGTTATAACGGAAGTTTTTCTCTATTAAAAGAATTCCAAGGACTGAATGGATTGTTTATTTGCTGCTACTTTAAATTGTATTGTTTTAAAGTAAGAAGTATTGTCTATGGAAATAAATTAATTTAATTCATCTTAAAATTAAATTAATTGTTAGTTTATAAGTAAATTCCAGATGATTTTCTAAATGCTATTTTTTTTGTCGTTCCGTAATTTATGCAGTCTTAAGCGCAATTTTTTTTTTTTTTTATTCTTCTTTTTTTATGTTTTATGTATTGATATTTATCATAGACTATGTATCATCTGATTGTATTTTTAAAAAGTTTGAATACACCTTATTATTATTGATAATACACCTTAACATTTTATCCCTGACGCCTTTTAGTACTGTATTTACTTTTTTTTTTTTTTCGTATTCAATTTCCATTGTTTTGATTTATTACTTTCATTAATGAACCTTTGTGATCGACAAAAAAAAAAATTATACCCATTCAAAATTTGAAAGCATACGTTTCAAGATGCGTAGAACCGGAATAACGAATAGAAAAAATCCTTCTGTCCGCCGAACGCCACACGCATTTCTCCGAAACTTCTGGGCCAATGTTTTTTTTTTTTAATTTACCTCGAAACTATGTCACGCTGCGATGATCTTAACACCTAGACGTTGATATCATCTGAATATTTTTAAAATGGCGGCGAGATGCGTAGATTCCGAATAAAGATTAATAAAAAGATAAAATAATAAATAAAAGAATATTTGAAATTGGTTATCTAGAAGAGATATTGCGTTTTGAAATTAGCCGTGGTACTATGCCATTTTCCCTTGTTTTCATATTACTTAATTGCTACTTACAGTTTTAAAAAACATTATACCCTAATATTGTTATTTGGAAATATAAACCATTATGTAATAATTTGCAGCGTTTTTTTTTAGTTTTGGTTTGGTATAATAAACGGTGTATTATATAATAATAGGCTTATCGACCGAAGGTTCGATGCGATACACCAAATTTTGCCTACACAGACTCGTCAATGTTCACCAATCAAGCCAATATATATATTTCTATATATGTATATATATTTTCAAAATTGTATATCTTAAAGCATGCTTTTTTGCCTCTTTGACAACCATATGTTTCCCTATACTTTAGTATGGAATAGTTTCAAACTTATGTAAAGTCTGTGACTGTTTAAACTCCGCAATAAATCTATATGATTTAAATTTTTCTTTCACTGTATTGGTGTATTAATAATTTCGAATTTTCTTACGAATTTCCTAATGAATCTTTGGTTAATACACATCAGTAGATATTAAATTCAAGTTTAAAATGTTGTTTTCACATGTCTCAATATAACTTGAAGAAACTCTTAGATAGTTATTCTTGCAAATTAAAAATTCTTGATTTTGTTAATTTTATATGTTTGCATTATTGTGTTTAAAAAAAAGCTATAAAAATGTTCGATAGGAGATTTTTTTTTGTTGTTTTTTAAAGACTATAAACACGTGTCCAAAATGTAAAAAGTAGCTTGAAGTGTTAAAATAAAAAATATTCCAGTCTTGATCGCACTAAGTTTAGGTGTTTAGAGCCTGGGGGTAGGAAACGATATCCTCTAATTTCACGCTCGGTTCAACTTCCCCTTTAAGGTCAAACGTGTTTCGTTCATCTTTAGGGGTAGCCACTCCCCCCAAGAGGTCAAGTCCTATTTACATTTCCTTTTAAATGTACGTTAAGTACTTTATGTCTAATCTTCTATTAAGCTTAAGAATCAACTTGGCGTGGTGAATCAACTTTCGTACTAAGCGAATAGAAGCCCTGTTAATGACTTTCAACATGGGTTGAAACGTTGGTTAATTAATAGATTTTTATTGAGGATGTATAGTCGTCTGTTGAAATTACCGGTTGGTAGAATAATCGCGAGTCATTCGTTTTTTTTTTTTATTATTGTTATTATTTTTTTTTTTTTGTTTTGTTTATGATATTTTAATTTTGCCGACGTTTCGGCCAAATCTTGTGAACCTTTATCAGGGCATTACTGAGCCATGTCAAGCATAAACTCAACCATAAGCCAATCAGTTTATGTTTGACATGGCTCAGTAATGCCCTAATGATGGCTTCGAAGCGTCGGAAAAATTATATCATATAAAAAAAAAGACTGACTCATACATTTGAATTGGTTTGATTATTTCTACCTGCGAAAATAAATTTTTACTATTTTTTCAATCTTTTATGAACGCCACCAAAATCATCTTACCCTTCATATTTAACATACCGTCCACTATTTAATCTATATTATAGGTTAGATTTGATCTGTGGGACTCTTCTGTATTCAGGTGTTGTTTTGTTATTTTAATTAGTTTGAGACTAACATTTGAATTGTTTTGATTTTATTATTAGTGGGTTTGGAGTCGAAGTGGAATTATTATTTTAAAGTCTTTAGTGCTCATTTCGACTCTTGGCCCAAGTTTTTTTTTTTTTTTTTTTTTTTTTTTTTTTTTTTTTTTTTTTTTAATGCATGATCTTATTAATAGTGTGACTTTTTATACTGCCTTTCTGCAAAGATCAATTCATTTTTCAGGAGAGATCATTTAACGGAAGACTTAGTGCGACATTTAATCGGAGCGAGGTAAATAAATTCATATTCTTTTATTTTAGTTTGTTTTTTATCTTTTACTGACTCTAATTTTTTTTTTTTTTTAAATAAATCGTTTTTCATTCTTCATTTGATGTATTCAAATGAACTATTTTATCATGAGTTTTATTTTTTATTATTTAGCAATAAATTTTACTTGTATGTAATAGTGCCTTACATTAATTTAGTGTGTTTTTTTTCTTTTTGTTAATGTAGAAGAATTACGGTTATATTAGATCATTTAGGATCTTTCCACTTTTTTGTGCTACAATTATAAAACTGAGTTATTTGTGTATTTATAGGCTAGATTTAAATTTTTTTCTTTTCTTTTGTTTGTCTTGGTGTCCTGATTCTAAAACTCTACATATTTTTCTTTAGCTTCAAAAATAACAATTTACGGGCGTATGCATGAGTAAAATTACAATGTTTTTTTTTTTTATAATTATAAAAGTTTACTCTGTCTTCAAAAATAACAAAGATTAAAATTAAATTATTTTAGTAATCATTTATTTGCTTTCATCTATTAACTGTTATTAGTAATATTTTTGGAATAGCAAAATTTTACGTCGGCAAACATCACCGTAATTGTGGATTGCCTGTACGAATAAAATAAACAAATAAGTTATTAAATTGAATTTTAATCAACCACCATTTTAAAACTTATTTGCTTACAACGTGAATGTGTTGGTATCATCGTCGAATCAATTCTTTCTGTCATTAATTTAATTTTTAAGTATAATTAAATATGATTGACCGCCTGTTTAGGGATCTAGTTATATTATTACCCAAGAGACAGAGAAATATTCATTAAATAGTTGTAAGATTTTGATTAAATTTACGATAAAAAATATAACGAAATGTTATCGAAAAAAAAAACTGACAAATTCGATGTAACCTTACTTTATGTTACATAATACTCATAAACCTTTTGTTTTCTTTTTTTTAAGAACCGTTGTTTGTTTTTCATTTTAATTAATCAGTGTCATAATACTTCCCAAAACGTTTGTGTTTGTATAAGAAATTTCAATTCTTTTTCTATATTTATTTTTACATTATTTTTTTCTTGTAAGTAATCACTGTAAACGTGATTCATCTTTTTCCTGTTACTTATCGCTGTTAATTACTTAATAAGTCATTTAATATTTTAATCATTGAGTTATGATTAAATAATGATCTAATCATTGTGTAAATTAATTCAATAATATATAAGCTATAATTCAATTTTTTTAATGTATCTGTGTGCGCTAGCTCGTGCTCTCCTTGATGTTATGGCTGATTTTTTTTATTGATTTTTTTTTTTTTTTATGAAAGGCGATAGTTTTTTATTGGATTTAATTTGTTCATCTGAATTGTAATTCTAATGTTAATAAGTTTGAAGATTAACGATAAATATCTGTTTCGGTTTTATAGTAGTTATCCATTTTTATATGTTTTTTTGATTCGACAAAGACTATTTTTACTTTCACTTACCTCTACTTGGAATCTATCGTAAGGAAAAGTATTGCGATCGCGAATATTTTTCAATCTCGGTTTTCAACAAAAATACACGTTTTAGATTTCCAAATAAACAGGTCGCGCGAAAAGTCTTGTGTGTGTGTCCGTCCATGTGTGTGTAGTAGTCTAGCTCGAAAACTTTAAGTTATACAAAACTTAAATTTCATTTTAAAAACAACTAAACGCCCGAGATGTTATACCAACTTTTCACCGAAATCAGCTGACCAGAAGTGCTACTTTATACAATGCATTTAGCACCTTTTACGATTTTCTCAAAAAATATTTTGATTAAACTTGATAAATGGCTGAAAATGCAATGGGCTTCAATATCATTCTGATTGAAATAGTCTGACTGGGCTTTAATGCTGATATTTAAAATTTCTTCCTCTTAAGTACCTTTAATTTTGTAGATTCCAAATAATTAACCATATAATGTTATTAGCATTGATAAAGACGGCTAAATATACATCCGGAACGAATTTGAAAACCAACTAATAGAGAAAGGAGTAACAATAATTTTTATGCAATTTTGGGTTCGTTTAGTTAATTGTTTGTTTGTTTACTTATTTAACGTCACTTCATGCTGCTGTGGCTAATCGGACGGTGCTACAGTGGGAATCCTAAATTTCGCCTATCTATGTTTAATTATAATAAGGATCATTAACGAGTACCTGACATCACACAGGCTCGGGACAACTTTTAAGGTCCCCTCAGAAGGACTGCATAACTAAGGATTTTTTACTCCCCATAAAAAATCCTAGGGCCATATGCGGGTTCGAACCCGGGACCTTATGCATATGAGACTGTTATGCTAACCACCAAGTAACCCCAAATGAGAATAGATAATTGCTGAGATTTAAAAAAAAATTAAAGTAGAGCTTAAGTAATGTTTTGGATTCGTGATAATGAGAACCGTAATATAGACGAATAATATACCGTTGGAAAGCTAAAGATTTTAGAAAAAAATATTCTATGATACACAAAGTTGTAAAAAGTAATAGAGAGTGACGAAAAGCCAATAAAAATAACTGATTATTGTCGATAAAAATATAATAGATTATTTAATAAAACACATGGTACTATTATAATTAATTCTTTAACAATTTAATTTTATCTCTAAATGTATTTAAAAATTCTTAATTTGATTTTAACAACAGAGGTAAGTAAAAGTCGTGTGTATCGCCCTCCGGATCTTTTTTTAAATCCTATTTCGCGAATTATGAGAATAGATAATTGCCGAGATTATTTTTAAAAATAAAGTGAGCTTAAGTAATGTACGTATTCATGAAGAAAAAATGTCTTCTATTTTTATTATTTTGTTTTAATAATTATGGATATGGTTTTACTGGTATAATCGTTTTATAGGTTAATTAGAGTGTTTACATAGAATCGGTTGAATAAACTGAACTTATATTGTAGTCTTATTATCAGGGTGTTTGTTCCCTGAGGCGACCTTGTCAACTTCAAATTAGATTGAAGTTAGCCGCAACTTCAACTTGTACCAAGGTTTCACGCGTCTTAACTTGTCAGGGAATGCTTCGTAAGTTTCGTTATAAGTATACTGTTATTGTTAAAATAAACTTACTATTAGTATTGTGTGATATTAGCACATCCGACTAATTAAAGATATATTATCGATGTACTATTTAGTATCCTTAATTTTTGTTAACATTTTTAACTGTTTTGACATCCTCCTCATTACTGCCCTTCTTTTATGTATTTTGGTTTGATAATAGATATCAATACTTGTTTGTTGATGGCTTCAGGATAAAATTAATCCGGATGGTGCTCAGTGAAAGAAAATATAATATTATATAATAAATAATATCATAATATAATAAAGGAGAAAAGTGCAAACAGATTTTTTTAATGTAAATTTTTTTTTTTTTTTTTTTTTTTTTTTTTTTTTTTTTTTTTTTTTTTTTAATAAGAGCAGTAATATTGACGTATAATATATCATTGAAAAGGTAATGTAAAGTGACAAATAGGGCATACAATCATATAATAATATATTTCCTTCGAAACTAAATAAACTTTTTATTTAAATTAACTTCAGAGAAATTTAAACTTATATTTAATAGTTGTTAAATAGATTTTAACAGCCGCGGTAAGTGAAAGTGGTGTGTTGCCCGCCCCAGTTTTTCTTTTCTCTTTTGAATTCCAAATTTACGGTCAACTATTGATTATTCAATAAATTAAATAAATTTTAACTAATTACATTAAATTTATATGCAGCTAGTTTGGGGTCACAATAATGTTTTGAGTAGCGTTTGTTTGAATTATTTTTCTTATTTTTTCGTTTCATTTTTAGTGTTTATCAAATTTTTTTTTTAACTTTTATTAGTTTTAATTTATGAAGTTTTAAGTAATTTTACAATTTTTCAATAAGGATTATAAACTTATTATGCATCATATATATTATATCTTTATTCATTTTAAATTTTTTTGGCTATACATATTAATTTTAAAAAGTCATAAATTAGAATTTCATTTTAAATTTACCTGTTTTGGTTATTTTCTTCATTTCACATTTTTGTGTAGTTACATGTCCTTTTACAATATCGACTGTTGGCTCACTGTTCTTATCTTGTTTTAAAGTAAGCTTAAAAAAAAATAATAAAACAAAAATGTAAAATAAAGAAAATGAACAAAAAAGATAAATTATATCATATTATGGTTAATTGTATAATATGAAATTTTAATTTATGAGTTTTTAAATTAATATGTATAGATAAAAATGTTTGTTTATTTATTTAACGTCACTTTATGCTACTATGGCTAATCGGACGATGCTACGGTGGGAGTGCTAAATTTTGCCTATCCAGGTTTTATTAGGATAGGGATCTTTAACGAGTACCTGACATCCATCGCATAGGCTCGGGACCACCTTTTAACGTCCCCTCCGAAGGACGGCGTAACTAAGGATTTTTTACTCCTATTAGAAAATCCTAGGACCACCTGCGGGTTTGAACCCGTGACCTTTGGCATAGGAGGCTGTTACGCTAACCACCCAGCTACAAGTGATCCCCCGATAAAAATGTATGTTGCCTGTAACTAAATTTAAACTTTATTAAATAATTTTAGTATTGATAATGGAGAAAAAACCCTGAAACGTCGAGAAAAAGTAACAAGATTTATAGTTAAAAAATGAATAAAGAAATGATGGAAGTACATATAAATTGAGTTCCTTTTTTTTGAAGTCTCATCTATTTTATTTTTTCTCTTTTTCCGTTTCATCTGTTTATTTCAACTATTGATTATTTAATAAATTAAATCCTATTTAACTAATTAAATTAAATTTAAATGTTGCAGTCAGTTTTATGTCAGAATAATGCTTTGAGTTACGTTTGTTTGAATTATTTTTCTATTTTATTGTTCTCTTTTTCTGTTTCATCTTTAGGTATTTAGTGTTTTCCAAAACTTTTTATTTATTTTTTACTTTTATTAGTTCGAATTTAGAAAGTTTTAAGAATTTTTAATTTTTGAATAAGCATACTATACTTCTAACAGTTCTTTATTTAAAAAAAACAAAAACATTTTGAGTCAGAAAAATGTAATGAGTTACGTTTGTTTGATTTCTCCTCAATTTTATGTTTTCTCTTTTTCCGTTTCAAGTTTTTAGTGTTGTTAAATATATTTGTTTAATGTAATCATCTTGTATCTAGTTTTGTTGGGTTTTTTAAGCCATAATGTCGGGTTGTGATTTTATTCTATATTATTATCTTTTGCTATCTTGATGTACTAAGGTAAGAGGTACTAAGCTGTAACAACATTCTCTTTAATGGTTACTCCTTATTATCAGCAAGAACTCGTTCCCTTATGTTCGGTAGAACTTGAAGTCCTGATAAGCACGGCTGGGTTCTTATAACTTGACGCGATACCAAGTTGAATTGTGACGCTTTATCTTGCGCGTCTCCCGTTCTGCTCCGTTAATTTGATATTCTTAGGTATACTGCGAATAAAACAAGTATACCAGTATCGGAAAGGGTGTTACGTATGTACCATCAGTTACAGGAGTTACCTGTTCCATATACAGGAGTAAGTCCGTATGGACTAATCGATAGTTATTGGAAGGGTGGAAGTAATCAGAGGGGTAAAGTTTCATCTTGGATCTAATTGGAAGTTGAGCTTCCTTCTACCTTAATTAAACTCATTTCGATTAGAACTGTGCAGTAATTGCCCTGGGTAGCAATCATCCGCTCCCTCCACATCGGGGGCTTTAGGTCTCTGTACAATTCGTTCAGTATTACATGCTGTCATTGATTTTCTTATTTTTATTCTCTCTACTGTCCACCGAATGTTGGTTAAGGGCCGAGCTACACGATGGTAGTGACAAGCAAATGAAAATATGTGATGGGTCAGCAACAGTAAATTATCACAAATCATATTATATATATATATATATATATAATTTTATCATTTATTTTTTTAACCTTTATTATAATTTATATTTAATTTTTTTTCAATGTTGTGTCAAAATTTTAAAAAATCTGGTGCGCGTAACGAACGACTTTCCCTTACCATGTTAAGAACTTTAATATAATGTTAGAGTTCAAAATGGTTTATCCCAGAAATTATTCAATTTGTTGGAAATATATGTTTTAGATTTAGTGAAATAACAACATAAAATTATTATGTAAAATAATCGGTCAGTTTTCTCAGCTTTTCATTAACCTTCACTATCGTACAAAGCTGTGTTTATAAGATGATTTTTTTTTTTTTCAAAATCCTTAGCCTTCCAACGGTATATTATACTTCTATATTACTATTCTTATGTTTGAAAATCAAATTTACCTAAACAATATTTTTGCTCTTTTCTTATTTAGATGTATGTCAAGTCGTAACAATGATTACAAGATGATATGAATATTTTTTCGAATCTAAAAAATTAATGTGGATGTAATTAGTTGATCGTTGAGAATTGCTGGAAGGAATTAGTTCGGGTGGCGGTCATTAAATGAAACAACTAAATAGTTTCAACTATTTATTGTTTGCCAACGTTTCGACCCCCTTTGTGGGTCATCATCTGGCCTACTAAGATACAAAAGAATATAATTTCAATGACATTACATACAATATTATATAACCTATTTAGCTATAGAACGTCGGTATTAAAATATAACAGAAGAACTGTATATGTAAAATAAAAAACTTAATTAAAATACACTAAACAAAATTTACACAGGTATCAATAATTTACATGAAATATGAAATATAAAAATATGATGTAGAGTGGAGATACGTACCGCATGATGGGTGAATGGAAACTAGGTACTGTTGGGTAGATGGGGGGTAGGTAGGATGGAAAATACGTGGGAAAAAAGGTAGAATGGAAAGTACGTACCGATTTATGGACAGGGTCTGACAACAATGACTAAAATTCTTAATACTACCATACAAAGAATCAATGAAATTCAACTTATGATTATAATAATGATATAAGATAAAAAAAATTCTAATTTAATTCTTGAAATATCACCTATATAATAGTAAGAACAGTGATGGAAGATGTAAATGGAGAAAAACTAACTGTACCTCCCAACTTAATTATCCCTAATTCTGTTAAAGGAATCCAAAGATAACAGGGTGGAAAAAATAATAATGGAACATTGTAAAATACACTA
The DNA here is from genome assembly GCA_023052935.1 of Piezodorus guildinii. Lineage (NCBI taxonomy): Eukaryota > Metazoa > Arthropoda > Insecta > Hemiptera > Pentatomidae > Piezodorus > Piezodorus guildinii. The sequence goes on along the minus strand of CM041296.1, from coordinate 71,039,720 downwards.
ATTGACAAATCTTACAGGTTGATAAAAAAGTTAAATAAACATAAATACAAGTTGGAATAAATTGAATAGTGAAGACATTTAGAAAAATTTTAAATACATAAACAAAACAAAATAAATACATATATAGAATTCGTTAGTACCGTCCTTGAGAAAATCGTGAAAAGTAGCATATTGCATTGTATAAAGTGGCATTTCTGGTATTCCGATTTTTATTACGAAGTTACTGTAACATTGCTTATACGCTTTTCAAATATGAAATTTCAAGATTGCAATACTTTCTCTTACTATATATTTCATATATAGATAAGTGAATGTAAAAATATGTTTGTTTTGATTTCACTTTATTAATTAGGTGTTTTTATAAAATAATATTTGATGTTATATTTCCACTTCATTTAAAATAATTTCTCCTGGCTCATAATTGTATATCGTGGACTTAATTGATCTAATGTGATAATATTCCATCATCAACTGCTCGGTGTATATAAGTGCGTAATATTTATTTTATAATTAGACTATTCCCTCTTCCAAATAAAATTTAAAAACGCCGCATATTATTACACAACGGTTTATTATTTCCAAATAACTATATCAGGGTATCTGTTTATAAAGCCATTTATAGACAATTAACTAAGATGATAATGTTTATACTTATTTATGTCAGTTTATGCTTGGACATGGCTCAGTAATGCCCTGATGATGGCTCACACACAAGCTTGAGCCGAAATGTTGCCAAAATTAAAAAAATAGCTGACTCCTGATTATTCCACCTATAATATGATAATGAATAAATAATTCAAATGAAAATGATCTATAACTATTGCTTATTTCAAAACGCCTTATCTTTAATTTTTTATGATTATTCGCAGTTTTTTTGTTTAAAAACTAATATTTTTTCTGACTTTAAAATTAAAAAATAACTGAGTAATTGAATTAAATAACTTTTCATCAGCCGACATTTTAAAAACGATCGGCTGATATCAACGTTTGTGTGTTAGTATCATAGTCGGATGCCCTAGTATTTTTGTGCGGAAGAAAAAAGAAAGGGGAAAAAAAAAAAAAAAATGGTGCCCTAGTTTCTGAGAAAAGCCGCGGACAAACGGATTTATTATTATATATATATTTTTATTCGTTATTCGGATTTTAGGTTTCTTGGAACGTAAGCCCTCAATTTTTTAAGTCGGAGTATTTTTTTGCTAGTCCATTACCAAGGTTCGTTATTGAAACAAAAATAAACCAAATAAATAAATTAAATTAAAAAAAATTGATAGTTTAGGACATATCATTGAACAAGATATGTGATAGGTGTCAGAGTCAAATGCACCTGCGTTGGAGCCCCAAGGGGTTTTACTTGTCATGATAGCGAGAGTGGAAGGAAAAAACTGTCCGTCCCAGGGACATTCCGAAAGCCCTATTGTGTGGGTAGGACCTAGCTGAGGGTGTCAGGCTAAGGATTTAGGGTTCAGGTAGCCCTTCACCCATATCCAAGGGCGGTAAGGGCAGCTCATCTGTCAGTCGCTCCAGGCAATTCTCTCCTGTCGACCTCCCCAGCTCCACAAAAACCCTCCCAGTCTATAAATCAAATCGTCTTTCAAAGAAAAAGAAGAAAAAATACCACTGAATTAGCTATACCTTCTCTGCCAACTTATTGCGTGGTGTTGGTATATTAAAGTCATTACAGGTATATTATTCCCCTATGCTAAAGTTATTATTCCTCTTTTCTTTTTTTTTACTTTTATGAAGTATGTTGAGTAGTTCCCAAGAGAGTATGGCCCGTGTATTTGATTCTCATTCCTGTTTTGTGGCTCTACCAAAAAAAATAATCCTTGACACTTATGCTCTCTTGTTATTGAGTAATTTCATTACAAAGTTTTTAGTCGCAAAGGCACTATTAAGTTAAGTTATTAAAATATTATATCTTATTAATTTGTTAAGGTGCGATACACACCAAGGGTAGGGAAAAGTAAAATATGAAAATGTGTGATGGTTTTTTGATGTGATGTTGGCGATAGTTATCATAAACTCCCACACTTTCAAAGTATGATAATAGATATACAGCAACCACATTATCTATATAACTTATAAATTTTTTTCATCAAAGTCCTATTTTTCTCTTGGTTTAATAATCGTTAATGACCAGTCCCCCAAAAAAATTAATTTTATTTCATAATTTACAACGTTTCGGCCTCTAGGGCCATCTACATGTGTCTATCGGGCTTTTATTCCACCTGTAATGTTTCACTGCTTCATCAGCTGTGTCGTCTGTTTTTACTCGTCAACACCTCATCATGTAGGGCTTCCATGCTTAGATGACACTGCTGATAAAGCTGGGAAACTTTATTTGTTTAATAAATATGCATGATAGACACTTGAGGCCGAACGGTAAATTATGAATTAAAATTAATTTCCTATCATTTTTATTTTTAACTTTTTATTATAAATAATAATGATCACCTGTAACATGGTGACCAGCATAGCAGCCTTATGCCAAAGGTCACGGGTTCAACCCCGTAGGTGGTCCTTTGATTTTGTAGTAGGAGTAAAAAATTCTTAGTTATGCCGTCCTTCAGAGGGGACGGTGTGTGATGTTAGGTACTCTGTAAAGATCCCCATTCTAATTAAACCATAATAGGCAAAATTTAGAACTCTGTAGCATCATCCTATTAAACATAGTAGCATAAAGTGACTTTGAATAAACAAACAAACTATAAATAATGTTTGATTTTTCCAAAATGGAGTTTCTATGTTTAAAAAACATGTTGTTATAATGTGTAAAATACAATAGTTTGTTTTGTTTTCACTTTATCATTTAGTTTAGTTGTTTGTTTTTTTAAATAATACTTCATGATATCTAAGACTTTATTTTAAAAGTTATTATCATCTGAATTTAATTTTTCTTAATTTGCTTTGCTTAATTTAATTTGCCCGGTCTCCCGCTACTTTCGTGAACTCTCAGAAGCACTCGCTTCACAAATTTTCACCTACCTATTCTCTCACCATGTATTGCGGATTTTAAGGTTATAGAGGCTATGAAATGTAAAATGCAGCTAACTTATATTTTCGTTTTTTTTTGTTGAAATGATCAGTATACAAATCTATCTTTACTGTGATGTGATTGTAATGAGTTCAATGCTACTAATTAAACCTCTTAACAGTTACATAATTGTTTTTAATTTGAATAAATATTTGTAGATAGATAGAGTACAATGCATTTTGTGATAATATTAGATTAGAGGCTAGCATTCACTTTTAAAAAATATGAAAGGTTTTTTTAGACCAGAATGGTTAGAATGTTGGGTTTAATTTCAACACTTAATCTGTTTGTAATACTGTATTTTACATCATATTTTTAAAATATTTTTTAGATTGGCGATATTTGATAGCATCTAAGTCTATTTTTATTCCTCCTTTATGTTTATGAAACAAGTTTAATTTTGCAAGGAGTATTTCCCTTATATTTATTAATCTTATTCGTATACCGTTTGACACAAAAATGTGTAAAAAAGGAACCCTCTTTAAACTCCTTTCCTACTATTCACACGTAAAATTCCGTTGTTTACAAAGATAACATAAAATTGTGGGAGAATTTAGTGTTATTACAAAACAATTTGACCTTATCTTATGAAAACATTAAACATACGTAGTGTATTATTCCTATCAGAAACCACTCGAAAGTAGATGCAGTCAGTAAATAGTCCATATCAGGCAAATAATGGTTGTATTGTTTTCTATCAGTGCTCTATGCACTCAATTCTTTTCTATATGTGTTTTTTGTTCCACTTAAGCTAGATATCAAATATTGGAGATATTTTCTCAGTTCTATTTGTGGCTTCTTGACATATTGGTTTCTATAAATCCACTATCTTGAAGAAATGTGGGATCATAACTTCAAATAATACATTTCAGATTCAATTGCTATAAAGTTAAACATTTATTCAGTACACTTTGGTCAAGTTCATTTTATAGCGTTTTAATTAATTAAGCTTTATGAAAGTTAGTGTTTTTCTAAATAATTAATACTTAAATTGTTTTATAGTGAATTAAGATTCATTTATTTTGTCCTCTACCTAGATCAACAGTTCAAAAACGGAAATATATTTTTTCTTTTTACTCCAAATAATTTACAACTCGACTTTTGTCAAAAAAACTTTTAAAAATATGTTTATAGCAAAATTTATGCTTCCTAATGGTCTGAATCAGAGTGATGTGTTATCGCTAACTGGAAGAGGAAAACACACTTCCTGAATAACATATTGCGTCCAATATTTGGTCCTAAGGCCCATGATGAGTACATAGCGTGAACATGTAGAGCTTCAGTATGTATTTTATATAAACCTTAAATTTTATTTATTTTTTCTATTTTATAAGTGCCAAAGAATAATTTTGGTGTCATTAAATTTAGTTAGTGGTCAATAAACCTGAGGGTTGGTCATGAACGCATAAATTTAATTTCTGTCTTCTAGTATCTAAATTTCATTAAAAAAATAACATAAGAACATGATTATTTTATTTCTATTATTATATATTTATTCCTTATATTTTATTGAGCAGGCGATGGCCTTAAGGAAGCTTAGCAACGATTTGCTATTGTTTTCGTCATTGCTTAATTAGTTGCTGTCTTATTCCTGGTCTGTTAATATATGACCGGTAAAAAAGAGCATTCCTCCAATATGTGTCTAACACTAAGTAGGTTGTTCTGTGTTTGTACTTGTAGGTTAGCACGTGTTAGTTTACTCAAGTTTAAAAAATATATAAATTCAATAGTTTGTTCTTTTGAAATTAAAGTTAGGAAATTTAGGATTCCCACTGTAGTAACATCCGATTAGCCACAGTAGCATAAAGTGATGTTAAATAAACATAATTAATAATTAAAGTTGGTATTCGATTAAAAATTTGCATTATACTTATGACAGTTGTCAATTCAAGTGTTGAACTCTTTGATCTTATTTCCCCAGATGATGTACTCACAAGCTTGGCCTAGAACGTTGGCGGAAATATAATAAAACCTTTTAAATGAACCCCAACTATTTCTAAGATTACATACACAGTCAAGTATTCACATATCTGGATTTGGATGGACAGAATATTATAATTTGTTGCAAGTTAAACACAATTAGGAACTTTATATTGCCGTATTACCATTTTTACAACTTTCTACTACAGCCGGTTCTTTTCCATTAAGCCATCAATGTCTTCGTGTTGGTAATTGGTGCCCGGGCAGCTTTCCTTCTAAGAACCTGTGCAACTACTCCTGATGAGTACCCAGAATGGTACTCCTTTATCCTGTTTACTCGGAGCTTGGGAGTCCCGTTTGCCGCGAGTTTGTTGATCCTCTGAAGCATTGCCATGAGGCTGTAAACAAGACCGAGGGTTTCTACAACAGATTTTTGATAGGAGGGAAGAAGAGAAAACATGAACGAGTTTAGGGTACGGTGAAGATATTTTCTGTCGTATCCTGTTTGTAAACAGGTTCGCTAGTGACGTATTGCTCTGTTTATATCGGTAAATTTGTTACAACTGCTGTAACCGGCTTTCGACAAATTGTTTATTAAAATAGTATTAGATTGTGCTATCTAAAAGTTAAAAAACTATGAGTTCATAGCTTCCGGTCGACGGTTTACAATTTTTCAAGTTTACAGCGTATGTATGATCATATAATTTTTATTTTTAAAATTTTATATATATATATATATATATATATATATATATAATCACGTAATGCACTAAACTATGGTTTCAGTAGTGTTAGCATTTTCAGGTGATGTAGAGGGTTGATTGCAAAATGATATTGGTGAACACTCTGATAGTGAACTTGATATTGTTTTTAGTTAAGTTAAAAAACTAAATTAGGATCGGATCCTTCTGGTAAATAGAGCAATAGTCTACTCGGCTGACAGAATATTATTTATTCTTTATTTTCATTCGTAGGGAGACACTCCTGGTGCACTCCTAGCTTCTATAAAGTGGGTACCCAAAAATAGGGAGAAAGTTGCTGCTGAGTTAGGTCTAGAAACGGTACGAATCTCAGTACGTACTGAGCCCAAGACCCTTCAGGGGTTGTAGATGTACATATTAAAAAAACTTAAATAACATTGTTATTTAAAAACAAAACAACGGATAATTATATCTATACTATATGTTGACTGTAAATTGTTCAGCAGTGGTATGTGGTGATGTGATAGTCAAGAAAAACCATCACCACCACGACATTCTTTTTAAACGGTTTACTTAGATAGTTTAATTATCATCAGTTCCTCACACTTTTCTAAACTGTGAATTCCGTTACAGAATATTTGTATTGTCAAAATCGATAATTACATACTTTCTGATATAGATGTTTATGTGGTATAAATACATAAATTTGTGAGTGCAATGCCGAGGCTTATCTGAAATCATCCACTACAACCTGATTAAAACCTTAGCTAACCAAAAAGCCACTTCTCTTATAGCGTTAATAGCGTTTTTTACTAGTGATTTCAGTAAAAACTATAGATTGTAAATATTTTTAATACATTATGTATAGACTGAGGAGCGGCGTGGTCTAGTGGGTAGAGCGCTAGTCTACTGTGGGTTCGAATCTCGTATGTGGCGGAATATTATTTATTCTGTTACTCAGGGGTATGGAAACCCTTCTGGGGCACACCCAGCCTCAATCAAGTGGGTACCCAAAAATGGGGGAAAAACCCTGGTAGCTGAGCGTGTCTCGGCCGAATCACCTCATTGCTCGGCCGTTGGCATAGAAACAGTTCGAATCTCTACATGTACTCGCCTAATACTCTTCATGGGTTGTAGTGGTATAGTTTTTTTACTTTTACTTACTATATATAGTAAGGGGAAGTATTGCGATCGTGAAAATTTTCGAGTTCCAGTTTTCAACGGAAATACACGTTTTAGGGTCCCCTGAGTCCAAATAACCAAGTCCCGCAAAAAGGTGTGTGTGTGTGGTAACTCCCGGGCGGAAACGGTAAGTCCTATGAAACTGAAATTTTCATATTTAAGACAACTATACGCCCGAGACGTGACAAAACTTTTTTCATCAAAATGAGCTTACCAGAAGAGGCACTTTATACCATGATTTTCTCGAAAACGGTTCCGACGTTTTTGATTAAACTCGCTATATCGATGTAACATTTAATAGGCTTTAATATCATGTAGGTTTTATTTGGATAAAAATGGTCTGACAGGGCTTGAATGCCGATATTTTAAATTTTCTTCCCCTAAAGTACCTTTAATTTTGTAGATTCAATGATAATAACTAGATTATCTTGTTGACGCTGATGAAAAACAGGTAAATATATAAATTGAATAAATTCGATACCCAACTAAAGGAGAAAACAGAAAAAATATTTTTTTAATGCAATTTTTCGTTTTTGAACATAAGAGCAGTAATATACATGTATGATATACCGTTTAAAGATTTTAGAAAAAATATCATCTCATACACAAGCTTTTAGAAGTTAATGGAGAGTGATGAAAAGAAGATAAAACTAACTGATTATTTAAGATAATAATAAAATAGATTTTTTAATAAAACACATGTTTCTATATAAATTCAATTTGATTAATTCCTTAATAATTTCACTATTTTTATCCTAACTGTATTTGAAAATTCATTCATTGGTTTTAAAAATGGAGGTAAGTGAAAGTCGTGTGTTGCCGCACCAGATTTTTTTTAATTTTATTTATTTATTTTTATTTATATATTGACCTATTACATGTCCTTTTTTAGGTATTTGTTTATTTGCGTCTTCAAAATTTCCGGTCCCGAGCCTAGCAAACCACTTACGGGCGGTGCTTTCTCCTTAGGCATCATCTCATACACATTGCGAATTTATTTGCAGCGGATTTTTTTTTCGAAATTAAAAAATCATTAAATGACGGAAATTTTGAGCAAGCAAAATACCACTTAAAAATAAGGAATCTTAGTTGAAACTGATGCATAAGACACCTCAATTATCCTTTATTAAATATGTAAACATTATGAAAAACACACGAAAATATGTTACAACCTATATATAGTTTAAGAAAAAAAAAACATCGAGTTTATCTTTTGTTTTTATATCCCTGGTATGGGCCTAAAATATTAGTCGAAACGTTAGCCTAAAAAGTTCATAAATGTGACTAACTGCATCCCTTCATTGATTATACCTATAGTCAACTATCGGTTCTATGCTAAAATCAAATTTCAATTTAAACGCTATTGAATAAAAATTAATCTCATCAGTTATTCTCAACGAGTGGCTTCAGGCGAAAAGAGGTAAACAGTTTGTAATGCGAAAGCGGAACTTGCTTGTTTATTTCCAGGCCGTTGAGCGAAATAAAAATTTGTCCCTCAGGACTATTAGGAGTTATTATTTGAAAAACACTCCCACTTGCTCGGCGAAATACCCGTCCCACCTCGAATACTAATCATTGTCGGGGTAAAAATTATCGATTCTACTCTAGGCGGAAGATCTATGTTACGGAGGCCATTTGGTAAATTCTGTTGGCATGGTCGTGTGTTGACGCTCCACTGAATTCGCCGTCTAGACACTAGTTAGTTACGCTTCCCCGACCTTTCCACTGAGTGCCCTGTCATCTTCCATCCTGTATTTATCTCCTCAAATGATACATAAGCTGTTTTTATGCATGTAAGTTTCATTTTAGGTGTTGTATGTCCTATTTTCATTGTTAATTATGTATATCTATATATATAAAATAACCCACGATTATTAACTTAAGCGATCACGCGCTAAACCATGATAGTTTCAGTTCAGGTGGTAATCTCAAAATGGTAGTAGAACATGTATAATAAAAAAAATGTAGGAAAGGCGAAAATATTTATATATATAAAAAAAAATCTTTTTATATAATTAAATATCGTTTTTAATGCAAGAAAATGGTTTATTTAGTTAAAATAAAATCTTCAAGAAGTCTCTTTTTTTCAACATAGTTTATTTATTCATCAATACAATAATTTACGTTTCGAGGTTTATACGCTCATCTTCAACTAATGACAATTTAATATTATATTATATTTCTACAGTAAACAATAATAAAAATAATAATTACAAACTCCCCATCACACTATGAGAAATTATATTAGTATTTTGTTTCTACTTACACAAATCAGATATTCTAATATTGATCAAATTGTTAGCTAACTATTTAATTTAAACAAATGGAACTTCTTTTCTTTCAAAATATTTTACTACCAATAATACTAATGTTATATGATTATTCCTTATAACAATGTTTGAAGACCTTGCCTCATCTTCAATTATGTCACTTAAAATATAAATGTATTAATCTAATAATGTTTTATTTAAAATCGTTGTTATCCTCAATTTTCTATTAACTTTATACGAATAAAGTGTAAATTTTATTTTGCTGAAATGAATTGTGAAATCTGTGTGAAGTTAATAGAATATTGAGGAGAATAACGATTTTAAATAAAATGATTTTGGATTAATATGATTATATTTTAAGTGATATACCTAAAGATAAGATAAAGCCTTGAAAAATTGTTATTATAGATGATGATATAATAATATTATTATTTATAGTAAAATATTTCCCAAAAAGAGAAATTCCGTATATTTAAATTCAACTCTTCAAAATAGAAAATAAGTTAATAAATGTTTTATATACATCATAACAAAAAATTGTTATTCGTACAAAAAAATAAATATTACTCACAATAAAAGTTTAATAAAAATATAGAAGTTGAGTAAAAAAAAAATTAATAATAATAATTATGCTTAAAAAATAGGAATAATCCTCTTTTAACCTATTTATAATGATTAAATGATTAAAGATTTGTTAAAAATATAGTACCACACAAAACTTGTCGCTCATTAATTACTAACATTAATATCGTTGAAAAGGGATTTGGAAGATATAACGTTTTTTTTTTTTTTTTTTTTTTTCATCATTAAAAAAAAGCCTGATCTCAACGAATGTAGACTCGTGCTAGCCTCAATTGAAAACCAGAGGCAATTGAGCCATATTTTGTTTTATGTCATCACTTGATTGAAATCGCTAATGGATTGATCGATTGATGTATTTTTAGCCATGCCGAATTCTTTGGATAATACAGTTATCAAACTGCTATAGTCTTATCGGCTTTGATAATATATTTTACATGTAATTTTTTCTTCCTATCGATTTCAAGAAGGTAAGAAACATTTTTTTTTTTTAAGTTTCTTGAATTTGCTATAGTTCACTTTTATTGAATATCTACTGTGATTCACTGAAACGTATGTGCTTTTTGAAAGTTTAGATAAAATTCGAAATTGAAGTTGCTATAGACGGAGAGAATTGGATAAAAGCGAAAATTAAATTCGTGTTTTTATGTGGCTTTTAATTAAGATACTTAATAGTAAAAACTGTGACTTCTTAAGTTATTTTAAAATGTAAGTCTAATTTTTCCTTGAGAGAAAAATATGAATTCACTGTTAACGTAACTAATATTGATAGTTTTGATGAATATCTACACCTTTATAATGATTTTAATAATCATTCCATAAAAGTTGTTGAACGTCTTCTTACGACATCTTATTATAAGAAAATTGACGTAAACTGAGGTTAATGTTACCTTCATAGGAGGAGATCCATTTTACAAGCGGAGCTGCTTTTGATTCATTATTATAAGACTCTCGTAGAAACCTGATATAATGTTAAAACAGATGCTCAACGTTACCATCCTCAGGTGCAAAATAACAATTGAGACGTTGATTTCCAAAAGTACTAAAGGACATTTTTTACAAAATTGATTTTTTTACATATTTGTATTCTCATCAATTAGTTATATCTAAATCTCCTATTTGATTTTACCTAATGAACACCCAAGCCCTTTATAAACGCAATTTAGAAATATAATTATTTTCTAAATGAAATAATTACACATTTAATTTCGTTCCAAATTATACCCAAACATCTCATTTCATATCTTTAATATGATGTTATTAATATACTAAAAAAACAATTCTGGATTTTAATGAGAAAAGAATCAAATTAGCTAATTTAATAATATAATAATTAGTGATTTTCGCGCCTCCTGTAAAATTTCCTAGTATGGATATAGTACCTTTTGGAAATCAACGTCTCAATTTTATCCTAGGTGAGTGGGTACTTAAACCCAGAAGCCTCATGAAAATGCATTTTAGCCGAAACGTTGTGCATCAATATTTAATAAAAGAGTGGTCAAGTTATATATCAGCCTCCAATTTTATTCAAACTGATGACCTATTGGAATGTAAATAAACATTTGCTTATCTGAGTATAGTCCTTGACAAAAATTTAATCATTGAAGTCGTCACTTATAATTGTTTGTTGCTGAGGAAAATGTGCATCTATTGTTGCCAGAGCGTTGTTCCTCTGGAATTACTAGTTTTATTCACTATCGCTCATATCACAGATTTAACATAAACCCAACCTTTCAGCTTACTCACGCGTTTTTTTTATTCATAACCAAAATATTTATTATTTTAATAAACCAATGCGGACTCATCTTCATTGTTGCCTCAAGTTGTAATTAAGGCTATTTATATATCATTAATTAATTGTATCGTATGCGTTTGATTATCAGCAATTCAGAAGCAATTAGCATTCTATTAATTAGGCCCTAGAGCAGGATCAATGGGACCAATACATAGGCCGTAATTGGCATTATCTCTTGTTAACTGAGAATAGGCTGTTCAATTTAATTGCTTTAATGAAGCCTGGAAGGAAAAAAAATTCCAGGGAGTGAGTAAGGCTGGAACACTGGAAGCGTGACCTCAGGCGTTTTGGTCGCTTCTAATAAGCCTTGCGTGCCGTCGCAATTAGACAATTGAGATCTACTGTCTAGCGGCTTTCTTCATTCTCTTGCGCTCGCAAGCCATTATTGTCATTAGCCCTTGTTAAGGTCGGTCCCTGTGTACTTGGCAAATTGCAGCTGTGTATTGGTGTTTTAGTATTTCTTTTTTCTAAGAATATCCTTGTTTCGCTGTACAATCTCTGTACCATACTATCGGGTTGTTCAGGAAATAATGCTGGAATTAATGTTTTTCTTTGAATAGCCCTCTATGTAATAAACTGTTACCGTTTTCAGGACCATTCATTTGTATGATTGGCAACACTTATTAATCTTCAAGTCGTGATTTTCGTATACTTTTATTTTACGAGTTTAATCTCGACCGGAACGAGACCGAAACTGTCTGAAACATTAAAGGAGTGCCGGCGAGGACTATAATTTTGAGTTTACCGTTCATTGGTGGTTAAAAGTTTCGAAAGGGAGTATTTAGCTTAGAAGACAAAGACGGTTTTGATAGGAATCCTTCTCTGGATGACGAACTTTAGCGTGAGAAAATACCAGAACAAATGTTACCGAATCTAAGAAGCAAATCCCTCAAGATGATGGGAAAGGTGGTAATATTTGGAAGCTGGGTTCTTCAATGACAAACGACTGCCAAAAAAATGTTTTTTATTATTATTTTTTTAAATCTCAATATCTTGCCAGGTCCAGGTAGTATGGTGATCAGTATTGGATATTCCCTAAGGTTTTTTTTTTCGAATATTTACGGCGGTAATGGCTACTCTAATGGGCTCTTTATTTAAGAAAACGACTAAGATCAATGTTAGGATATAACTGTTTATATAGCTGTTGATAGGCAATTGAGTATTATGAAAAGCAATAATTCAAAGAATAATATCATATCACTACCGCTGATTTCAAAACGCAATAGCTCAGCTAGTTGTTAACCAATTTCAATGATTCTTTTTTTATTTTGTCGAAAATTTAATTCTCAGGTTCATATTACAAGGAATGAACAGCATATTTACTGGAGAACTGTTTGCAATATATAAAGCCTTGGAGCTAGTCAAGACAATGAATGACAACTACTTGCTCATAGTCACGGACTATCATATATGATATCATATCACTACCGCTGATTTCAAAACGCAATAGCTCAGCTAGTTGTTAACCAATTTCAATGATTCTTTTTTTATTTTGCCGAAAATTATATTCTCTATGAAACGCACTAAAAGCAAAATTTCGATATTTATTTATTTATTAATTAGGAGAAACGGATTTTTTATTCGTTATTCGGATTCTACGCATCTTAAAATGTAAGCTCTCAAATTTTGAGCGGGGGTAATTTTTTTTTGGTGGATTACAAAGCTCCATTATTGAAAATAATAAACCAAAAGTATTTTTACAGGACTGCGTCACTATTCCCTTTTCTTTTCTTTCGATTTTCATTCAAATAAAATTTCTTGATTCCAGAACACCTTACATTTTATTTTTATCAGTTAGTTATTGCTCTCATTAAAATTTTGTAGTATTATGTTGTTTTTTTCATAATAGTGTTGGTATTTTAAAATATTTTTAGGTGGTCTTAAAATTATTGAACATGTATTTAATAAAGCTGTTATAATATTATTATTTTTGTTAGTTTTTGAAAAAAGAAATACAGATTTTTTTTCAAAGATGCTTCATTATTTTTATTTTTTCGTGATTGTGTCATTCTTTTTGTATTGTCAGAAATCACGCAAATTTCCTGTCATGATTGCATAATAACTCTTAAATGATAAATAGTTTAATGACCTTTGGAAATCACATTGTAAGATGTATCCTACCATTATGTATTATTTTGAGATGACGCTTTAATATTAATAGTGGTGATACAATTTTTTGAATTAATAAAAAAAATATTCCTTATGTTTTATGAAGTCCATACAATACTTTTACAATGTTTTATTCATTTAAGCTAAAAATAAGAAACGAAATAAGGGGTATTAAAACTTCAGTTTTTAATTATACTTATTAGAAGATGTGATAGCATTATTCATAATTATTTATTATAGTTGCGTACTACTCATCGGGTTAAAATATAATTTTGCTCTCAAAATTAATATAATGAAAATACTAGTTTATATATTTCTGAATAAGAAATCGAGAAGATAAGTACCCTCAAGATTTTTCATTAATTATTTTTAATTTAAATAAATTCAGTTATTATTTTTACCTAATATCAGGTATTTAATTTCGGTATAATACAGGCGGTTTTGTGTATATATGTTTAGTTTCATTTCCCTATTTTTTGTTTTACAGAGAGAATACTAACATGTTTGTTTATTTATCTCATATATATATTCAAATCTGAGCTTGAATGTTATATGATATTTTGTAAATAGTTATTGTTTTTGATTATGGCTAGCGTAAAATAATTTAATGTACTACAGTTCGATAAAATGTCTTGCAATGTTCAGTCCTACACTACATTACAAAATATACTTTTTGATTAAATTAATTTATTTTATTTTAATTTATATTTCTTTTTTGTTACAGGTAAGTTGACCCAGCTAATATATCATCTTAAGAGCAGCAGTACGTATGTTAGATTTTGATTAAATTTAGGATTCTGAAGTAGGATTTTTTTTTTTTTTTTTTTTGTGTGATTCATTTGTAAATGGCATTCGTTATCTCTTTATTTATCAGCTGCATTTTTATTTATATACAAGTAGAATTTTTTTGTTGTTGTTTTTTTATTACTAAGAGGTTAACCACTAAAATACTCTTGTAAACATTGCTTATGTAATCTCATCTGTCAAAATGAAGGTTACTTGGAGACGAAGGTCAAGTTTAATCAGTTGGTTATTGGTGACATCATTTCTGTCTGTGAATGATAATGATTGAAATAGTCGTAAATAATGTATTTATCTCTCTCTAACTTCCATTGAGTCATCGTTAATTTATTCAACTACTCGTTCATTCAGAATACCGCATTGGTTTTTTTTAATTTTTTTTTTATATTTTTAATTGTGTCTAGACAATTGTCATACAATCGAAAGAGAAATGACTAAACTACCCAATTGTGTCTAGACAAATTAACGTGACATTTGTTTTTGTGAAAAATTAATAGACTTGAATATAATATTGATTTTACTATGCCAACAGTTAGGAGCTAATTAATATTAAAAATTCTGCATTAAAAAGTAATATTCAAATTTAATACATATTCATTTTCTACCAATTTCTTATTTAAAGTAAACCTATTTAATTTTTTTTATAAAAAATGTTTTGTTTTTTCTTAATACTAATTTCAAGCCATTCTCTCCTATTTGATTTTACGATATTTGGCAGTTTATGTTTTACATACATTTTACGACATTTATATTTTTCAAGTTCTTTACTTATATACTCATATAGCCCATTTATATAGGCTACTTACAATAAATTTAATTTATTTATATAATAAATTATTTAGCTTAAATTTATTTTATTTCTTATATAACGAAAATAATTAATTAATACTTTTAAGACTACACTTTTATCAAAAGTATTATTAAGAACCATTATTATCTGATACACAAAGTTGTAAAAAGTAATATAAAATGCTGAATAGGGAATAAACTTGTTACTGATTAACAATTTAATACAGTTATATTATTTAATCTAAACCATATATTTCCAACGAAAATAAATACACGTTTTATTCACGTTAACAGTCGAGGTAAGTGAAAATCGAGTGTTGGCCGCACCAGATTTTATAAAATTATGAAGTATCCGACTTAAAGAAATCTTTTGTTGTTGTGATGTGCTAAATCTCAGTGAATTACTAAAATTTAAAAACACAATAAAGGTGCCTTTTTACTATCATTTAATTTTATGAGCCTGTGTAATGCGTTAGCCATTTTTGTTACAAGCCAATGATTTTTTATTAAGGTTATTTAATACATTTTTCCTATTACACTTCGTGGACTACTAGTTGGGAATTACTGGTCTAAAATATAATAAATATCGAAGAGGCGAGGTAGGGGTAAAAAAAAAATAATAATAATAAAAAATATAGGGAATTAAAAACATTAATATTTAAAAAAAAATAATATACCCAAATTTTATTTTCCATTTTATTCTATTTTTTAATTTTTCTGGAAAAAATACCACAAACTAACACATATCCCAAAATTAACAGAAACAATAAAAAGTACTTTTAAAAAATATGATCACCCAAACATATCATTTGGTCTATACAATAGTAACAAATTATAAAAATATTTAAGCTAAATGATAGATAAAAAAGAATAAATGGATAAACAAAATGTAATATACAAAATAGACTGTAAAAATTGTGAAGGCATATATATGGGAGAAACATCTAAAAAATTAAAAACGAGAATATCCCAACATATATCCAATTGTAAAAATTTAAAAAACACCAACACAACAGCATTATCATCCCATAGTATGACAAAACAACATAAATTTAACTTTGAAAACACAGTAATTTTAGACACATCTCAAAATAATAGAAATAGAAAATTACTGGAAGCTATACACATTACCAAAAATAATAGCAGGACAATAAATTTTAAAACAGATACAAAAAACCTAGGAACACATTACACAGACATCATAAATAAGGTAAACTTTTAAAATAAATATAATTATAGCCCAAAAACCTTAATTAGGACATATAATTAATAGAAATAAAAAGCGCAAGGATTACATAGGAAAAAAAAAAATAATAAAGTGTAAGCCAATGAACACCCATGTAGACGAATAGCAGTAAGCTATGGAGTGAAGTAATGAATTGTATATGTGAAAGTGTTTTTAAAAAAATATAACTTGAGAGTGGGGAAACAACCCTGAAACGTTGATAGATGTGAATGGTTATGAAATCAAATAAATAATTAACAAAAGGAAGTTAAGGTGTGCTCATTTAAGTGTTTATTTTCTATTTAATTGCTATCATGTTATTGACCGTAAATACTTAAAATTGCAAGCATTTACTTTGACGTATTCGCAATATCGAAATCTTCGGCAACTTAACATCAATGTAATGTTAAAAATAGTCGCCTCAGGGGAGTTGGTTAAATATAATTAGTCAAATTTTCGACGCATAACTGTAACAAAGAGCGTAAGACTGGAATCGGAATGGAAGCCCCTAATTGAATAGTAACTAGAGGCCGCCCGGTAGGCCATTATAACATAGTCATTATCTTTTATTATAGCACCAGCGGATGAACAATTATGTTATTAGCTTCCCAGAAAGCAATCCGGTTAATGATGAAGACGTCTGTGCGGAGCAACAGTCCCCCTCTAGAGGACACGCATAATTGTTTGATGGAGCAGTTCAATTGATGCCGCTATTATCAGATGCATAGATATCAGGCCTCTAGGCAGTGCCTCTAGTCATGCAAGCCTATTATCTCACATAATTCCCCGCTTTCTATCCTCTCCTCTGACTTTAAACCATTCTTGCGCGCTTTCTCTTGGGAATTATCCTTTGCGTAAGAAACGTACATTCGCCTGTATGTTTCTGGCTGTTTCCTCTTTTCTTTTTTGGCTTATGTTTTTGTTTTCTCTTTCCTGGAGCTTTGCATTTGTTTCTGTTTATCAGGTATTGTGTAAAATGAAAAAATATTATTACGAAACGAATAATCTCTTTTTAACACTTCTGTCAATTCTCCGAAAATAAAATATGTAAATGAGATACTTCTACTTCATTTGTGAATTTTTGTCTCGGCAACGGGTACCTACCTACAGAGGCTGTTTGTGCCCCAGGAGGTTCTCTATATCTTAGAGTCTCTCCACGACTGACTGAACAGAATATACATACAATTATAAATAGGGAATAATTATTTCTGATGCATCGTTGTTAGGGACTATTTTTACTCTCGTGCAAGTAGTTAATTTTCAAACTCGTATGTATATTCCTTTTATATTTATATACTGCAGATCTGGAAATCCGCGAACCCAGAAAAGTGTTGGAAGAGGCCGCGCGGAAGGCCTAGGATATTGTATGACGGATATATCCAGAGGATCGGTGGCAAAAGATTGCAGAAACTGTGCAGCTGTGCAGTGATCGTGAAGCTTAGCAGCGTTGGATCGAGGCCCCTCCACGCTAGTGTAGGCACATAGGAGGAAGATAAAGAAGCTCTGAAATTCTCTACCTACTCATATTCGCCATGCATCTTCCCTTCTCTCGTTCAAATCTCATCTTTTCCAACACCTAGCATTCACGCAGAATTAACTGACGCGCACCGAATGTGAAAATTACAAATCTATTTTATTTTAACTAATTACTAAGGTATAGAATAATTCATATATTTTTAAAATTGTTTAGCTATAAGTATCTTATAGAAGTTTTTTTTTTTCACTTTTATTCTTTTTTTGTTAGTTTATATTTCTTATCTGTTGTAGATATGCATGTAAATAGTTTTTTTTCTTTTTTCTAAACATTGGTGGATAAAAATTAACATGGTTTGTCTCTCGGTCAAACATGTATATGAAAGAATATAGTTATTGTACAAAATTCTTATTCTTAATGACCTATGGTCCCAGAATTAAATTATATTATGTTCAGTGTTCAGAAAATCCGAATAACATTTTTTACTTACTTAGCTATTTCCTAACTATTGTCAACATACTTGCTCCCTCTGACGAAAACTTCTCTCTCCTGTGAACCAGATCTATAGGCGCGTGCAGTATAAATGGTACCTATCAGCATCAATGAACTAAACATTCCCAATGACAACCAGACGTAAATAAGGAAAGTAAAGGGATATAAACTTATGTAAATAAAGATGAATAAAAAAGAGGGAAAGAAGTTGTATGTTTATGGTATATTTTTTTCTGTGGTTAGCAGCACAGTTTTTTAGTATGATGAGCACTTGGGTGCACATTTGTTGGTTTAACTCATGTTTTTAATTGTTTTGTATTCAAGTTGAAATAATTTTTACCGTAGTATAGGCGTTTCTTTTCGTTAAGAGGCCCATCATAGTCATTAGCGGAAGGACAGATGTTAAAAATATCAGATTTTTTCTTAAACACCGTCTGTATACCTAAATATAAATTTGAAAAATACCGAAAATTGAATTTGGCTCGTGTACATTAAACGTATAAAACTTTGTTTTTGTTTCTTGTTCCCAAAATAGATCATAAATTTTGAATATTTAATGTATTTATCTCTTCATTTTTTTTTTTTTTTTTAGTATTGTTTTTAGTTTATATCCTTATCATCGAAAACCCTAAAATTTCTCTTATGGTTTACGAACGTTAGAAATCGTGGTGCGAACATTACCATTGTTTCTAGGGGTACTTGTTGCGTAGTGGTTAGCACAACAGCCTTCTATGCCCAAGATCATGGGTTCAAATCCGCATCTGGCCCTATGATTTTTTATTGGATCCAAAAAATTATTAACTATTCAGTCCTTTGGAGGTGATGTTAAAAGGTGGTCCCGAGCCTGCGCGATAACAGGTACTCGTTAAAGATCCCTGTCCTTATTAAACCTGGATAGGCAAAATTTAGGATTTTCACTGAGGCATCGTCCACAGCAGCACTAAGTGGCGTTAAATAAATAAACAAACAAACCATTGTTTCTGGCTGGGAAACTAGAAATTTTAGCTCATTTCATCTGAATGAGGAATAGAATTGATTCTAAAAAATCTTGTTCTAGAGCCAAAGTCTATTTCGATTCTTGAGATAAATACCATTAAAAACATACACAAAACACAACAAATAAACTACACATCTGTTTGTTATAAGTAAGTTTGACATGTCTATAACTTGATATAGAATAACTTCCAAAATTAGCGTTTAGTGGTTTTCTGTTATGAGAGCACATGAAAACACGCAATACTGCATGACTGACAGATTCTGCAATCGACACTTATCTACATTCTAATTACATGATTCCAATATTTCCTTGCGTATTCAATTCCGATTATATGTTTCATTAAATATTTCTAAGAAGTGTCATAAGTTGTTTTTCTCATTTAATATTAAATGTACACTATAGTATTTTATTTTTGGTAGAACCCGAAATAAACCTCTAGTTGTTGGTTATACTAAACGACTTTTGAAGAAGGAAACTTGTGAGCATATTCAATTGTATTTTTATTAGCTGTTAATGGAATAATCATCTATTTAATAACGCGAAGAGTTCATAACTTTGTGGTTGATGAGTCACCCGCTAGTGATGTGAACTCTTAAAATACCAGAAGTGTTCCAATGCCGGTACTACATTCCAGGCTCTGTTTGTTTGGTCTCAAGAGTGGTATTTGTTTATTACCGCATAAACAACCAGGCTAATGCCTCTCAAAATAATCGCTTATTTATAGATAGGATTCATGTTTAAAAATATACAGAATATCTTTTCCATTTAACTGTTGCCGTAGGTCGCCAAAACATTCCTATCATATTATCTTTCCCTCTGTGACCAATTTTTTTCGTAATCTTATGTTTGTTATTCTATTTGATTTATTTTGATTTATTATTTTCAATAATGAACCTTTGTAATTCACCCAAAAAAAATATCTCCTCCACCCTCACCCGTTTTTTTCAAAACTGCAGGACCAGTTTTTTTTTTTTTTTCACAAAAATACTAGGGCATGCAAGAATGATCCTGACGCCTAGACGTTGATATCAGCTGGTTATTTTTAAAATATCGGGCGATCAAAAGTGATTTAATTCTATAATATAATTAAAAAAAAAAAAAGGCGAATAATTATTTTAAAAAAGAAAGAAAAAATTAAATTTTACACATAAATACGCCCATTACTCTGTTATTTTTGATGGCAGAGGAAAACATGTATAGAGTTTTAGAACCAGTAATGGTCGATAGATAAATATATATATATATATATATATATATATATATATATATATATATATATAATAAAAATAAGAAATCTTGTCTATATATATAAGCTTGTAACTCAGTTGTTTTTGAAGATATAGACAAATATGTATTTAAGTTTTAGATTGAGAAAAGCGCGATAAATAAACAGACGAGAAAAAAAGTGAGCTATATATTCAAGTCACAAATGATCTTAGATGTAATTATTAACTCGGGTATGATTAATTTTATAGAAAAATCCAAAATATTGAAAGTTATACCCTAATATAGCTATTTGGAAATAATAAACTATTTTGTAATAATTTACAGCGTTTTTTTCGTTTTAATTTTTAAAGGGTTGGAAATCACTTTTATTTTTTATGCTTTTTTATCGTGCAACAGTCACAAGATTAATAATTTTATTAATGATTGTTATAGTTATAATTAAGTCTATTATTGCAATGTATCGATAAAATTGATTCGGGAAAAACTGTTATCTATATAAAAGTCACTACCATGAAGTTAATTAATTCCAGTTATAGAACTCTCATTAATTTTTTTTTATTGTACCTTGTTAGTTCATTATAAGAACAATAAAGTGTGTACCGTTGTTCCTTATTAACCTTGACTTCTTTAACCTATTTTTCTCTTGTTTCTTTTTATTATCCTTTTACTCTATATTTCATTTATATTTGCCTAACGTATTTTGGTAATTTACTCTTTTCATACGATAATGTTTTCATACTTCAATTAATATAGAAGTTTTAGAACCAGGATTATTAAAATATAGAAGTTTCTCATTTTTGAAATATAAAAACCTCTATCGCCTCAGAACAGTTCATAAAATTTCTTAACTTATGTTTGGTGTACCGGGTTACGTTTCTGTTTTATTTTCTTACTTTTCGATGTCGCTCACTTGTGCAACGTTAAGATTTTTTATAGAAATATTTATATGTGTGTGTTCACATAATTGCTTATAAAATAGAAACTATTGTCGCCTCCGAAAATATTTTTAAAATCTCCGGAAAGGAAATACATTAAGTCTCGCTGAAAATTCTGTGTAGTTAAATGAGGAATTGTAACTCTAAAACGAAAAATTATATACAAGGATTAATTGTTGAACGTTAAGAATATGTGATAAAGTTAGTTCCCGTCGTTTCGGCTCAGGTTGTAGGCCTTAACTTAAGCAGTACTGAGGAAAAACAAGAAAACGAATAGAATTAAAATAAAAATATGAAGATAACTGTGATAAAATATTTGGAATAAACAGTAATATAAGATGTTTTTTACTTGTATATAATATTTATACAAAACGTAAATTGCGTATGTAAATTTCCTGAAAACTGTTTCACATATCCCTACTCTGTTCCTAAACAGTAATCCTACTAAGTTCCACCCGACTGTCAGGAATCTGGGAGTAACCTTCGACCAAACTATATCCTTCAAAAATCATATTTCCGAAGTCTCTCGTCTTACCTTTTCAACCTTAAAGCGACTGTATTCCCTCCGTCACCTATTCCCGCTTGAAACCCGAAAACTCCTCGTTACCTCTCTAATATTTTCCCACTTCGACTATTGCTGTACGGTTTACGCTGGTGTGTCGGGGGATCTAGAGGTAAAAATAAAACACTTAATTAATTGTTCTTTTCGATTCATCTTCAGGGTCCCTAGATACACCTCTGTATCCCAATTTTATGGCGAATTGAAGTGGCTTAACCCTTCCATTCGTTTCAAGTATTTCCTTGCGTCATTCCTTTACCAAGTTATCCAATCCCGCCGTCCATCACACATTTTAATTTATTCAATTAATGAAAATACAGGCTCATTAGAATTGTAAATAAGCTTTTTTTTATTTTTGTTGTTTTCTTGTAATTTAAATATGTCTATTTTATAACAGTAATTATTAACTTGTTTATATGTACTTAATTTACTCTAAGACAACAAAGCACTTTTTGTACATTCTGTATATTTTATTCCAAAGGGACATGTCCTAGGGTAATAAAGAATTTATGTATATTTATTTAAGTTTTTTTTTATTTCATACAAGTTTGCCTATTTGGAATCAAACATTCGATCGTACTATTTTTTGGGAGGATAACCCAGTAGTACCTTGTTGCTTTATAGTATCACTGATTCATCTGGCCATGGTTTAAAAAAAACATTCGAGACGCGAATGTTTTTATTTAATGAACGTTACATAAGAAATTCCACATTACTTAGTAAGCAATAGCTATCCGGTTAAATAGCATAGTTATGTAATGTGAGCGGTTTGTAACTTATACCATTCGTTATTAATTATAACAATGCTTTCATATCGCCTTATCTTATTAATCAGATGGTTTTGTCTTGTAATTAATTACACTATAGTATCTCCAATCAAAATCCTTATTAAGCTAATAAAAATAAGTGATAAATTATCTGTTCAGTAAAAAAAATTGAATTGATGCCAAGTTTTTTTTTTCTTTCTGATTTGTTTGTGCGTGTGGTTAATTATTTGCAATTATTTTTATACTGATGAATTTTTTTAAAATAGAATCATTATCTCTGTTATTTTCCTTTATTTATTATTTTAAATTGACGTGTGCTTTGGCACTGTTTTATCCGTGTTTATTTTAGTACTGTAAAGAGTTACATTAAACATTAATGCAATAGTAGCAAGAACTTGAAAACAGAAACTATTTCTTTGTATGACATTTTTTTTATATATTAATTTATTATTTTATTTTTTTTTTTTTTTTTTTGTGGTTCATGATTTAATGCCTCGTGGCAGATTTTAGTGTTTTTTAGCTTTCAAAAAATCTTCCATCAAAATGATTAGGTTCAGAAGAGATAAAAGGACTACCAATTTTTGTAATAATATACATTTCATCGAATGCTTAAAATGTTTAAAAACATTATATATTGGAAGAAATACACATTTATAATTTTTTTTAGAATAAACTTATGTATAAACTCACTGAAAATTTATATGATTAGGTAAAGCTAATAAATTACTCCAACTTATCCGTTTTAATGTAACGCTATTTTACTAAAATATGTAATAATGTAAGATCCCTCTTAATTTCCATTTAAATATTATAAATACGTTTTCTTTATTTATTCTCATTACAATTTACGCTCATCAATTATTACATATTTTATTATCTTTATTAGTTATTAATGAAATGTACATTAATTATCTTGATATTGCATAATACATATTTGTGTTTGGCTGTTATGATTACGATAATCATAACATGTCGAAGCTTGATGGTCCTTGTAGTGTGAGTTGACGTCAGATGTGCTTAAGTAATTAACTATGTTTTAGCCGATGTTAGGTCTTGGTCCAATATATTCTTAGAAAACATATTTTAATAAACGTTTTTCAAAACATCTTTATTTAATGTGCATTTAAATCGCTGTTTGCTCATTTGAATTTTCTTGCAATAATAATACCATTTAATAATATCATATCATGCTATATAATAGCATAACATGATATTATATGGTATCAAAATAACCATTCCTACATATATAACATGTTAGTATCAGGAGATTTAAACGATGGACTCAAACCTCCTAGTTCTGACAATCTACGTAGAAATGTTTAGCATAAGTTTAAAACTTCGAATGTTGTTTATATTAATTTTAAAAGAACAGAGATATTTGTTTTTGTTTTCTATTTTAGCTACTTACATCCACTTTCGCAAACATTTTAGAAATAATGTTTAATTGCTTTTCTGAAAGGAAGTGTAACTCCATAACTCTGAAGGAAGCCGGACGATAGAAGGAAGTTAAATGATAAAAGAGTGTGGGATGAAATAGAAAATTGAATCCTCTCCCCTCCCTGCACCACTTCCAGGGACGGAAGGAAGGTTTGATGGAGGAAGAAGTGAGGGAACGAAAAAGTTTATTTTTCTCTTTCTCCCAGCAGTTGTGGAGTAAAAGCAATTATTTCCCCCCGCTTCGAGTGCCTCAAAGGGAGAAGAGGAGAAAACACTCGACGGTTAAATGATAAGTGTAATGCCATTAGCTAACAAAAAAAGTATTTTTCTTTTCAATAAGATATCTTCTGTAGCCTTTGGGATGCTGTTTTCATGAAATATAAATATTATTATTAGTTACTCCGTTCGTATCGTTATTATAATACAAGTATAATTAAAAACGTATATAACAGTACAGCTCCGAAAAAACATGAATTATATGGCTTGATAACCGAAACATATTATAGAACTAACAATAACTAAGAGTATATGCAGGATTTAATATATAAAATTAATTTTTGATGTCCAATTTAATAAATAATAACAATATTAATTCTTTATTTTTTCTGGTGCAAATCCCTTTAGAATCCAATATTTTATTAATCGAGAACTTAAGAAAGGCTTATTTTACTAACTACTTGAACCATACTATTTATAAACAATAAGACAACTAGTAAATATTTTATATGGGTTGTTTTTATTAAGTTCAATTTCGGGGATTTGTGTTTTAATGAAGGGAGTTTTGTTAGGGGTAACTGTCGGGATACTACCTCAGGGTATTAACAGAAATTCCATTAAGAAATTGGTCCAATCAGTACCGATGAGATATTGATATTATTGGATGATAAAGTTATTAGACAGAGTTCATCAGCTTGATTAGAAAATGTTAATGTTAACGTTTTTAAAAATATTGTATTTTTATACTAATTACTAGAAATACCATTTTAAATTAATATCTTATGATCTAATTAATTAGAATCTATTTAAAAAAGAAAACCACGGAACTTTGCCCGTTTTCGGACTATTACCCCCAAATTTTATTCTGTATACATCACAATATATAGTTGGCGTCTCGTCCCACTCCCCAGTTTTAAACTTCCGATTTGTGCGTCACATTTATTCAAATCATTGTCATCATTATTGTTCCAAAATGATACCTGTTATCAGAAAGGATTGTATTGGCTTTCAGGTGACATAGCATTTTTCTATAATAATGTTGACAACGATTTGAAAAAATGAAAGGAACATTGAAAGTCGTTGAAATGATGAACTAAACCCGAAATGCCAACTATAAATTGTGATAAGTTGTTAATACAATTAAATGTGATTGTAATAATAAAATTGCTTAGTTAAATTTTAAAAACATAAATGAAACTTTCTCAAGTTTAAAAAAGATAAATATTTTTTTATTTAATTAGGGCAAAATTAAAAAAAAAAAAAAAAAAAAATGTAAGAAACTAATTAAATCAAGTTAGAACTTATAGAAAATGTAACTCCCTCATATCTATAGTTTAAGATTATTAGATAATAATAAACCATTGTGTATTACTTTACAGTGTTTTTTTTTTTAAAGTTTAAAAAAAAAATTCTTAATGAGTAAATAACAAGGATTTATTTTGATGAACCATTTAACTATAAATGTTCTTAGAGCTAGAAAAAAGTTAAGGCAACATGCTCTATGTTTGAGCTACAATAGGGCGGGTCCAAAGTTTATTAAAGGTCCATATTCAAATAGGTTAGCAACCAGTCATTTTAAAGAGCCTTCACAATGAATTGGTAGTTAGTTGCACTTATACTTGTTGGAAACAGAAGATAATTTATTTCTAACGCGTCTGATGTTTTTTTATCTTTAAAAAATATAATTCTAAAGGAGTTTTATTAATTAAATAAATCGTTTACGGTAATTGTTAGAAGTAATTTGGCATCATTAAGGCTGGGGAGTATTCCTTTGGTAGTACAATTCTTAGACTTTTAAAGAGGTTCTTTTGTCTGGATGAATAGAAAGCCCTGACAGAGACCGCTTTGTTCCTACTTCCTTCTCCGCTCTTCCTATACAGTTCTTATTTTACTCTCGTCTACTCTTTTATTGTTTCAGCCATCATTTAACACATTGTTAAATTTATTGTTCTCCTTACTCTTAATGAGACTTGTTAGCCCTTTTAGTTTGTATATTTCTTTTTAAAAAAATACAAAACAATAGAGAACCTCAATTAATGTTTCCTTGTTGCTCAATGTTGCGAATCCAGTTTAACATGGCCGTAATGCATTGTGCTGGTGTACATTATCACATAATTATTCGCAAGTTAACGAAGGGTATATTTTTGGAATAAAAAGTAAGGTATGAAATTAAATATGGCGATTTCAATAATTATTATTCATCATATATCTATATATTTAGAAGCGACGTGGTCTAGTGGTTCTTCGGGCCTTGTGCCTTGGGATATGGAGACCCTCCTGAGGCTTATCCAGCCTCTATTAAATGGGTAGCAAAAATTAAGCGAGAAGGATAATGTTTAAAACAATACGTACAATGTTACAGTGTACAGAAACCACGACACTTCGCAAATTGTAGGTGTATAGATTTGTTTTTATCAATATATTTATATCTATTAACAACCTATTTAACTTAAGTCTGTCTTAAAGCATTTTATGTTAAAATCTTGTGTGTTTAAAAACCCACTACAATTCTGAAAAGTGGGATTTGTAATTAGAATTTGTTCTCTTTCTAGACCAACGACTGCGCAAGGGTATCGAGATCACATTGAGTCGCCATGTTTTTACTTTCACTTACGTATATATGAAATATATTGTAAGGGAAAGTATTGCGATCGTGAAAATTATCGAATTCCAGTTTTTAACGGAAATACACATTTTAGGGTCCCCTGAGTCTTTTTCTTGTAATTCTATTGGTTGTCGTCTGGTTTTTCTTAAGTCGATAAAGGCCCACATTGTAGGCGTAGGCCTAAAAGTCGGAAAATAATACTATAAATTTACCTTATGGGTCAATCCATTTGAAATAGTCCAATTTTTAATAACTTTGCCGTTCGACAATTTTTATCAGCTTAGCTGCTAAATAAATGTGTTGGGAAAATGTTTCTACTTCTTGTAATTTTTTAGGTATCAAATCAAATCAAAACAAAATCTAACAATAAGGTAAGGACACGCTTGGTATTTATTATATTTATTATTTATTAGCTAAATATTGAAGAAAGCTGTTTAAAAAATTCCCGAAAATGAATAAAACCGAGACTTTTAGCGAAATAAAAGTATATAAAAGAAAAGAGGCTCACCCTTGATTACTTTTTCCTATATATCTTAGTCACAGCCCTACTTGCTGTAAATATTTCTATTTTAAGAACAGTCATTTTTGGTATATGCATTTTCAAAATGTTCATATATTCGTTTTTCGTCATGTTAACA
The DNA here is from genome assembly GCA_023052935.1 of Piezodorus guildinii. Taxonomy (NCBI): domain Eukaryota; kingdom Metazoa; phylum Arthropoda; class Insecta; order Hemiptera; family Pentatomidae; genus Piezodorus; species Piezodorus guildinii. The sequence goes on along the minus strand of CM041296.1, from coordinate 71,011,968 downwards.
CAGAAATATCTCAAAAGGGACTTTTTATTCAAACGGCTGCTACACTAAAAGTATTGGCCAGAAAAAATATATTTTTTTTTATTTTTTGATATTCAGGAAAGAAAAGAGAATAACCGGTCAAAAATTTATGAAAATAAAAAATGTCGAGAGGCAAGGTCTGGACAATTTCTTTGTTTTTCTTGATGCCCGCATCCTGAACCAACTTCTCAATTATTTAAAATAAATGGTCTTGAAGATTTAGGAATGTGGAGTAGCATGCATGTGGCCTCGATATTAAATATTTGCTACAAATATTTATATATTCCTTGGAAATGTTAGTCCCAAAACTTACAGTTAGATATATTAAAACTTCTAAAATATTAGCCGCAATATAATAATATTTTATTTTGTTAAGTTTTAATTAGTTTTGCATTCTACAGGTTCTATTTCTAATTTATGCATTTGTATCGAAGTGTGCTTTTCAAGGCCTCCTCTGAATGAGTTGGAGATACTGAGACATAACACTATAGAAGCTGGGCGATGGAAATTGCCGTAACAATTTGCTAATTAAAAAGCTACGGTAGCGGACAGCTATCCCAAAGGCAAGAATTGAGACCAATTAGAGACTATTTACTGACTCTACTAGAGGGCCCCCGAAGGAATTAATAATCAGAAAGCAAACAATTCATTAGTCCCTTCCCTTGGGCTGTCTTGAATTTTTCATGTTCCCTTTCTCTCTCTCTCGCTCACTCACCCTCTCTCTCTCTCTCTCTCTCTCTCTCTCTCTCTCTCTCTCTCTTTCTCTCTTCTCTGGAGGGCTCCAGCCATTTCCATTCTCCCTACCTGCTCCTTTTTTTAGGAATTCTTTTTTTTTTTTTCTCCAGGGCAGAGCGATGCTTCCCGCTCCCCACCCGCTGACACAAATGGTATTTTACAGTTGCCAGGGGATATAAATCAAAAGAATGGACTACCAGTTAGCAATGACTTGGAAATATGTGACGGCTCACTTCCTTTCTTCCCTTTCCGCTATTGTTATCTATGCGGTCGAGTTTTTCGTTTTATTTCCATACTAAAGTGTCCCACTTATGCAATATTTATTTATCTCATGCAGTCATGATCCTTAATTCAATCTTGGCGGCCGATCGTCGGCCTATGATGCAATATGTTTCCTTATTTAAATCTGATATCTTCAATGAATGCCTCCCAACTAATTTCTCTAGTTCATATGAATGATTTATCCAGAGATGAAAGTCATTTTTCTTTTTATCTGCTTTAAGTTTACGGCATCATTTTAAATATGAGTATATTAATGATCTTGTCTACAGTGAATTTGTTTAAAAACATTTATTGTGATTCAAATATTCTTAAGACACTACCCTTAATAAAGGACATGTATTAAAGAAAAACATTTTTTTTTTTTAATTTGTAAACTATTTTATTTCATTTTTCAATGAATAAAGTTTCTAACTATTATCATTTTGGATGCTTTTTCCAATATCTTTAACAGTTCTTTTTGTGTAATTTTATGTAATCTTGTATTTATATTTTTTTGGATTATATTTTATATTGTGGCTATAGTATACACATTTACCCTTGAGAAAGCTTGTTGTTTTGTGGTATTTATTATATATATATATATATATAAAATGAACTGTTTCATAAGATTTGTCTTCGGTACCTCTAGACGGTCGCATGTATCACATCTCTATGACGAGTCAAATTGGCTATTTCCCTCTATTCGAAGGCAATATTTCCTTGGTTCCTTTCTCTATCAAGTTATCCGCTCCCATCGCCCCTCTTACGTTTATAGTCTCCTGCAATTTAAATCCACAATCCATACTCAGGAAACCAGATCCCGTCCTTCTGACCTCTATACGCCTTCTCACCGAACCAAAAAATATGAATTTTCCTTTTTAGCCCGGTCCACTTTTTTTCTGGAATACTCTCCCATCAAACATCCGTCATTCTCCTTCCCAATCTTCATTCAAATCGCTCCTTTTTAAACACCTTCTTGCTTCCCAACCAGATGCCAACTAATTTCAGTATAAAATTTTGAGCTATGTGAGAAATGTCCACACTTCATGTCATAAATGTTATAAAGTTTTCATTATTATTTTTAATTATTCTAAAGTTTTTTTCTTTGGTTTGTTAGCCCCCTCTTTTTAATTTTTATTTTTCATTTCTTTCTGTTACCATTTAAAATACTTGTATATATTTATTGTAATCATTAATGTTATAAGTCTTTTTTGTTTTTCTTTTTATGCGTTCTTTGGTCAGTCCTAATACTTATTTGTTTTGTACCTGTATGTGTTATTCTTAAGGGACCTAGTCCCAGAATAAAGTTCTTTTTTTATTCATTATATATTATATATTTTTTTTATTAATATAAGAGAAAAACAAGAAAAGGGGGGAAAAGTATTAATGTTTTCTTACTATTATTAAAATATGTTCGATTGAAAATATTACTGTGTGGACAACTTACTATGCTGTGTTAAAGCAACCCAATAATGTTGGGCAGCATCTCTTGTTCAATTCAGTATATCTCTATAGCCTTTAAATAATAACACTGCAAATTATTACACAGTCGTTTATTATTTCCAATTAACAATATTAGGGTATAACTGTTTATATAGCTATTTGTGGGCGATTAGCTAATTATGAAAAGCAATAAATATTTCAAAGGAAAATGGCATATCACCACCTCTAATTTCAGAAGCTAAATATCTTCTATTTTTGAACCAATTTCAATGATTTTTTTAAATTCTGTTTATCGCGCTTTACTGATTATGAAACTCTACATATTTTTCTCTTCCTAAAAATAACTGAGTTCTTGGCGTGTTTATGGGCAAACTCCCTATTTTTTTTTTAATATATAATTATTCCCTTTTTTTTTTGGTTAAAAAACACAAATCATTTTTTTCTCTTTCTTCAAAAATAACTGCGTCAATGAATTAAATCGGGCGCCTTTTAAAAACTAACAAGCTGATATAAACGTCTAGGTGCTCGGATCATCGTTGCTTGCCCTAGTTTTAATTTGGTTTTCGGTTCTACGTTTTTTGAAGGAGATGTATTTTTTTAATATATATTTTTTTTTGTCTATTTACAAGTATTCATTATTAAAAATAGTAAACCAATATAGTATCATAGATAGATTTTTCTTACTTAACATATCATGTGTTTCAAAATAGTATTCTAGTAAAAATCCACTCTGAGTTCATTTTCTATCGTATAACAGTTCAACTGAATCTTCTGAACATTATATTAGTCAAAAACGTGAAAGAATGAACACCAAAGGTTGTGCGTTTCGTGTGAACGTGTGTGAAGGAATGTAGGATTCTTTCCCAGTTTCTCCTCAGAAATAATGGAAGGGTTTCCTTCATGAACGAAATGGTTTAAGGTCATGAGTTTATCTCAGCCCTTACCATTATAGCATTCGTCAATTGTGATGTTATGAAATGCTAAAAAGATTTCTAAGAGGTTGGATGCGAAATTATAACAAGGAAGGTTGCACTTCATTAACCGTCTTTGCTGATAGTGACTTCTTACGACGGCGTGGAATACTTAGATATAGGTTGAATGAAAAAAGTTCTTTATCCATTAGACATTTAAGGTGTTGGAGGCCTAGTGACCATCCTTGTCGGTTGGACGGCCTTCCTTAGAAGGTAAGGCACGGATCCGACATAGTTGTCAAGGATACCTGTAACACAATACACGGTAGCTAGCCCTGGCTAGTGTAATGGCATATAATAGCCCCATTACCTCTTGTCTGTCTCCGCTTCCTCACAGGGTGCTTTCTCTCCAACACCTCTTTGGTTATGGTCTTTAGTTTCCACTTTCTTGTATGCTAAAGCACTTTACTCTAATGGGAATAGCTTTGTCGGATTCAGGAGAGTTTAATACGCTGTTTATTAAATAATCATCAGAATTATCATCTAAATAATTATAATCAATGGTGAAGCATACATTTCTTCCCTCAAAGGCTCTTGTTTAAGACAAATTAATTAAGCTATAGTTTTTCAACCATTTAACTTTATAAAATAGTAATAGCTTTATTATTATTATTATGGTGATCGACGTGGCCTTGTGGAAAGAGCATTAGACTTCAGTTCTCCAGGTTCGAATCCCGGTTGAGTCAGAATTATTTATATTGTTGAACTATATTGAGGATGTATGATCGACTGTAGAAACTATTATATATGGAATAATCAGGAGCCATCATGAGGGTATTACTGAGCCATGTCCAAACATGAACTGCTTTATGCTTGGCTGCAGGTTTATGCCTTGACATGGCTCGCTCAGTAATGCCCTGATGATGGCTCACAAGCTTGAACCGAAACGTCGGAAAAATTAAAATATTTAGAAAAAGACTGACTCCTAATTATTCCACCTATATTAATTTATTTTGTTATTACGGCCGTAAAACTACCCTGGAGTTTAGTTTAGAAGTTTAGTGTCTTAAGACACTACCCTTAATAAAGGACATGTATTAAAGAAAAACATTTTTTTTTTTTTTTAAATTTGTAAACTATTTTATTTTATTTTTCAATGAATAAACTTTTTAACTATTATCATTTTGGATGCTTTTTCCAATATCTTTAACTGTTCTTTTATTAATTTTATGTAATCTTGTATATATATTTTTTTGGATTATATTTTATATTGTGGCTATAGTATACACATTTACACTTGAGAAAGCTTGTTATTTTGTGGTATTTATTATATATATATATATATATATATATATATATATATATTATATATATATATATATATATATATATATATATATATATATATATATATATATATACATCGGTATATCGTTGAAATATACTATTAGACTTCGGTTAGGCGTGAAGACAATACACACTCTTCGTTTCAAACATTTTTGCTTTCCACCTTATAACCCAACTAGATATATCGTCAAGGTAGTTTTGGAGAACTGGGTTATTGCTGAGATGTCTAGAGTGCTGTGTCCAAAATTTTGATTTCATACTCATCATCATATTGTTTATCATGTTACCGTTTTTGTATCTATGATATTTATGCATATTGGTACATTTTATTTTAAATTTTATCATAGTCACTTCATTAAAAATTTTTCTTTATCATATTGATATGTATCTCTTTTGTTCTGATGTTTGTAGCGCTGATGATGGCTCACAAGTTTGAGCCGAAACGACAAAAAATAATAAAATATAATATTTAAGGAATTTATAATAATGATCCTGTGAGTAGGATCCCTGGGATTTATTTATTTATACCTAGGCATGAGGTTTTATCCTCCCCGTACTGCATTACGACATACTTGCAGAGCCTCCCTAGGCCGGTCAATATACTACTTATTTTTTATGACCCTACTTCCCAGCCGTTCCCCTCCGGTATATCCCTTTTCACGCCCCTATCACCTGGAAAGCGGCTCTTGGGGTTGACACCGTCCAAAAAAAAAAAGAAAAAAAAATCATAATATGGCCCATTTACAGTCCCTGTATATTTTCATTTTCGCCTGTTTTATGTTATTGTTGAGTTAAATGTGGCTTTCGTATTCCTTCCTGAATTAAAAAAAAAACAATACATAGATCGTGGATATGATAATGAAGTATTAGAAGGTGTTGAAATAAACTAAAACCTAGTATTTCCGTTGAAATCTGGAATTCGAAAAATTTTATATACGGAAACAATTTTAAATTTGCGAGCAACTTCCAATCCAGCATTTTTAAAGCAGAGCGAGTCAACAAAGCCGCAACACCTAATGAATGTTGCAAAACGTGACTTTTTTTTATTCGATATGTTTTCTAAACGGTAGGCTCTAGTGACGAATGTAAAAAAACAAAAAAAAAAAAAAACAATATTCCTCATTAAAATTGTTAATTTTCTTCTACTCTCTACTATATAAGTTTGACTATTTATAATTAGACGGAAGGTTTTGCGAAAACAGTTTATTCTTTGTCTAGGTTAAGACAACCCTTTGAATTCTTATCGTTAACAGTTGAGATTTGATATATAAGACAATGAGAACGAACAGTAGGTACTGTAAAATTGGGAGCTGTACTACTTTCTAATTTTCCCAAAAAAATCTTTGAGGAATCAAAATCAAAAGGCACTGAATTGCGCAGTGAGCTGTGAAGACTGATTCCATTTGTAACCGACACGACCAATCAAATGCGGCACCGTGTCATTACGAATCAATTACCTCTTTTATCCATATAATTATCCAATTACATGGGAATCTATTATTTCCGTTCTACGCAGGCGATGAGGATTTGTCCACCTGGTTGGTTCTCCCAGGACCCGTGGGTTCCCATTGGAAAGGCTATTACCGCGATGAAATGATATTAGCTTTCAACGGAGACGGAGAAAGTGCTCATAGGAGTCTGGGAAGGAAGGAATAAGGAGGGCGCAGACCGGTTTCTGTTCTTATAATGAATCCAGTTTATCTACCTCCAACCTACTGTGTGAACCGTTTTTAAAAACTCGACAATTTTAATTCAGCCTTTTCCGCTATTTTTTTTTTTTTAATTCTCAGATCTTGGGCGCCGATTCCAGTCACTGAAAAAAAAGGGGGATGAATTAATGTATTTTCTCCTTCCGGTCTCCTTTCTTGGCTAATTATTAAAGGGAGCTTTCTACTTGGGATATTTTTTACATGATTATTTTATAACACGAAGGGATTGCATATTTAAAGAATAAGTAAATTATTTTGTGTTATTCAAACCGAAGTTGAAGGTGGTTTAACTTTTTTTAGTTTAGGGGATATAATTAGTTGACCGTCGAGAATTATTAGAAGAAATTAGTCCGGGTGGCGGTCAGTGAATGAAACAATTAAATAGTTTCAACCATTTATTTTCTGCCAACGTTTCGACCCCCCATTGTGGGTTCAGAGCTAAAAGTTTGTATATATGTTAAGTTTGTACTTGTTCAGAGATACATTTGCAGTAAGATTAAATACTCTGTTTTCAAAACTATTAAGCTAGAGGGTGTCAATATTAAAACATAATAAGGAACTAGATGTGGAAAGAATTAATTAATTAAAATACAATGGCTCAGGTATAATAATAAGAGGGCTATACAGATCAAATAATGTAAAATGATATAAAAAATACATGAAATAAGAAACATTTAAGTAAGGAGTAGAGTGGAGATACGTACCTTATTGTAAGTCAATGGGAACTAGGTACCATTTGGTAGAATGGAATATAGGTAGGTAGATAGGAAAGTACTTACATATGTTAAAAAATTAAAATAGTGTATTTAATCTTATTGTAAATGTAGCTTTTTAGCCCTGATTATGACCCACAATTGGGGTTCAAACGTTGGAAGAAAATAAATGGTTGAAACTACTTAATTGTTTCATTTTCTGACCGCCACCCTGAGTCATTCCTTATAATATTTTTTTAAATTTTTTTTTCAGTAACTACAACTCATGAAATTCAGTTCTAATAGAAATTCGTACTGTTTCACGGCCAACAGCCATGTATGAAGGTAAGAAGAACCGCGCTTAGCCGCCACGTTTTTCACAATTTTAAGGTACCCACTTAATAGAGACTAGGTATATGCACCCTACGGTCCACGGCTGAAATAACAGAATAAATAATTTTCGCTCAGCTGAGGTTGGAACCCGAGATCAGTAAACTAGTGTTCTATCTACTAGACCACCCATGCATATGGGGCTGGGTTTCGTAACTAAGTGTCGCTCCACGGCTGAAATAATACAATAAATAATTCTGCCTCAGACGAGGTTCGGACCAGGGGCGCATAGAACAGTAGACTTGTGCTATACCTACTAGACCACGCCGCCGCTCCTTATATGTTTTTTGTAATGAGGACATTATTTTCTAATTATAAAATAAAATAATGTTTATATCAGTAAATACTTACTTCCTAATTTTAATATAAAGGGATAAAAAATATTGAATATTTTTCTACATTTTTTCCATGTTACTCCATGAACCGCCTTCTACAAAGTGAACTGCGTTTGTGGCTTTGCGCGATTCCTCTGTTTTTCTAGCTCGATTCAAATCTGACTTTCGGCGTACTGTAACGTAGCGATAAGCTGGAATATAAACAATGCAACTTTATTTTAATATGGTTGTATTATGATATAATAAGGGATAAAATTATCTTCGATCTCAAATGTGTTTTGAGCGTTTTAACGAAAATCATGAGACATAGTATATTGTTGTCCTATCTAATTTATAAAAAAAGTATTGTATAATGTGTATATTTTGGTTTTGTACATCCTATAGTTACATTTTAGAGCTCGTTTCATTAAATTGATTATGAAAAATCAACAAGAAGAACGTCACTCATATTTGCGTGACGGGTTCCCACAGAAACATACCTGTCTTCCAGATATGGTTGACGTGAGGTAAAAATGTTAATTTTTGTTGATCCAATGATTGGTTTGTAATCTTTATAAGAGTATTTTTATCATCAAAGTCAACTTTTTAATGTACCCAAATATTCGCCTATGAGAAAAATTAAAAATAAATTAAATCTGGCTTAGATCTAATTTAAAAAACGCTGCAAATCATTACACAATGGTTTATCATTCCCAAATAACTATATTAGGGTATAACTGTTTATATAGCTCTTAAAATGCAATTAACTTATATGAAAAGCAATAAATAATCCGAAGGTAATAATAATAATAATAAATAATATCTTATCAATAATAACCTAGTTTTTTTGAAATTACATCTATTATAATTTGGGACTTAAAAATATGGATCGACATTTTTTTCCAGTTTATCACACTTTACTAATTCCAAAACTCTATACGTATCTTCAAAAATAACTGAGCTTGAATGTTTACAGAGTTTGAATGTTTTTTATAGAGCTCGTTGGGATTATATTTTGTTTCCCACGCATGATACAAAGCACTTTAATATCGTCTGAAGAAGTTCCTAAAGAAAATATTCAAGGGTAAACAAAAAAGAGAAAAGTATGCCAACAGCTGACTATGGGGGGAGAGGGAGAAGGAGATTGTGAATGAAGTAGAGCTGAGGTTTGCCCATTCATGAATTCCAATGGGGACTCTTCTTCTTTCTTCCTTGTCACATGGTCACGGAGCCTCTCTGTCTGATCTTTATTCATCAGGAACCGGGTTTCTTATGTTCTGCCCCCTTCCGTACTAGTCGGATGCAAATCGATGGGATAAATTGCAGTCCAAGTTTACGTTCTTGGCTTAAGTTTCCTGCGATGTCTAATTCAGTAGTAAGAACACAACATTGTAATAGTAATATTCTGTGTTACTATTCTTCATATAAAATATGAAGTTTTGAATTTAGGAAATAACATTTCTTATATTTCAGCAGATGTAATATTTCTCCTTTTAACAGTATTTTATTGAATATTGACTCCTAGAGCTGAGAACTGGATAGAAATTGAATTTATACTATGTGTGATGAAACAAATAAAGAGAGAAGAGTTAGACGATTATATATAAAGATGAGTTTTGACCGTTATATCAATAAGTTGAAGTTTCAAGGATATACCTGCAGAAGAGGCAGAGACTCGAAACTTTGTTAAAATGAATATAATTATTATATTATATAATATAAATAATGAGGATGTGATTATAATATTATCGATAATATTATATTGTTGAAAGAGGATTTAAAGAAATATCATTTCTCTCTTTATGACCAATAAAAAAAAGAATAGTAAAAAATTATTTATAGTTTTGAAATCCTTGATCACTAAAAAGAACACAGTAGCTTACATTCATTCATAAAAAATCAAATAAACATTTTTGATGTAGAAAATATTTAAAGAAAAAAAAATATAGAGATAAAAGAAGGAACAATTATCTTCATCTACAATGAATAATTTGCATATTGTTCCTATTAAGTTCTACTTAAATACGATACCTAGCTTCTTAACTTTGTATAGAAATAATATAAATGAACGAAATTGGTTGTATGATAAAAAGCGTCGACATTGTTCTTAAAAGTGGTCTTAACAAAGATAAAGTAATGCTTCCCAGAATTCAAAATATGAATAGATAATTATTTAGGATTTTATTACGGAAACTTATCTTTAGTGATTAAAAAAAAACGGGGAGGGAAAAAAAAATGTATTGGGCGTAACACTCTCCTTACGGAAAAATGTATCTGAATAATGTATTAGGCTCCTGCGTAATGTTTATATAAAGTTGTTATTTATTTTGGCTGCGCATTATTTATTAATTATAATCGATTCGTTATTATTATTCGTCGTCGTTATCGATTAATTTATTTACTGCCAAAGCATACACTTAGTTTCTGACAGATCTAAATCTTTAAGGTGTACATTTTATTTATGTTAAATATTAACTAAGTGATTAATTACGATAAGTTAATAGTATACCAATAATACAAAAATTAAAATTATCATTCACAATTTTATATTCAATAATTGACAGTATATAATTATTCTTAAGTCTGATAACACATCTGATTGATTTTGTTCGTTCTTTGATTTTCTTTTTTGTAAACAACTCCATTTGTGTTAATAATCTGTAATTGCTGAGTTGAACAGAAAGATGTCCTCTTATTTATGAATATCTTTAAAATTATTGTTTTTTTTAATTTGTTTTAGTAAATGTGTCATAAAGTACACGGACGAATAGAACTTTTTCAGTATAAAGGCCTAGATGCCATTAAACCTTCTTCATAATGTGCATACAGCTATGATTGAATCATATTTTTAAGTAAATTTGCTCATGGTTCTCGTTTTTTGCGTTCCTCTTTGTTTACTTGTCTGATTGGATTTTCGGGCTTGGATATTGCTCTGGGTTTCATCACGATTCAATACTTAATGGCTCCTGGATATGGAATTTCCAATATAGTACAACCTGCTTACTACTAGAATTTGGTGAAAACTTATAATATTAAAAAATTAAATATATGTTTATTTTGGTACATAATAATGAATAGTAATGTAACTCAAGTATGTTAGGACCCGCGATATTACTGCATCCATACGATCGATGGTGGTACTTTATAAAATATTCTTTTGAGGAAGTATGGTCGACTGTTAAAATTATAATAGGTAGAAATAATCAGAAGTCCGCCTGGTAAACATTATTTAATTTTGCCGACGTTTCGGTTCTTACACGTGTCATCATCAGGGCAGCAGCAATGAGCCAAACATGAACTCTATGCCTTATCACCTATTAAAATAATCTTTCCTTCTACGGATCCACTGCTAGAATTAATAGGTGTAAAAGTTTGTTATATTATTTTTATTTGTTTTTCAAAGATAATTAATAATTTTTCTTTTTCTTTTTTAGGTAAGTTGTTTTCATGGCCACTACAAAATAGAAACTCATAGTTGCAGTAAAGTATGTATTCTTACTATCATTTTGTCCAAAACAACCAATATTCTTGTTGCAGAGTTCATTAATAAATATTCAGTACACCAATCTCTTAAATTATTTTTAAAACATTTTAGGATTATTAGAAATTTTGCTGTTTTAATTTTTTATTTGTTTAAGTTTATTTATATATGAATTCATACCATCCCTAATCCCGGCTGTGGCAGAATATTATTATTTCTTTTAATTCATTTGGAGGGGGGAGAGGGGAGAGAGAGAGCAGGCGATCCTAGGGCATAGAGACCCTCCAGGGGCAGACCTAGCCTCATTTATGTGGGTACCGAAATTGGGGAAAAAATCTGGCGGCTGAGAGTGGTCAATGCCTAATCGTCTCATTGGATTGCCGTTGCTGTAGAACAGTACAAATTTTTATATGTTCTAAACCCAAGACCATGAGTTGTAGAGGTACCGGTTTTTTTTTGTTTTGTTTTTTCAGTTGTAGTATTTTCATTAATCTTAAACAATATATTTGATATTGAGACCACACAACCACGATTCAGCAACCTACAACAACTACGGTTCAACATATATGAAGAAAAAGTATTAGCATATTTTGTTGGACAAAACGCTTATTCTAAAATATTGAAGATATTCATAAAATCTTAATTAAAATAAACCGAAAAAACCTATGTAGTAAACTACTACGTATAGAAAAAAAATAAATCTATATAGTAAAAAATTATATATAAACTGAGACCGAAAACTTAAATGAACTAAGCTAAAATTAATGAGTGGGTCTTAATTAGAAAATTTGAAACAAAGCCTTTGGTTGTTCAAATAGCGGTGAGTAATAACAAATATAAACGTTATATCACAACAAATATAAATCTGCAACTGACTTATTTTTATTTTTAATACAAGTTATAATTATCTATTTTACCCTAACCTAGCAGTGTGGAATAATTAGTTTTTTTGTTTTTTTATAATTTCCTCAACCCTATCAGTAGCCTTTAGGAGATTTCTCTTCTTTTTCATTTTATTTTCCCTTTTTTTAATCTTGTGTGTTTATTATCCATACTTTTTGTACATGAATGTATATAAGTCTAGGTAGTGTTTAATTTTTCCTTTTTGCTCATTTGTAAATAAAAATTAATTTTATTGTTTTCTTGACCAGACATATATGAATATCTACTGTTCATTTCTGTTATTCCTAAGGGATATAGTCCCAGAATAAAGTTTTTGTTTATTGTTATTATTTTATTCTGTTGTTAGTAGGATATGTGTAAATCTCATCGCAGTGTATACATATTGAGCAGTTCCTTACTGATTTAGCATTATTTCATTAATTTTTACAGTCTGATTAGTATTTATAGTATTATACTATTTGTTATATAACATCCGGTATTTATAATATGCGTTATTTATTCGGTTAGTTATTTAGTCCCTCTTGTAGATGTTTTGTTTTAGTTAAGCATTAACGAATGCGACTTGTTTACAATAAATAAATCATAGTTAATGTAATCTGTCCCTAAATAATACTTTAATAGAAATATTAATACTATTTCTTAGACTATTCACCGTCTTCTAAACAACTAATCATTATATTAAAGACAGTGCATTCTTTATTATTCTCTGAAACAACGTGAAGATTGGCCGTTTCACAAATCCTTCTGTAAATAAATAATGCCATAAATACACTTATTGTGTTGGTTTTTTTATGGTAGGTTAGATAGTGGTAGTCAAATCTGACAAAACTAGTACTAAACCAGGCCTGTTATAAATAAACAAGTAAAGAAAATCTACTTTGAAAAGTGTCGTATTTCGTATATGTTCATATGATAAAACATTGAAGCTAATTATTCTTTGTTGACAATTGGTCGATAAAAAATCTGGTGCGGGCAACACACGACTTTCACTTACATCAATTTGTAAAATCAATGAAAGAATTTTCAAATATAGTTAGAGTTAAAAATACGTGAAACTATTAGAGAATTAAATAAATTTAATTTATATAGAAACATGTGTTTTATTAAAAAATCTTTTATTTTATTATCTAAAATAATCAGTTAGTTTTATCTTCTTCTCATCACTCTCTATAAACTTCTAAAAGGTTGTGTATGAGATAATATTTTTTCTAAAATCTTTAGCTTTCCAACGGTATATCATACATGTATATTACTGCTCTTATGTTCAAAAACGAAAAATTGCATTAAAAAAGTATTTTTTCTGTTTTCTCCTTTAGTTGGGTATCGAATTTATTCAATTTATGTATTTACCTGTTTTTCATCATCGTTAACAAGATAATCTATTTATTATTATTGAACCTACAAAATTAAAGGTACTTTAGGGGAAGAAAATTTAAAATATCGGTATTTAAGCCCTGTCAGACCATTTTTATCCAAATAAAACCTACATGATATTAAAGTCCATTAAATTTTACATCGATATAGCGAGTTTTATCAAAATCGTCGGAACCGTTTTCGAAAAAAGGTGCAAAATGCATGGTATAAAGTGCCTCTTCTGGTAAGCTTATTTTGAAGAAAATAATAAACTTATTTTGTCACGTCTCGGGCGTATAGTTGTCTTAAATATGAAATTTCAGTTTCATAGGACTTACCGTTTCCGCCCGGGAGTTACCACACACACACACACACAGACCTTTTTTCGGAGTCATTTGGACTAAGGGGACCGTATAACGTATATTTCCGTCGAACAATTTTCACGATCGCAATATTTTCCCTTACTATATATTTCATATATAGGTAAGTGAAAGGAAAAATTAAAACAGAATTAAAATATAAAATTAAAATTTTCCATTTTTCAACAAATCTGAATATAATTCTTTGAAGTTTTCTGAAATTTTACTTTATTTAACAGTTCTAAAATTGATTTCAACACTGGAAGTTAGTAAAAGTCGAATGCTGTACTTCTAGGTATGAATGGGTTCAACCTAGCCTATCGATTAATCTTGAACTAACAATTAACTAACGATTTCTAAATTAATACGTTTCCAATTCCTTTCATGTCCTTGTACATCGTACAATTGTTGGTATGGCAAACAAAGGTTGCGAGCCAGAGGCCGCAGCTAACGAAGCGAGAGTCGATATCTGCTACAAATGATTTATCGACAGGAGGTAGTAACTAAGCCCGACCCAGTTACCGTAGTCCCTGAGGAAGTTTGGATCTATTTGGCACTGGGGAAATCAGAGGTATGTTGTAACTAATTTATGTGTGTATATACACTGCCTCCTGCACATCTCCCGTGTTGACCCTTCGTCGTAACACGGCATCCATTAACATGATTACCTCATCGTCAGGTCCGCTGGTCAACTTGCTCAAACGTTTTATTGGTTATGAATTTTCAAAAATATTTGAGGAACGATGTTCAGTCGTGCGTGGTCATAGAAATTGCACACCCAACAATATAACAACGAACATGTTTTTTATTAAATAATCTATTATATTATTGTCTACGACAGTCATAGTCTTTTCATCACTCTCCGTTAAATTTTACAATAGTATATATAAGACAATATTTTTTCTAAAACCATGAGCATTCCAACGGTATATTATACATGTATGGTACTGTTCTCAAGTTCAAACAATAAAAATTACATTAAAAAAATATCTTAACAGTTTTCTCCTTTAGTTGGGTATCAAATTTGTTTAAGTTCTATTTTTACCTGTTTTTGAGCACTGCTAATCAGGTGATATGGTCAGTTTTATAAAATATACTACACTAAAAGTACTTTAGAGGAAGAAATTTTATAATATTGGCATTTAAGGCCTATCAAACCATTTCAATCAGAATGAAATTCACATTATATTATAGCCCGTCCAATTTTACATCGACGTAGTGAGTTAAATCAAAATCGTTAGAGCAGTTTTTAGGAAAATCTTAAAAAGTGCATAATGCATGGTATAAAGTGGCTCTTCTGGTTAGCTGATTTAGATGAAAAAGTTGCTGTAACATCTCGGGCGTATAGTTGTCTTAAATATGAAATTTCAGTTTCATAGGACTTTTCGTTTTCGTGCTAGAACAACTGAACCACACACACATACGGACGCACAAAGAGACGTTTTTCATGGACTTGGTCATTTGGACTCAGAGTACTCTAAAACGTGTATTTCCGTTGAAAACTGAAATTCTAAAATTTTCGCGATCGCAATAATTTCCCATTCTATGTATTCCATGCATAGGTAAGTGAAAGTAAAAGTTTTTATTTTTAATAATAAGTTATTATTGTACTTTTAACTATTTTTTTTAAATTTTACTGGTTGTTGTCTTGTTTATTCAGCTCAGATGAAAACCTTTAGTTTAGGCCGATACGTCTTCACGAATTTTAAAACGGTTTCTTAATTAGTGTATTACTTATTGAGGCTCGCATCCCCGACCAACTTCATCATAAAGTACAGTCGTGGTCATAGAAATAGCATCACCAATGTTTTTAATTTTTTATGGTAATGAATTTGATCTAATCAAAGATTTTTGTTTTTGCCTACTTATTTATATAATAATAAGCGTAATAAAATAAAGAAATTTAAAAAAACAATAAACGTTTCGTGGTTCTTGGTTAGTATTTTTAACTACTGCCAAGGTAATTGTATGTTTAACATAACCAGTGTCGAATGTTTCTCAAAATATTTGTTTGTTCAAAATCTCTTTTTTTTTTCATTCTTTTATTATTATTATTTTTTTTTTATTTATTGTTGATCTGCTATAGGAAAGTGACAAGTACACTATTTTATACAAGAAAGTTATTACCGGTGTAATTTGTGGAAACGGTATGCAACTTTGTTTTAGTCTGCATTTATTTCTGAAGAGCTCCACTATTTTTGTAAGCTGTTTTATCCACTGATTTATTTTAAGGATTTTGGAAATGAGAAACAATGGAAAAAAAACTAATTTAAATTATTAGGATAATTACTTTTTAAGCATTTTGACGTTAAAATTTAAGCTTCAAAAAACTGGCTGATGTGGAAATTTCAATTACAACCCTCTGGTAAAACAGTTAACGGCACATTAACGAGACTCGTTTGGTATTGAGTTACTGTCAAAGTACCGATTAAGCCGGGATTTTAATTCTCCAGTGTATTTCAAACTCAGCCTGCCCTAATGCTTGTTGAATTATGGCTTTACTAATGTTATAATTACATTCAGCATTGGTATTGTTGAAAAATAGCTCACAAACTTTGTCGAGCGCTATTTACAATTATAACTGAATTCGTTTTTACCCTTTCTAATGAATTTGATTGTGCATTACTAATGCACATGTCTTAAACAGAACTGAAATATGATGGTCATGTTTAATAAGGTAAAATAGTGTATTTTGAATTTTGATCATATATTGGTCAACTAAACCTACTTATTTAAATCATATATAAATATGTAATTCCAAAAATTAATATTTTTCCTAATTTTTTTTTTGGAAAGGGTGGCTTATTGGTTACTGTAACTTGTTATATTATTGGGTCGTGTTACATGAAATGTCCGTTTTCAAGGTAAAGGATTAATTATTAAAAATACGACATGAAAACAAGATAATTTTATTTGAAGTATTTACCTTCTTTTTCTACACATTTTTCCCAATGTGTCATCAACTTTTTTTATCCCCGAACTGAAAAACTCAGAGCTTTGAAGTAAAACAAAATCTGAAAACGCACTTTTCACTTGATCATCATTTTCAAAAAGTTTTCCTTTGACTAAGTTGTCTAAATTCCTGAACAGGTGGTAATCTGTTGGAGACAAGTCGGGAGAATATGGTGGGCGTGGAAGAACTTCGTAGCCCAGTTCTTTCAATTTTTGCACGGTATATTTTGAAACATGTGGTCTTGCTGCCGCTCAGTGAGATCATGAAGTGCCCATGTATCGAGTTTTTTTTTACTTTCCCAATACACTTTAAAGGTCTGAAAACGGTAGATGCACTTGCATTTAGTTGTGCTGAGAGTCCTTTAACTGTTTGGTAGGGGTTTCCTTCTACCGTATGTTTGAGGACATCTTTGTCTATTACGGACGGAGGTCTTCCTCGGGGCAAGTTTATTAAGTCTGTATCCCCAGCTGAAAACTTAGCAAACCAACGGCGAATGGTCCGTTCATTAACACTCCCTTCCTCAAACGCCTTGCAAATGTTTCTAGCGGCCTCAGCTGCTGAATGGCCGAGTTTAAACTCGTACAAAAATATTACTAGAAAATCGCGTGTTTTCATGTTCACATTTGGAGGTATACTAAAAAGTAGGTAATTGATTGGGAAGGTAATGTTTATAATACAAAGGTAGAGGATTAGTAACTGTTTACTTTAAATATGTAAACATTCGGAAGAAAACAACAGACCTGCAAAATCCTTTATGTTTTTCAGAAACTATAAAAACGGACATTTCATGTGAAACAATTCAATATATTAGACAACTTTATAATTAATTTAGTGTTGTATTATGCTAAGTAACAGTGATTTCATCAGAGATCAAAGCCTTATTTATTTTTTGAAACGATTAGCCTAGTTGAACGATTAGCTTACCTGAGAATGAATAGTTTATGCTATCATATTGGTCCATAATTACTTTCATTTAGATATCCTCTAAAATATTTTATGAATTTTTACTCAGTAATAATTACCATTGATTTTCTTAAACTCTCGATAGTTAAAACTTACTATCAGTGCAAAACCTCTTGAACAGTTGAAAATCTCGACATTATGATTGCTAAAATGTATTTTAATACATCCGATATAATAAAAAGAAAAATGGTAAATAGTCTAATAATCATCTCATGTATTAGTCAAGATACCAGCATTTACGAACTACCTTTTCCAGAAGCCCTGATGATGACCTTTGATATTGCTAGAAACGTTGGTCTATTAGTATACATTAAAATTATTTAATTTTTTTATTTAATTTGACAGTAACTATCACATGGCTATTTTCATTCTGAAAAATCATTTTATGTTAATTATTCTTAAAAGGCTAGAATTAGTAAATGTTACAAATAATTTAGGTGCTGATTTCCAATAGGTATATTCAAAAGCGTCAATTACACATTCAATTTTGTTCCAAATCATTCTAAAACAAACATAAAAATACTTTCATTAATGTAGGAATAAAAATCTCTAGATTTTAATGCGTTAATTGTTTTAATAATAAAATATTGTGGCTTACTATAACATTTCCTGAACGGATAGAGAACTTTTCGTAAATCAACGTCATCTCAATTAGGAAAATATTGGCATTAATTATATGATATTAATAATTATTTTATTCATTCGTGATATTTATTATAACAATCTTTGATAAACGTAAAGATGAAAATTAATTAATTAATTTTACGAAAAGTGAAGTTTAGCCTACTAAATAAGAACCAGAGTTATATTTTTCTCTTCTGTAAAATATTTTTAATGTAATAACTTTAGTCAAAGTTTAATATTAAATTAGTATCAGCCGCTTGAGAAACACTCACCAACTGTTTAATATATTTGATTGTAAATTAAAATAATTTACTATACAAGATATGAGCGATCAATTAATTTGCATGGTTGATGGTATTGATGGGGACAGAGAGGGGGTAGTACATGAATATAGGCCGCCGCTGGTGATTACCCGCCTGTGCCAGAACCACTAAATTGATTACTAATGATGTCAACACTGGGATAGGCTTTGATTGATTACATACCCTAAGCAATGAGGAGGTCGTCTTGGAATTGCAATATCAAACCCCATCCATTTAATCTCCTGCTTAGCCAAGTTGAACCCTTTCTCGTATATGTTTACGATATATATCATATAATATATTAGGATAAATATATGATTTTAATCTTTGTGCTTTTATTTGTTTAAAATCATACTTTAGGTTATTTTAGTAATTATCAAAAACTATCTTTGTACATGTTTAAAAACTTATTTCGTTTCGTTTTAGTAAAGATGAGAGTTAAATTAAAGTATTCCTAGGCAGTATCCGCACAAGGGATGCCACTCAAATACCTTATATGGTTCCTCTTTTAATCAAATATGATAGAAATTTTTTTTTCAGAAAATATTGTGACTAGCAACGCTCTTTTTTTAAATTGAATAGCCAACCTGCTCCAGTATTCCATATTTACGACTTCCAAAAACTTAAGACTAATAATGTCTTATAGTACTTCATTTTTTAAGCAATGTAGTTCATAAAAGTCTATTTTAACCTTATACTTTTGCCTAATAACTTTTTTTCTCAAAAACTTAGTATTTCTTATAAATAGTATTAATAAAAAGAATATATTACTAAAGATTTTTTAAAATGAATGAATATTTAAAGTGTTGCCAAAAAGTAATATCCATTGAATATCTGTGTTCCTGGGTAACAAAGTTTTTAGTCATTAATTAATTAAAATATTAACGATATTGATTAATAATAATAATGATGATAGGCTTAGGTAACCCGAAGGCTCATCGGTTAAACCGTTTATAAATTCTATTAGTTATAGAACCGTTAGAATAGCAATAGTTTTATAAATTCTAACGTTTAATTTTCTTGACTGAAGCCAGGAGCTAAATGATTTCGCAATTGAATAATAACACGAATTTTCCGCCATTATTTCCTCCTGGATTTTGTTTTTATAATTATCATAAGACCTAAATACTAAAATTTCTGAGCGTGTTCGAACGTATATTCTGATATATCAATGTCACCAAGATCGTCAATTCGTCTACAACTAATCATTAATTTCGTCTTATTCGTGTTTATTTAAAATCCTATCTCTTAACCGGTTTTCATTAAGGTGCATGTATTTAATTTTATATTTTCTACATCTTCGCTCAGCAGTATCAAATCATCGGCATATACTACAACTAGAAATTTACCACCTAGATTTAACCATTTTTCGGCACGCGTCACCTAGTCTACGACATATTCCGATTCTAAATTATATAGTAAAAGTGAACAAAATAAATAAAATCATATTTGTTATCCACTTTATAGTTTTGTTCATTCAATGACTAAATTTTCTAGAGTTAATTGATTAAAATATTAATGATATAAATCATAAGTTTTTTTTATACTAATAGTATATCGTGACGTGTTTTAAAAGATTACAAGTCTGTAGTATTTTTTAAAATATATGTTTTTAAATTTCTTCGTTCTTCCATTAGAGTTTATTGTCTCCGATAACGACTATTTTTTTTTTTTTTTTTTTTTTTTTTTTTTTTTTTTTTAACTGCGCTCAGAATGTTTTGTGAGTAATTGCTTGTGCCCGTTGTAACGTTGCTATGAATCGTTTTTTATAAACGGGCGGGCAGAGTTATATAGCTCCTTTAAAAGGATGTTTTATAATGGGCAAAGCGCCATTTCAGAGTCTGCTTTAATTTAGCTCGATAGAGCTGTATTGGTTTTTCCTTTTGTCAGGTGGCAGATACTACTCTCACACCACGATAAAGAAGAAAAAGGTTATAATGAGCCCCTTTTCGTATCTCATATTTCATTTTGTGCCCCTCTTATTCATTTTCCCCTTATGATTTCTATCGTCTCTCATTTGAAAGACCCTCGTTCTAACCCGCCCACTTTCCTTTCAATCTCCTTTTTCCGTGCAGTTTTAAATTATAGCTCTTGACGTTTAAACGTATTTTTTTTTTTTTTTTTTTTTTTACCTTTCTTTTTATCTAATACGGTACGGAATGATATGAAATTAAAAAAGGTTTTTATATCTCTTTCTTCACTTCTTTTATTATTTTAAGAATATTTCAAGTAGAAGAATTTGGTGAGTGTGTGATTATGTAATTATTTGTTTTGCGAGTGTTCGTTATCTCTTAAAGTTTCTTTCATACAAATATATAGTAATGATTGCTCTTGGTAGCTGTCTAAATAATATATTTATTAAAAAAAATATTTTTTTTTTTTTTTACATACTTATCAGGATTCTGTTGTATTAATCTATACTAATATTATAAAGCTGGAGAGTTTGTTTGTTTGTTTGAACGCGCTAATCTCCGAAACTTCTGGTTCGAATCGAAAAATTATTTTTATGTTGAATTGTCCATTTATTGAGGAATGCTTTAGGCTTTTTTACATCATGCTACGACCAATAGGAGTGAAGAATCAGTGGAAGATCTGAAAAAAAAAGAAAGAAAAAAACGGGGGAAATTTTAAGGAACATTAAATGGTAATCTTTACCATGTTAATATTAAGGACTTATTTTAGGAGATTTTATATTGTAAATATAAATAATTGTCAATCTTATTTCTTTATTATATTATGTCTTATTGTTTTGTTACATATTCTATATCTAAATTCGGTCCACGCATTACTTGGTAATATCCTCCTTCGGAGAGGACCCCGCTTTTTGAGGTTTGTGCGATGTCAGGTGGTACTCGGTAAATATTAAATAAAGATTAACAAAATTTTGTACTCCCGCTGTAGTATGGTCCGATTAGCCACAGTAGCACAAAATTACGTTGAATAAATAAACAAGGTCTTAGATATTTTTTTCAAACTACAGGTAATTATGCATCCAATAAAAATGAAGTATTAAAAATATTCATATCCAATTTTTTTCTTAATGGTAAGTAAGACGTAGATTGACTTAACTTCAACAGGAAACTCTGATCATAAAAAAATAAAAAGAGTTGATCTCCTGACATTGGAGTTTCCCCTATTGTTAGGTATTCGGCCCAGCGGCCGCTCGGTAATGGAGGGAGTTATAATTTACGAAACTCGGTATAGAGGATGCACGCCACGACTCTCATGGTAGAGGCAGTAAAACTGACGTAAGGGCCAGTTATAAAAATGTATTTATTAGTAGTAAACTGCACGCTGGGGCCGTAAACTTTATACAGGAGGGGGACTGACTGATAAGCCTTGAAATATAGGGGCTAGGAATCAGTTCTGTCTGTCCCTTTGTTCTAATGGTCGGATTATGGTACTGCGTCACGATATAGTTCATTGTGACGCGTGCCACATCTCTCTGTCTGTCATGCGTTCATCAAAACGATATTTTTATATTCACATGATTAATTTTATTTTATTATGCACTTTTTATTTTACACCAATGCTCACTCCTTAATCTATTGTGTATCTTTTTATATAATATAACTTCTTATATATATATATATATATATATAACTTACTATAACTTCTTATATAAGTATTAAATATATATATATTTATATTTATATATATATATATATATATATATATATAACTTACTATAACTTCTTATATAAGTATTAAATATAAAATTTATACATAAAAATTATCGGAATGCTCTTGGAACCGATGACTAATTATGAAAATTAATTAACTCCAATTTATGGAGCGCGTGGTCTAGTAGATAAAATACTAGTCTACTGTTCTCCGGGTTTCAGAATCGGATTATAGCTGTTATAGGAAAATTATTTATTCTGTTATTTCAGCCGCGAGGCGACCATGAAGTAGGAAATTTTTGTTTTTAAAAACTGCAGGTGAGTGCGTTTTTGAAAAACTAGGAATCTAGTATGCATTTTTCGCAAGAACCCTCATGGGTTGCAGAGCTGCTTTAATTTATTTATTATTATTAAAAAATTATTAAGTGGTCCCTGCTTCGTTCGGATGCGGTTTGAATGTGATGTCATTCATCTTTTAAAATACACTATTTGACCTATATAGTTTTTCGCAGAAACCAAGAATTGCGAGAAGATTATATAAAAAAGTAGAGGAAGTAAGATTCAAGAGCAGAGATATTCTATCGTAACTTTTCAGATATAACCTTAAATTTAAAATAATAAAACGAAAATATCATGCCTTCTTGCACGAGCGAAGTTATGCTGTGTGTATTTAATGCCTGTTTTAATCGGTTAGTTATTATTTTATTTTCCAAAAAAGGAAAATAATAGTCGTTATTATTTTATTCTTATTCATATAAAAAGTAAATCTTTGTTTCTGTGGAATTTCCATTTAGTATAAAGTGAAACTTATGTTTTCATGAACTAATCATAAAAGTTGAAATGCTTAATTACAATGCCAGATTATAAATTTATAACAACTTACAATTTGGTACTTCATATTGTTTCTAAAATCTTGAGTGTACTGTATGCAAGAATATGACTTGTACGATACTGTACGGTGGCAACACTGAATCCTATAACCTCCCTTAATGAAAACATTATAAATAACATATTCATAAGTTATAAATTTTATTACAGGAAGTTTAATTTTCCCATCTAAAGAAAAACTTAATTCAAATGTATTTCACTCATAAATCTTCAGGAAAGAATTCACTAAATGATATTGAAAACCGTATCGAAACCCGTCTCGTAGTTTAGTAGGATATTGCGAACACCAAGAATCGCGTTATCGTTTTATGTATGTAAATATGATAAATAAGCTGAATATTAGCATTTTGTGTTTACAATTTAATATTAAAAACATGTATGTATTAAACACTTTTCAACGATGCGTATATTAAAATTCCGAGCGAAAAATGATTGTTAATACTTAATTGAAATTCAGGAAAGAATTCCCTAAATAATATTGAAAACCGTATCGAAAATCAAAAATCGTGTTATCATTTTATATATTTATATATGTATATAGAGATGATAAATAAGCTGAATTTCAGCATTTTGTTTGTGAAACTTGAAGTAAAAAAAAAAAAAAAATTAACATAAATAAGTGAAATTTGTATTTTTCTTACCGTTATGCGTTCTAATCTGATAACCCCTCCCCCTCTACTCCAGCCAAAAATATATATAATACAATTAAAAAAATGGGAGAGAGAAAGGATTAACAGGAATAATTTTTACAGCTGTGTGATAGTTTAAGTGAATTGATATTTAAGGTTAATCGGTTAGGTATTTGAAAGGTAGTAAAGGCCTTCGATTGGAAATGGCCCTTTGAAGGTAGAGAAAAGTGATGATCCAGTTGCGGAGGACCCTTAAGCCTTCAATCAAAGGGCTCCCTTTGTGAGACAGCTAGTGGAATGTTTACTATCAACTCTCCTCCCCCCGCAGACCTACAATACCTCCTCCTTTCCAAGTTGATAAGAATGGCCAGCATGCACAGCTTCCTCTACCTGGACAGGCAGCCCTTTGATAAAAATGAGAAACTATAATAATTAAAACTATGACGTGGAGGGGAGGAAAGACGAAGGTATCGGGTATCGAGCGGGCCCGCTCCCCTCCCTCGCTTCCCATTGGCCCATCGACCGCCCCCTCCCTTTTTATATCATTTTTACCCTACCCCCGCCATTAGGGGTGCACTCTAACGACCCCCACTTTTTATATAATTCATACTCCTCCCTTTTTAAATGTGTATTTAAAAAACCGATAGAGACGTATCCTTTGATAGGATAGCAATTAACCCTTTCATCCCAGTCCCTTTTATAAACCATTCCAAATGTCCTCTTTCTTTTCTTCGGCATTGTCTCTGGTCCCTCCTTTTGCCTTTTTTCACGACCGCGACGCAATTGATGTTTTGTTCGCTGTCATTTATATCCGTCTTCGTCCATGTCTCTTTCAGGTTTCCCCTCTATTTCGTGTGCTAAATTGACAATTTTTGAATCTATTCAGCTCTTTCCTTGTCAGCTTCTAAAGTTTGGATGATTACAACTTCAGTAATAAACGTGGATAATAACAGGAAAAGAAAGAAATATAAGACTAGTAAAAATTAATATTTTGATATTTTGTACAGTTACTAAAAATATAGTCGTGGTCATAGAAATTGCATCACTCATTAAGAAAAATATTTCCAAAATTAACATAACCACATGTTTTAAATAAATGCTGATTAAACAAAAAATAATATTATATATTAAAAATTAAAGAGAAGCTCATAAAAGTCAATGAAAAATATCTGGTGTGGGCAAAAAACCATTAAATATACTTAAAGTTAATTTAAATTAACGTAAATTAAATTAAAGTAAATTTAAATAAAACGTTTATTCAGTTTCGTTGGAAACATATAATTTAGGATAGACAATATAGCAATATCAAATTGTAACGTGGAAATAATTCTATACTCTGAATTGGAAATTATTGTGTGCATTGTTTTTTATTTTACCTAAAAAATGAGGTATTGTATTGTGTGAGGTAGTTATTTTTCTAAAATATTTAGCTTTCCAACGGTAGATTATACATCTATACAGTATTTATGATCAAAAACACAAAAATTGTATACAAAAATATATTTGCTCATTTATTCTTTAGTTGTATATCGAATTCGTTCAACTTATATATTTGGAAGTTTTTTTATCAATGTTCTGACAAACCAGAAAAACGGTTAATTTTTTCGAATCTACAAAATTGAACTACAGAGGAAGAAAATTTAAACTATTGGAATTTAGGCCCTGTCTTACTATTTCAATCAGGATGAAACCTACATCATATTAAACCCTATTGAATTTTACATCTATATAGCCAGTTAAATCAAAATCGTTAGAGCCGTTTTTGAGAAAATCGTAAACAAGTGCAAAATACATAGTATAAAGTGGCTGTTCTGCTTGATCGATTTTGATGGAAAGGTTGCTGTAACATCTCAGGCATAGAAGCTCTTAAAAATATAAAATTTCAGTTTTATACTACTTTATAATTTATTTATACATATTTATTTTTTTAATCGTAAACGTCTTTTGGATACTTTTGCTACATTAGGTACTACAATTATTGTTAATAATAAGTATATAATAATTATTATGCTTATTTGTGATGACATTGTATTATACAATTTAATTATTCAAGTTAATTCATTTTGTTTATTCTATTGTTTAAATAATTATTATTAAATATGTATGGTAAAATAAAAAATAAGATTGATATTGTAGTGAATAATAATATATTTATTGTAGGTGTAAAGAATTTTTCGTTTGATTCAATTCTTCCTATGTTATGACTCATCAACAGTTTTTTCTTTTTATGGTATCTGTTGTTACCTTGTTTCTTCTTAGCTTTGGTCAAGAAGGGTTACTATTTAGGCCAAAACGTCGGCACACAAGGTTCTACTCATTAGTGTGTTATTTCTTGATGAGTTTACCCGTAGAGAATAGTTCGTTGGAACTTCTCCATCATATATTGTCTATTGTTTACAATTACTCCATCATCGATCATGTTTTATAATAAAACGCTGCTAACAATCTATGTAAAATTACGAGTTAGTACACATTTTTGTGAACCTCTAAATGTAACATTACTTGATCAGAACTATTAAAATAAAATGAGTATTTCTCAAGAAAGTCTAAAACATTGTTGGAAATATCAGTATACTTAACTGTTAATATTTGACCGCAACTAACTATGTTGCTTCTCGGGAAAAGTGACATTATTTATAACACATTATTTTATGCAAGTCACCTTTCTTTAAATTCAGTTTAATATATTTAGGATAATAATAGATAGCTTTACGTATAATCCTGGTTAATCACGGTTATAATTACTCGTGTAAACCGGATTGGTATTGACTCAATTAAGATTGTTTGTTTGGGTTTAGATCCCTTATTTACCCCAATTAGGTTAGGTAGAGCGGCTTATCACCTACGGGTTACTAACCTATTCTATCCCGTGTGTGAAGGTTGAGATTTATTACAAGTGTTTTCTACAAAATATAAGTTAATCCTCTCGAAGAAGGTGGTCCCGAGCCTGTTTGATGACAGATACTCGTTAAAGATCCCTATCCTAATAAAACCTGGATAGGCAAAATTTAGGACTCCCACTGTAGCATCGTCCGATTAGCCATAGTAGCATAAAGTGACGTTAAATAAATAATCCTCTTGAAGTGGGAAACTGAACCAGACAGTGTTTGATTGCTTTTATTGCAATATATAGGAATAGAGGGTATTAAGGTCGTGAAATTAAAAATTCGACTTATCAGAGAAAATTTATAAAATCGTAAATTTCAATAAATTTATTCATTATTTTTTTAAAATAAATGATTTACAGAAACTGAATATCTATAAAAGAAATCCATGAATATAAAAGAAAGCCAACATTTTCTCACTTCTCTAGTCGTCGCAGTATCCCAAAAATGACGATAGTTGTGAAGCTGAAATTCTTCCCATACATTGCGATCTTCCCGTAGAGTTAATTTAGCAATTTGTAAAGGTAACTTAAAAAACTATATAACCTCAAAGATGTATTTTTAGGAGTTGAAACTACATATCTACAAAGCTATAATACGTTCGACTATGCTCTGTGGTGCGCCCTTGATGCCGCATCTGTTTAAGTCCACTCTCAAACAATTACAGACGTTCCAGAACTTCATCCTTCGGCGGATTGTCAGAGGTACCAACTTACAGAGGGCCAAAAACCATATCCTACATCAGGAGTTAGTATTGCCAACAGTGCCTGAATATATCAGCCGGAGGCACATTAAATTTTTTGATGGGCTGAAGGCCTGTGCTAATCCATTCGTTTCTGATATCACCCCACCACCCAAGCCTGGGAGGTGGCAAGGATCACTACCTCTCGTTGACGTTGTCGCCGAGAAAAGGAGTTCGAACTATGTCTGAACTCAATTTATTGCTAAAACCCTGAAGAATGGTCTCTCCCATTTTGCAATTGATAAATAAAGCCATAGAATGAAAGGTTAATAGTGCATGCAGCGCATATAGCAAGTCTCCTTAGAATACCTTCGGGTAATAGAAGGACAATATGTGACATGTGTACATATCATATTTGTATTTGTATTTTATTTAAATAAAGCCAGAGGGTATGAAAAAAAAACAAACAAATTAGGAGTTGTTTCATCAATCCTTCTAGTCTTTAAATGTTGCATAGAATTTTTGCGTTTTAGGTGCTATAAAATGTTTTCAGACTCAACACTCCGAATAAAAAGTTTTACGTTTCAAGAGTTTCGTAAATGATTTAAAATACTCCTATTAGCATATTTAAGCCACTCCGAGCCGATAATTAGATTTGTTGTATTATTTTTCCCGTATTCTAGAACTTCAAACGTTAATTTTAGAAAAATTTTGGATTTCAGCAAATAAATTTGATTTTTGATACTGTGCGCTCGCTATTCGTGTCAATAAATTAATTACTTCTATATATTTATTTTATTTTAAATAATTTCCCCGTAAATTGGGATCCCAAAGGTTATTAAAAATGTGGTTCAGAATTTTGTCCATCAAAATCGGTCATATTTTCCAATTTCATAGATTTACTGTAAGCACGTTTATTGCTCATGCAATCCTAGTTTACGTTAGTGACAAATTTAATTGGTTCGCAAACTGTTCCCGTGATATCCTTACCCTATAATTGCCTTACCTGAGCTAAGTAATCCTTTGAGGAATGGTAGTGGATGCGGGCGGGGCAGAGGGACCCTATAAATCAGAATGGCGTTTACAGAGGCGGCAATAATTTGCCGTTTGCTATAATAATTCACGTCTAATATCTTCCAAGAGGGGCTAGCTATGATATATTGTTATTATCTAATTAATAGCGTAGCCTGGGGTGGCGTTTGGTTAATTGGGTTACTGTTCCACTGTTTAGTTAATTATTACACCGGTTCAATTTAGGTTGGATGTTTCACGTCCGTCCAGCTGTCCCATTCTCCCGCTGATGTTACAGGCAGGCATTACGATCCCCACTTAGCATATTATATTACTCGTTTTGCTTACCCTTTAATTAGAAATACATCTCAGCACTAGAATATTTAACTAATAATAATTCTTTATTAATTCTGGGACAAGTTCCTTTAGAATAATATTCAATAACTAGTAAATATCAAGACATAAATAGGACTTAAAGTAAAGTAACTATAAAACAATAAACGGTAAAAATGAACAAATAAATAAAACTCAAAAGAAATATTCCAATAATAATGAACAATACAAAACACATCTCAATAAAAAAAATATATATATAGTTTTGATGCAAAAATAAATTTACAATATCTCAGAATTTTTAAAAATAAAATACATTAAATTAGAAATGTACGGTTGAGATATAAAAAAATATTACAATATCTCTGTACTTACTATAATAAAAGATATATAATTATGTTTGCAATACCTCTGAATGTCATATGAAGTAATATATCAGTTAATCTTGGGTCTTTTAATACCCCGGATAATATTTGGTGCCAACTATGCAGAATAAAATACATAAATACTCATATCTATCTGTTTTTTTTTTGTTTGTTTTTTTTAACTTAAATTATCAAATAACTATTTTCCTTTCGGATGTTTAAATATTTCTTCAAATAACTAAACTGTCATCTTAAAAGATCCGTGATCAAAACAAATAATACCCAGTTTAAAATCAATTAACAACAAACCTAATACCTTAACCATATATAGCATTTCCAAGTCAATTGTAACCTTTTCCAAGTCAAATGTAACTTTTTCCATTTCAAATGTAACCTTTTCCAAGTCAAATGTAACCCTTTCCATTTCAAATGTATCTTTTGACGGTCATGCGTATTTCAACTTGCATTTACTTTTAATGTTTTTTATTGATACATGCACGCAAACGATAAAAAATACAGTTCGAAAAACGTAATTATAATACCCGAAAACACATTGATTAATCCCTATATCAATAAAAAACATTAAAAGTAAATGCGAGTTGAAATACGCATGACCGATAAAAGATACAGCTCAAAAAACGTAATCATTACCACCCGAAAGCACATTAATTAATCCCTATATCAATAAAAAACATTTAAAGTTAGTGCGAGTTAACATGCACGCGAGCGATGAAAAATACAGCTCGAAAAACGTAATTATAATACCCGAAAACACATTAATTATTCACAAAAACTACCCCTCCCCTCTACAAACTCAAAATCAATAACTATCTTAAAACTAAATAGACGATAATTAGTTTTTTTAAATATAAGCTAGTAAAAAACGAACTTGATATCAAATATCTAAAAAAACAAAACAAAATACCGATAAGATATGCCAAAATTATTAAAAAAAGTCATAATGTTAATTAAACTAATTATTTTTCAATAAATAAATAAATAAAACGGAATATTTAAGGCTAGAAGTGAAGAAAAAGGTGACATTTGACTTGGAAAAGGTGACATTTGACTTGGAAAAGGTGACATTTGACTTGGAAAAGGTAACATTTGAAATGGAAAAGGTGACATTTGTAATGGAAAGGGTTACATTTAACTTGGAAAAGGTTACATTTGAAATGGAAAAAGTTACATTTGACTTGGAAAAGGTTACAATTGGCTTGGAAATGCTATATAACCTAAATTAATACAAAAAATAAAATGGAAACAATTCGTCCGAGCAATTTAACCCATGCTGTAATATACATTTAGGAATATTCCTGTATTAACATATTATCACTGATATATAGAAAATTTTGAGTGACCGTGTAATATTTAATTTTACCCGTCCTTCCTAAAGATTATCGACCTATTTCCATTCTCTCAAACCTTTCAAAACCTCTCGAAAGAATAATCCAGACTCAGATATCCGAATTCCTTGAAAAGTCCAAGCTACTTGATCCCTTCCAATCTGGTTTCCGTTCAGGCTTTTCCACACAATCCGCCCTCGCCAAAATCACTAATGACTTACATACTGCCATGGACGAAAAGAAACTAACAGTTTTAATACTTCTTGACTTCTCGAAAGCTTTCGACTCCTTAGACCATTCTATTCTCTTTACCAAACTAAATGCACTATCCTTTTCCAACAGCGCTATTCGCTGGTTCCAATCATTCCTTTCCGGTCGAACCCAAGCCGTTTACATTCCTAATCATCCTTTATCATCCTTCCTCGCCCTTTCGGCAGGTGTGGCCCAGGGCTCCAGCATCTCCCCTCTCCTATTCAATTGCTACATCAATGATCTCCCTAAATCAATAGTCCATTGCTCCCATCACCTCTATGCCGATGATTTCCAAATTTATTTCTCCTTCCCTCCGTCCGAATTATCATCAGCGTTTGCCGCTATTCAGGCAGACCTAGATAGAATCTGTGCCTGGGCAAACCTGAATAAGCTATGCTTAAACGCTATGAAAACTCAGGCTATTATGATTGGTTCCAATCCCCTCCTGAGATCCAACTCCACCTTTCCAACCTTATTCCTAAATGGTCATCCCATTGCTTTCAGTCCCTCTGTCAAAAACCTAGGAATTATAATTGACCAATCCCTTTCCTGGAAACCCCATATTGCACAAATTTCTCGGAAAGCCATAAGCACCCTAAAGTTTTTCCATCGCTCCAGTCACCTTCTTCCCGAATCAACGCGTAAAATCCTTGTCTCCTCACTCATCTTTCCCCACTTTGACTACGGCTGTGCGGTGTACGGTGGCCTCTGTATGGTACTTGAGAACAGAGTAAAGCGTATTATGAATTGCTGTTTGAGATTTGTTTTTGGTACCTCGAGACGGACTCACGTGACTCACCTCTACACCGAGTTGAAGTGGCTCCTCCCTTCCACACGCAGACAGTACTTCCTTGGGTCCTTTCTCTACCAAACGATAAAATCCCAGCATCCTTCCTATATCCACAGTCTCCTTCAATTTAAATCCTCAGTTCACTTGCTTGGGACAAGATCGCGCCACTCCGACCTTTATATCCCATCCCACAGAACAAAAGCCTATGATCGATCCTTTCTTGCCCGTTCCACTGCTTTCTGGAATTCCATTCCTTCCAATATACGTCGTGCTTCTTCCTTATCCACATTTAAATATCTCCTTTTCCAGCATCTATTATCCCTCACAGACGCTTGTTGATCTTAAATCTGATAATTTATTGATTATAATGACTAAATGCTTATTTGACTTTGCTTTTGTTTGTTTTTGTTTTTTTGTGTTTTTTTTTTTTTCGGAAAATTAGTTGTTTTTATTTTCTCATTCTATTTTACTTATTATCATTATTATTATTATTACTTTATGATTTTTGTATGTATGTATGTAGGTGTGTGTATATATATTTTTCTTTTAATATACTTTACTTATGTAAATAATTAAGTTTGTAATAATTCAATCAATTTAATGTATTCTGGCCAGAAGAGCTATATTTATTTGTAACATCAATGTTATTCTTAAGGGACTATGTCCCAGAATAAAGTTCATTTTTCTATTCTATTTCTATTCTATTCTATAATATGGAATAATAAAAATGTGTTGTTAAAAATCCTAAAACAAATACAGTTATACTGTTACAGCTACGTGTAGTAGAAATAAATATACAGTAAAATTTGTAAAATAGGGTTTTTTTCTCTCTAGTAGTAATGAGTTCAATTTTATTTAATTATTTTGTATAGTAACAATTTAGTTATTTAAAATGAAAATTGTAGTTGACATATTTCAAGACGCGATAGATATAGAAATAAAAAAAGATATCCGTCCGCCTCCGGCTTTTTTTAGTTATATTACTAGTATTGATTGATATTATAATTATGATCAAATAATAACTATTCTTCGGTTCACACCGTTATTTTAAGTATTCGTCTTTCTTTATTCGGTTAATAACTCAGAAAGTATATATCATTTCAACATTAAAAACCTCATTTAGATAATTGAATTGCCGACACAGCTTGAGTTTAATAAATCCTAAATTGGATAAATAGCACTAGCTAATATACTGTTAACTTAGTTAAAAATAATAGTATATGAGCCTAATGAACCTGTTAGTAACAACATGTAAATAGGGGAATTACTAATTTACGCAATTCATAGTATATAATAATATTATATGTACTAATGTTGATTTATAAACATTAACTCCGTAATTGTATTTCTAGGTATTACAGGCCAATTAATTTTAACAACTTCGTTCTTAACAGTGAAAGTAATGAAGGTAAAAATTACAATAACCTTCACCCTAACTGCTTCAGCTAATTTAGCTGTTAGTTAGAAAGTGTGTAATTATCGTTAATTATTAGTGTATTACCATCGCATTAATTTTAATAGATTTTATACCAATGATTTAACTTTAGTGTCTTAAAATAAGTATTATTAACATCTACATTGATGTAAAAATATTAATAAAAATAAATAAAAAACGAGCGAGCCTTACAGTAGATGCGTATAATGTGTAATATTACTACTTAGATTAATATTTTTTTTATTATTGGATATGATTATTTTTATTTAATTTGGTTAAAAACGGAAACAGTAGGCTTTAATAACTAAAATATGAGACATATACTGATGATTTCAAAGTGTTTAAAAACCTTTAAAACAAATGATTCAATAACTATACCTCTGTTCGTAGTCGAAACATTTCGATTTGTATTCTATTTAAGCTTGATCTTATTATTTATAAAAGCTATGAGTGGCTTAGCTTCTTGTGAACTGAAGGTTAGATTAAAATCACCACTCAAAATCATGAGACGTGAGTGATAGTCCATTTTTTTTTTTTTTTTTTAAATTTTATGTTTTGTTGTTTGCCTCTACCCTGAAGGCTGGTCATTGGCAACTGAGGCTTATTAGATTCTAAAATGAACTATTTAAAATACATTTTAAAAGTTAATTTAGTTTTCATGTGAATCCCGTGTAGTTTACAGTGAAACATCTGTTTTCATGAAATAAACTATAAGTAGAAATAATTATTTGATGGATATTGGAAAATAATAAAATAAATAAAGTTCGGAAATAAAAGTTTCTTTAATTAACTGAAAGAACGATTTAACAGAATTAAAATGATGAAAAATAAGAAATAAAAAAATAAACTTCTACTTGATAATGAAATAAAATTTAAAGAAACGTTTTTTTAGGTTCATACACACAAGATCTTAAATAATATTACCACAAAACAACAAGGTACACACGATGCACAAAATGAAGGTAATTGGTTGGTTACCTTAGTGTTGCAGGTAAAAAATTGATATTAATAATTAAATTACTTTCCACCTGGCAACACTGAGGGACCTGAAAACCGTCGTGTAACCTCCGTGTTTTGATTGACAGTGCAACCGTTACAATTACGATGTTAGTTTATGGATTTATAACCACTTTCCGTTTATTTCAACAAATTACGTACGATTTGGCACTAATATATTTTCTAGAATCTTGCGCGCTGAATGGAAGAACAATATACAATAATATATTTCAAATCAAATAGCAAATTGGGTTCCTGTTACACATTCCGTCCTTTTTCATGAAATTACTCCACCTCAGCAGGAAAGCTTAGGGAAAGATGTTACACTAAAAGCTATGTTACTCTTTACTTATATCTAATTCTTATTTTACTATAAGAGTATTGTTAGTACTTAAAATGAATTTTTCCAATTTGAGAAAAGTAAATAGATATATATTCACTACTTTTAATACATTTTTAGCCATGACCATACCTGATATATATGCTTATTTCATTGAGGATGTATAGTCGACTGAAAAAAAAACAAAAAAAATATACCAACATACTTAAATATTATAGATACAAATAATGATAATATGATAAGCATAAAACCAAACTTAAGACTTTAATATAGACGTAAAAAATTATATATAAACGTACCATTACTGATCCATGTCCAAGCATGAACTGAGGAAAACCGAAAACAAAGGTAGTATGGGGAGGGGTTCATGTAAAAACCCCTGACGGTTTTCCCTTCTACATATAAATACTACAGCTTATTCTTGTTTTAAAAAGTTTTATAAAATTATACAATGGAATAACAAAACGAAATATGTACAATAAGGCTCAACATTTTAAACAGAAAATTATAAACATTAGATTCTGAGGTATGTATAAGATCCATGAGATATATAAAAAATAAATGACATATAATTAATAAAAAAAGCAAAACCAGAAGAAGATCGAAAAGAAAAATATACAGTAATTAAAATATTAATTATACAAGCAAATTATACAATAAAGTGAGAAATTTATAACTTAATGAGACGGAAGATGTTGGCATACGAGGGAGAGATTAATTCTTTGTTTGTTTTATGATTGTCGGGTACTCGATATTTTTCCATATGGATGTGTTCTAAGAGAAGTCGCTTTTTGTAGTTAGGTACGGTGGCTAGGATTTCAGGATTATAAGAATGATGGCTCAAGGAAAATGGGTTACAGATAGATAAGGTGTATTGGTGCTGATAAATTAATTTTTGTAGATAGTTTTTGGTCTCACCTATGTAATAGGAATTGCAATTTGGTTAATAGCAGGGCATACGATAAACTAAATTTGATTTTGATGATGGCTTATTTCATTTTACGGTAAGGCTGTTACAAGGTATCTTCGGAATTGTGCGCCGTTACGAAGTACAACCGTTTTTAAAGCGGACTCAGTTTTCACCTTAAAGTTCACTCCTGTTTATTCATTGTTCCAAATAAAAGTGCGGATGCAGGAGAGATAAAGTAGTTAGGTAGAAAAGCCCGCAAACCATTCCCGGAGTAATGGAAAGCGAACACAAACAGCAAAGAGAAATACGATAAAGGATGGGAGGAAGAGCGGATATTAATCAAAGCGAATTTGCGGGCTCGGCGGAGGGAGAGTTTGTGATGTTTATTTATTCATTAAGTAGAGCTGTTTCCCAAGGACCGACCTTGGCTCCTGTTTTATTTGTACCGACCTACCTTACAATTTATTACTTTTGTTCCTCGACCGAGTTTTCCTTCTGGGGAAATTAGGGTATCGTAAAAGAATTATGTCATTCTTTGAGGTTAGAATATTGTTACATTTTAAAATTATACTTACAATAGTAGGCCGCTGATAAGCAATGAATATGCAGATGTTAGATTAGATTAAGATTTTTATTTTACAAATAGCCACATGCCTCAAACTTTATATATGTTGTGGTAATTGCACCAATTACATGTTACTTTTACGAGATATTTACACTAGGGCTTAATAGTGATATTAGCCTATGTTACATTTAAAATAGTAGGAGCAATCTTAAAAAAAAACATACGCAATTGATAAATTAAGACTAAATATACAAGTTGGAAGAATTCAATAACTGTCTTAAGAAAAATATATTTATGTAATTTTTATGTTTCCGAAGGGAGCGGCGTGGTCTAGTGCATAAAGCGCTAGTCTGCTGTGCACCGGGTCCTGGGTTCGAATACAGGCTCTGGCAGAATATTATTTATTCTGTTAATTCAGTCGGGGGGCGACCCTAGGGTATGGAGACCCGCCTGGGGCAGACCCAGCCTCTATAAAGTTGGTACCCAAATTATTGGGGAAAAACCTGGCGGCTGAGCGCGATTAAGGCCTAATCACCTCATTGCACTGCCGTTGGCCTAGAAACAGTACGAATCTCCATATGTACAGAGCCCAAGACCCTTCATGGGTTGTAGTGGTACAGGGTTTTTTTTTTTTTTTTTTTTTTTTTTTTTTTTTTTTTCCGAACACACGCATACACACAATGTGACGAGTGACGAGAACGCAGTTAAATGTTGTACATGACAATTTTATCTGCTTATATTATTTAATCTAAAATATGAAACAAAACTCAATGTTTAGTACCTTTTGGAAATAATTGCGTTCCTAAATCGCTTTTTAAAAGACTTGGGTGTTCATTGGATAAAATAAAATAAAATATTTAGTTAAAACTAAATAATGAGAATACAAATATCTTAAAATATCACTTTCTCAAAACATGTTTTTTAGTACCTTTTGGAAATCGACCTCTCACTCTCAGGCTTGACGGTTTTGGTGAGTAATTGTTTTCATAAATCTATCTATCGGAAAGTTTTAGATACATGTAGATAAGATTCAGAAAATATCAGTATTTTATAAAAATGTGATAGGTAAAAAAGAGAAGAGATAGAGAAACTTGCAGAGACCAAAACGGGGGCGACTGAAGTAATCGATATTCAAACTGAAAGTGGGCAGTGTTTACGGAAGCACAATAAGAAAGTTGTGTAAGTGGCAGGGTCGTGGGGGTCCCATTCAAGGCTGGAACAGTTCATTCATTATTTGCGAGAGAGGGAGGAGGGGGGCACGGAACCTCGCATGACGCCACCCACCATCTTATCGTAAAGGCCTCGTCTTTATGACTTTTAGATGAGCCGGCTCCCTTTCAATTTGTAACCCTTCCCTCCTTTATTTATTTACCTATTTCACTTTTCATTAGCATCACTAATGGCAGCTTTTGATTCATTTATCACAGCTTCTTACTATTCTAATTTATCTAAACCTTGTTATCCTTGGTTTGGGCAAGCCACAGTTGTATTTCTAACATCTATGTGGATAAGAAGATAAATTTCTATATTCAGGATGTATAGTCGACTATTATTATAATACAGAAAACCCTCTTTTTAACAAAAACGGTTATAACGAACACCCGATTATAACGAACTATAGTTGCGGTCCCATGAAAAATGAATAGAAAACTGTTTTCTCCTCGTTTATAACAAATTATTCTCTTATAACGAACTACTTTTGTAGACCTCAGAATTGAATTTGTTCGGTTATAAAGAAAAATGAAGAAGAAAAAAAATAGGATACTTCTTAATTCCCGGTAAAGTGCGGTGCTTTCCTGTCCTACTCCTTCTTACCTCTTCCCTCTATTCAGCTGAATTGAGACGTTGATTTCCAAAAGGTACTTAAGGACATTTTTTACGAAATCGATTTTTTTACATATTTGTATTCTCATCATTTAGTTTTATTTAAATATTCTATTTAAAGTTTTCTAATGAATTCTCAAGTCCTTAAAAAACGGGATTTAGAAATGCAGTCATTTTCTAAAAGTACTAATTACGCATTTATTTTCGTTCCAAATGATTCTAAAAAAAATCATTTCATAAATTTAATATGATGTCATTATTACAGTAAAAAAAATTCTAAATTTTAAGGCAAAAAGATCTAAATTAGCTAGTTTAATAATATAGTAATGAGAGATTTTCGCGCTTCCTGTAAAATTTTCTAGAATGGGTATAGTACCTTTTGGAAATCAACGTCTCAATTCTGTGATTCAGTCTGTGACAGCTCTTCTAAAGTTTCAGCTTGTTATTGTTTTTATTACTTGCTTTTATTCGAGTTTCCTTCGAAGTCAATCCTGTCTCGCTTTTCGTTTTAAGTGCGCTTCCGCTTCGTGTACACTATGTCAAAGAGAAAATCCATTGATTTAAATACAGAGTTGGCGATTCTCCAAGAAGTGGATAAAATTTTTTTTAAAAATTGAGTCAAAATAAAAAATGACGGAAAAATACGGGACATCAAAATCGATTCTATCAACGATTATCACTAATAAAGATAAAATCGAAGCCTCCATTGCGTCTATATCAGGATGTGTAAAAAAAAATTATTCGGATATAACGAATTATTTTATAGCGAACAGAAATTTTTTTAGTCCGTTGGTGTTCGTTTTAACGAGGGTTTACTGTAGTAGAAACTATTATAGATGGAATAATCAGGAATCAGTCTTATTCTAATTATTTTAATTTTACCGACGTTTCGGCTCAAGCTTGTGAGCCATCATCAGGGCATTACTGAGCCATGACCAAGCATAAACCCCTGTGAGTTCGGCTTATCGGAAGACCTACTTTATGCATTCTGTACATTTTTACGATTTTCCCTAAAACGGCTCTATTTTGATTAAACTTCCTGTATCGATGTGAAATTTAATATGCTTTAATACGATGTAGGTTTCACTCTGATTAAAATAGTCATAACAGGGCTTAAATGCCGATAGTTTAAATTTTCTTCCTCTGAACTACCTTCAATTTTGTATATTTGAAGAAATTAACCATATTATCTTGTTAGCATTGATTAAAAACGGGTAAATATATAAGTTCAGTGAATTCGATATCCAACGAAAGGAGAAAATAGGAAAATATTTGTTCATGCAATTTTTTTTTTTTTTTCATCATAAGTACAGTAATATAGATGTACAATATGCCATTAGAAAGCGTTTAAGTTAATAGAGAGTGATGAAAAGCTGATAAAACTAATTAATTGTCGTTGATAATTATGTAATAGATTATTTAAGAAAACACATATTTCTATTGAAATTAAATGTAATTAAGTCTTTAACAATTCATTTTCATTTCTAAATTCTTAAATTTATTAAAAACATTGGAGGTAAATGGAAGTCGTGTGTTGCGCGCTTCCGATTTTTTTTATTCTACAATAGCTACATATACAATACGAACAATAATCATACATAAGTATATACATTATTCAAAACTCAAAACAATTTCTCGTAATTATAAAAAATATATACATGGAACACCTTAATTAATTAAAACATTCTTATTATTATTCTTTCTGTATCCAACATTACTAAGAACTATAAAATGACCGAATGGAGGAAAACGTGTATAATGATAAAGTAGACTAGAATTCCTGGCTTAAGTAGCATTAATTTATTGAAAGTTGATATTATTTGTAATGTTGAGATGTAGAAAGGTTATGGCGATTCAGTGTTGCTATCGTACAGGTTATATTTAATCATACAGAACTCAAGATTTTACAATAAATATTACGTACCATATCGTACTAAATTGTTAAAATAAATGGAAAGTTGTTATAAATCCATAAATTAACATTGTAAATGATTTATTTTTAGAATAACAGGTGTTTATTTATGATAACACTGTCAACTAAATAGGATTTCAGTCGTATAATTTAAACTTTTAAAATATATTTAATTAATATAAATAAATAAATATAAATATAAATAAATATATATTTAATTTAAAAAAAAATAATTTGAAATTTATATAATAAACATAATATTTCTGGCTAACTGCACTTGTGGGTCGCTATAAATAAGTAAGACGAATAAATCATAAAGTAAGATGGTTTTAATTTTTTTTTTTTCAAATTAGGGGAAGGGGAATTAACGTTGAGAAAACCAATCTAAATCAGTTTTATCACAGGTAGAAATAATCAGGAGTCAGTCTGGTAAATAATATTTTTATATCTCTGACGTTTCGGCTGATGCATGTAAACCATCATCAGTGCTGCAAACAATCATAATACAAAGGAGATACGTATCAACACGGAATGGAAAAGAAACTAATGAATGTAAAAATAAAGGAAATGACAAAATATAACAATAAAAATACAATTATAATATAAATAACTGTTAAACCGTTTCTTTATTCAACATATTAGAAACTTTAAATAAATAATTCATCCATTAAGAAATTTTACTTCATCCTCAAGCTTCAGAAAAACTTTCTTTTTCATTATAGAAATTATAGTGTAATTCATTGTTAATTTCTTTAATTATTATTATTATTTATTGTAAAAAACATCATTAATTATATATATATAATAAAAAAACTGCTAATTCACCACCTTTCACAACTATTTTAAATGATTTCATTATGACATATTGACCGTTATTCCAATACTAATATTGTAAATTAGAATTGCAGTAATGGTCAACATTTGATAACGAACTTAATTCAAATAGTTATGAAGATTGTGTAAAGGTGGTAACTTTTCAGTTGTTTTTTTGAATGACTGAAAATTCCATAATTCTTGTAGAAGATAACTAAATGAATATAATTATCAATCTGTATAATATACCTTCTAAGTGACTCCCTACCCTTAATCGATCTAGCTAATCGGTTTTAGTATAAGCAAAGCCTAATGGTTGTATCATCAATGAAGCTTCGGATGATGTTACAAGGGTGTTTAGGAATCGCAAAACACATAATATGCGTAAATAAATATACGCACCAAGGAAACCTTTCTATTCCTTTAAGACCGACACGCAGCCTCTGGAGAATATGTAACACGGAAAACCGGATTTCTATTTACATATGTAAAATGCAAATTATCATTCAGTTTAGCATAACGAAGGGAGTAAAGGGAGCTCAATGAAATTGTTTTCTTAACATTTGCATGACTAATTTGTATTTTAATTAATTTATGTTATTAAGTAGACCATTTATACAAGAGCTATAAGAGCTGTAATATTCCCATGGCTGTGCTAACGGCGTATAAATCTCTTATCATTATGAAAATGTCGGCCATGTCTTGCTCGAATTTCTGAATAAATAACCTTTTTCTACTCCGCCCGTTTTCATAACCCGCTGTTAGTTCATTTACATTCTTATTCGACTGAGAATGCGTAATTGCCCTATCCATGGGATGTAGGTAATTCTAATTTTTTTTCATTATTTATATATATGTAGAGGTCGATTAATAATATTCATGTTTCGCGTTCAGGATGCATACATATACCGTGTGTAAAGGTTTTTTTAAAATAATATATCATTCTGAGCTATATTTGTACTGTTACTAAACTTGAAGAGTTGAATGGAGCTCACTTGAAAGTTTAATGAAATATCAATCGATACTTATTAATGTTGTAGTAGATCCAGTTTGGCTGATCAATGCCCTATTTGAGAAACCTCTTTCAGTAGTTTCGCAATTTTCTTGTTTATTCAGAAATGCCTCGCTTCTTCCTGTGAGATATCTTGAATTCACTTGACTTTAATTCCAGTACGTTTCTGATCACTTTACTTTACTTGCTCTACTCGTGAGTACTTCCTTATTAAAAAATCTTATAAACAATACTTTATATATATATTAATATTATTTTATTTGTTTTACTTTCTTTTAGGCTAATGTTTATTTGAACAGGATCTAGTTGCACTTACTTTGTAAATACTTTGCTAGGATAGTGTAAAAATTGCTCAAAACCCTTCTTTTCAATAGGTGTTGTAAGTCAAAAGTATGTTCTTAAACTCATTTAATTTATGGGAATAACGGCCGCCTAGTCCAAAATAGTTTTAACAGCTACTTGACAAAACTAGTTTCATTATATTTTAATCTATTACGTAGTTGAGGAACAATTAGAATATTCTGGATAATAAAATCACCCCTAATTCGCTAGACTTATTTATTGACGATTCTCCATGGTTCTTCCCTTAAGTACTTACATACCGGATACTCATATTCTTGGTACGATGGTTTATTCATCTGTTACTTTATGCTTGTTGGAGATTTTTTTTTCTTCCGGAGATGAATAAATACGACAACGATTAGATTCGAACTTCGAAGAGAGCGTTGAGACCAGTGACGTATAAATATGCAATGGTTATCAGGTCCTGACGGAGACCGCAGGTTATGAAATGATAAGGCCGGGAACAATCTTGGCTGCTTTACGTAATCCCTCACTTATGCAAGCCGGTTCAGCTTTGTGGTTAGTGCCCTATACTCGCTCAATCCCATTTCGCAGCTCTATCATTAACCATTATATATTCATGATTACTCTTGGATATCGGATCTCATATGGTTTATCATTTATTCATGGAATAGTTAGGTTGACATGTTGGCATGTAGGATTTGAAAACGTCTGCGGTTTTTATTTGTTCCTTTATTGAAATTTTCAACTATATTTGAAAATACAGCAAGTAAATATGTGATGAAATACATAAAAAAAAACATGTAGTGAAACTGTCCATTGGCAGCACTCTAGTTGGTAATCTCAACAGGAAGGTCTCGAGTTCACATTCTCCCCAGAGGATTGTCAGGAATCGAAGAGGATGTTAGGATAGAAACTAGTGGGAAGCAAGTTTTATCATCGTACCTGGTTCGTGCAAAATCAACAACATATGATAGATCTAAGGTCATTATGGATGAGTTTATTCGTAACATATTAGATGGCGTTAAGAATTTTACAAAGGACTGGATTAGATTCAAGAGGAATTCAATAGTTCAGTAGAGCCCAACTACTCAATAACGTAAGTTTAAATTGGCGTTATGATTTCATGTAGATGAGCGTTTTGTTGTATAGTGGAAGCTTTAATCCTTTGTCTAATAAGTGTTGTGAAGTAGTGAAAACGGTGAGCAGTTTCTTGTCGTGCTAAAGGATTCCCAGGTAGACGTTTGTCAAGGTGGAGGCCTAATTATCAGATTTGTTCAACAGCTCCAAGGTCTCTTTTGAATGTTAAAGGCAATAAATGGATCGTTATCAACAGAGTAGTATCATCAGCATAGGTATAGGTAGAAGAGATGGGTTGGGATATCAGCTAAAGACTGAGTAAACTTCTCTTTTGTTAATTTCATATTAATAACTTGTAGAATTAAAAAACCTTATTCATAGTGCATGGTATTTTATGTTTTACTAATACCATTGTTACCTGTGCAAATATTTAAGATTTTCTGGAAATGAGATCCATTCCATTTATTTTTTTCAATATATTTATATTTACTTGTTTTTCTTTACTTTACATATTTATTATTATTTTTTTGTTTCAGGCGACGAGCCGGGGATACGCGGGTTCGCCTGGGGGTGGTCCGTACCCACCTCCACCCGCCGCCTCTCCGTCGCAGCAATACCCTCCTCAGTCCTACAGGCACCCCTACCAGGTGAGTTTTAATTATCTATTTTTAGTTTAATCTAATTAGTTCAATTATTATTTTTAAGTTATTATTATATGTAAAAATTAGTATGTAGTTATCCTTTTTATATAAGAATTTATCAAATGGCGGTAACTTTCCGAAATTTCCTTGATTTTTGTTGTATATTAAGGCCATGGGAAGAAGTGGGATGATCTAGTAGATGGAGCATTAGATTGTAGGTGTCCCAATGTATAATAACCTAATTTTTTTTTTAATAAACATTTTTTACTTACCTTTTCATAGTTAATAAATATATATTTCTTAATTTCTTGAAACTTTTTTTCTCGCCTGACGCTACCTTGCTACCTTAAAAGCTATACGGGAGTTTCTGGGGCCATAGGGGGGAGGGCGGAATTTAATGTCGGGGTAATAGCAGTGGGCACCGATACGTTAACTCCTATTATTTTATTTCTAAGTTTCCGATTATGGTTTTTAGATTATGAGTTTTAATTATCTATTTTTAGTTTAATCTAATTAGT
The DNA here is from genome assembly GCA_023052935.1 of Piezodorus guildinii. Classification (NCBI taxonomy): domain Eukaryota; kingdom Metazoa; phylum Arthropoda; class Insecta; order Hemiptera; family Pentatomidae; genus Piezodorus; species Piezodorus guildinii. Next base: position 70,968,057 of record CM041296.1, on the reverse strand, counting down.
TCAATTATTATTTTTAAGTTATTATTATATGTAAAAATTAGTATGTTGTTATCATTTTTATATAAGAATTTATCAAATGGCGTTAACTTTTCGGAATTTCCTTGATTTTTGTTGTATATTAAGGCTATGGGAAGAAGTGGCATGATCTAGTAGATGGAGCATCAGATTGTAGGTGTCCCAATGGATAATAACCTAATTTTTTTTTTTTAATAAACATTTTTTACTTACCTTTTCATAGTTAATAAATATATATTTCTTAATTTCTTGAAACTTTTTTTCTCGCCTGACGCTACCTTGCTACCTTAAAAGCTATACGGGAGTTTCTGGGACCATAGGGGGGAGGGCGGATTTTAATGTCGGGGTAATAGCAGTGGGCACCGATATGTGAACTCCTATTATTTTATTTCTAAGTTTCCGATTATGGTTTTGCTGGCTGGGCAATTCGGGTTTTTAATAACGCGCGCAAACTCAGTAGTCCATACCACCCGAAAAAACCCTAACATCATTTTTGTTCGTGAAAATCGACAGAGCTATTCAGGGGGAAAAATAAATGTTTATTTTTCTTTCCTCTTCCCCACAACTTCCTTCACATAGCGATTCAGGGGTAAAATAATATAAAATTTGTTTTCTCATAGGTGTGAATTTATAGTATTGCTTTGGTGCTGTTATGCATGGGGTCAGATTCACATTCTTATTGTTGTTCTCACGGTAAAGTTCTATTTAGTGGTCATATTAATATTCATTAATTATATCAGTACTATGTTTTAAAATTATGTTTATGCTGGTTATAACAATCAATAACATCATTTTCTACAACCCGGTAAACTTGTCCGAAACCTTTTTATCCAGGAGCAAGAATTAAATTAGCACAATAAATAATTTTTATTTGTTTTTGTGCTATTCATATTGTGTATTAAACTGTAATAGTTTTCGATCATTTAATATGATGATGGAGTAGGCTCAAAGTACTTCCGTAATTGGGTTTATGAACTTCTACCGCTTAAGTCTATGGTCTCTTCATCTAGAATCTTGCTGTTTTGTAAGAAGTACATCTTCTATTACGTTAAAGGTCCGGTAATCAAATTATGTTTTTTCAATTGTTGCTAGTAGTGAATATGCAAAATTCAAGATTTCGACTTTGAGATGATGATTTTGTTATTTACTGTTTTTAAAATATAGTGAAATCAAGGATCCGATTCAAATTTTAACAACTTCAAATTTACTAACAAATGGGTTGCAACAATTTTCTTTCCCTTAGCACATCTACCGAGCTATAAAACAATGTTTAATAAATCACCCAAACCATTTAGAGGCTTCTTGTTTTTGCTAAATACATGTTTTCCTTGGTGATTTAGCTCATTATAGTACATACAAAATATATTCTGCGTGTTTTTGACATTAAATCTTTTCATAACAGTATCGTTGGTAAACAACAAAAAGACCTATCTTTTTAAAAATATGAAATCTGTCCTTACGCAAATCAGCAGCAAATTTATGCTATTAATTCACACTTTTGAGAAAACACCTTTTGCAATTTTTTTTTACCCCTTCATCGCTCTATGGAAGGGAAAATAAACATTTCTTTTTATTCCTGTGCGTTGTTACGTTTTTTTTTTGTTTTGTTTTTGTACTATAAAGGAGATTATAAACAAAATTATTATTGATAGCAACTTGTTTTTATACATTTAAAGAGAATCTACGAGTAACTTCATTTGACTGATAAATGATCTGTAATATACTATATCTCACTGATTTCTTAAGGTTATGCTTTAACGGTGAAACCATGTCGGCCTTAATAAGTTTATCTAATATCTCTCCATTGTTGCTGAAGATGCAAGATTCAGCGACGGTTGGACGTAGACAGACGCTGATGCTGTTAAAGTTGTAAGGAGATCCGAGGTGCCCCCTCAGTGAAATATTCAGGAGGACAATGACTGCCAGGCTGTAACCTTATTAGGCTGACAGGTTACACCGCTTTGGTATACCATCATGTCTTGGCAGTCCTGCAAATGCCATCTCTTGAGTACCCTGTCTCAGTTCCAAAGGGATATCTTGTGTACTCAAGGCGCAAAATTTGTTCCATGAAACTCCGAGGTATCTCTCGACTCATTCCTGTTTAGAGCAGGTCAGGAGTGGCTTATTAATATTTGAGCAAGTTGATTTGACTTGCTGAATAGAAATTACGTCTAGAATTTCAATTGATGGCTGTAAAAACACTCCTGAATTAATTTAAGTTCTCGGTAGGGTTGATGCCCACATTCAACCGTCTCATACAAATTTACTTAGTCTAATTTTCAACTTGGTTGATATTCCTTTTTCTATAAACTTTTAAAAGATTTTTGTTTTTGATTATTAAAATATTTTAAATCTACTTTCCGTGATTAGTTTTCAACGTCTAGTTTGAATACTTCAAGACTAAAGCTGAAATTGTAACAGAATTCCTCTTAGTTTATATTAACAAAACCTAGAATGGTTTTTTATTCCTTTCATTGTTTCTGTCTTTAAATTTTAGTCTGTTAATGTATTAATTAATCTCTTCTTAAAAATTATCTTAAATTTTACTGTAGCTCTTAAGAAGCCTGAGCATTGAAATTATTATTTAATAACTAGTTAATAAAATATTATTATTAAAAAAACAACGTAATTATTAAAATTTGAAAACAAGGAAAAAATATTGTAAATTCAATTTAAGGGGATGATAAACATGATATTAAGTGGCATGGTAAAGTATTTATTTAAACAAAATTGAATTTATATAAAATAAATTTCAAGTTTTAACAAAATTACTTAAAAAGTCAGATTGAAATAGATTATTACGTAAAACTATTCGAGGAGTTGTAAACATTTCTAAAATATAAAAAAGAATTTAACAACAATTTTTATTGAGTATTTATACAATCTGCCAAATTTGGACATTAATAGTGGTGATTAAATACAACATTCATACAATGCTTACACAGCATTTGAATTATAAAATATATATTTCACAATGAATCAATAAATTGTATAAAAAGTCTATAAATCACTCATACCTATATACACGTCATGCATACAGCACATATAGTGGAGAATCCAGCAAGTGCTAAAACTCCAATGTACATATTTACAAGAGCTATTGTGGCCACTGCCGTTTCAACCTTGTAGGGAGATATTAAGTGTGTGTGGAGCTGAATAGCGATTGAGCTAGAAGATAGGGGTGAATAAGGCTCTGATGGAATTTTGAGAATTTTGATGGAATAAGGTCTAAAATAATTGGAATATTTAGGTCGTGGTGTAAGGTATAGTTGGTAACATAATTAACTATTGTTCGGAGGACTTCAGACTGAAAGGATTGAATACGTTTGAAGTTAAAAAAAGTGACTTTTCCCCTCAGTTCATGTCCTTAGGTCCAGATAGGTTTCAGTACTTTGTTTTCAATGGAAAGTAGAGATTTTCTGTTTAACAGTCTGTATAATTGGTTAAGTTCTTGTCGTTTAAGTCTAGTATGCGGGTTCTAAGTTAGTCTTCAATTTCAAAATATTATATACATTTTTTCTAACAAATATTACTCATTAAACATATATTGTCATTGCATTGTTATGTCTAGTCTAATTGAATGTGAGGATTAAGTTTTTTTTCGGGAGGGAGTAGTTAGACCTTAATACACCACTGATAGTGTAAATACTGTATATAACTGTCTTCATATATATGACCTTGTTTGAATCGGTAAACTATTTTGTAAATTATCGGTAAACTTGTCCGAAACCTTTTTATCCAGGAGCAAGAATTAAATTAGCACAATAAATAATTTTTATTTGTTTTTGTGCTATTCATATTGTGTATTAAACTGTAATAGTTTTCGATCATTTAATATGATGATGGAGTAGGCTCAAAGTACTTCCGTAATTGGGTTTATGAACTTCTACCGCTTAAGTCTATGGTCTCTTCATCTAGAATCTTGCTGTTTTGTAAGAAGTACATCTTCTATTACGTTAAAGGTCCGGTAATCAAATTATGTTTTTTCAATTGTTGCTAGTAGTGAATATGCAAAATTCAAGATTTCGACTTTGAGATGATGATTTTGTTATTTACTGTTTTTAAAATATAGTGAAATCAAGGATCCGATTCAAATTTTAACAACTTCAAATTTACTAACAAATGGGTTGCAACAATTTTCTTTCCCTTAGCACATCTACCGAGCTATAAAACAATGTTTAATAAATCACCCAAACCATTTAGAGGCTTCTTGTTTTTGCTAAATACATGTTTTCCTTGGTGATTTAGCTCATTATAGTACATACAAAATATATTCTGCGTGTTTTTGACATTAAATCTTTTCATAACAGTATCGTTGGTAAACAACAAAAAGACCTATCTTTTTAAAAATATGAAATCTGTCCTTACGCAAATCAGCAGCAAATTTATGCTATTAATTCACACTTTTGAGAAAACACCTTTTGCAATTTTTTTTTACCCCTTCATCGCTCTATGGAAGGGAAAATAAACATTTCTTTTTATTCCTGTGCGTTGTTACGTTTTTTTTTTGTTTTGTTTTTGTACTATAAAGGAGATTATAAACAAAATTATTATTGATAGCAACTTGTTTTTATACATTTAAAGAGAATCTACGAGTAACTTCATTTGACTGATAAATGATCTGTAATATACTATATCTCACTGATTTCTTAAGGTTATGCTTTAACGGTGAAACCATGTCGGCCTTAATAAGTTTATCTAATATCTCTCCATTGTTGCTGAAGATGCAAGATTCAGCGACGGTTGGACGTAGACAGACGCTGATGCTGTTAAAGTTGTAAGGAGATCCGAGGTGCCCCCTCAGTGAAATATTCAGGAGGACAATGACTGCCAGGCTGTAACCTTATTAGGCTGACAGGTTACACCGCTTTGGTATACCATCATGTCTTGGCAGTCCTGCAAATGCCATCTCTTGAGTACCCTGTCTCAGTTCCAAAGGGATATCTTGTGTACTCAAGGCGCAAAATTTGTTCCATGAAACTCCGAGGTATCTCTCGACTCATTCCTGTTTAGAGCAGGTCAGGAGTGGCTTATTAATATTTGAGCAAGTTGATTTGACTTGCTGAATAGAAATTACGTCTAGAATTTCAATTGATGGCTGTAAAAACACTCCTGAATTAATTTAAGTTCTCGGTAGGGTTGATGCCCACATTCAACCGTCTCATACAAATTTACTTAGTCTAATTTTCAACTTGGTTGATATTCCTTTTTCTATAAACTTTTAAAAGATTTTTGTTTTTGATTATTAAAATATTTTAAATCTACTTTCCGTGATTAGTTTTCAACGTCTAGTTTGAATACTTCAAGACTAAAGCTGAAATTGTAACAGAATTCCTCTTAGTTTATATTAACAAAACCTAGAATGGTTTTTTATTCCTTTCATTGTTTCTGTCTTTAAATTTTAGTCTGTTAATGTATTAATTAATCTCTTCTTAAAAATTATCTTAAATTTTACTGTAGCTCTTAAGAAGCCTGAGCATTGAAATTATTATTTAATAACTAGTTAATAAATATTATTATTAAAAAAACAACGTAATTATTAAAATTTGAAAACAAGGAAAAAATATTGTAAATTCAATTTAAGGGGATGATAAACATGATATTAAGTGGCATGGTAAAGTATTTATTTAAACAAAATTGAATTTATATAAAATAAATTTCAAGTTTTAACAAAATTACTTAAAAAGTCAGATTGAAATAGATTATTACGTAAAACTATTCGAGGAGTTGTAAACATTTCTAAAATATAAAAAAGAATTTAACAACAATTTTTATTGAGTATTTATACAATCTGCCAAATTTGGACATTAATAGTGGTGATTAAATACAACATTCATACAATGCTTACACAGCATTTGAATTATAAAATATATATTTCACAATGAATCAATAAATTGTATAAAAAGTCTATAAATCACTCATACCTATATACACGTCATGCATACAGCACATATAGTGGAGAATCCAGCAAGTGCTAAAACTCCAATGTACATATTTACAAGAGCTATTGTGGCCACTGCCGTTTCAACCTTGTAGGGAGATATTAAGTGTGTGTGGAGCTGAATAGCGATTGAGCTAGAAGATAGGGGTGAATAAGGCTCTGATGGAATTTTGAGAATTTTGATGGAATAAGGTCTAAAATAATTGGAATATTTAGGTCGTGGTGTAAGGTATAGTTGGTAACATAATTAACTATTGTTCGGAGGACTTCAGACTGAAAGGATTGAATACGTTTGAAGTTAAAAAAAGTGACTTTTCCCCTCAGTTCATGTCCTTAGGTCCAGATAGGTTTCAGTACTTTGTTTTCAATGGAAAGTAGAGATTTTCTGTTTAACAGTCTGTATAATTGGTTAAGTTCTTGTCGTTTAAGTCTAGTATGCGGGTTCTAAGTTAGTCTTCAATTTCAAAATATTATATACATTTTTTCTAACAAATATTACTCATTAAACATATATTGTCATTGCATTGTTATGTCTAGTCTAATTGAATGTGAGGATTAAGTTTTTTTTCGGGAGGGAGTAGTTAGACCTTAATACACCACTGATAGTGTAAATACTGTATATAACTGTCTTCATATATATGACCTTGTTTGAATCGGTAAACTATTTTGTACGTTAAGAATGATATATACTTCCTGTTGATTATTATTTCTTATGATACCCGCCTTTCTCTAGAGGAAGCACCTATAAATTACTTATGTTTCCTGAACACGCATATGCCATGTCTTATACGAGGTCAGGTCAGCTTATGGCATGTGTCATAATGATCGATATAACAGAAGCTATGCCATGCTTGTTGATATTGTTGGTTTACATGGCTTCCTTGTTAGTGAACATGCTTGACAACATTGTCGAATTGATTTATCTAATACAGATTGTTGTTCTGGCTTGATTGATAGAGCTTGTGTATTGTAGAAATCTACATTTCTACATCCGCTACAACCAGCTTTCGATCTTGTTCGTAGCACCTGTGTAAATTTTACTGCCCAAACAAACATTTCACTTATTGATATGACTTATTGGCCCTTATTACTAGTAATGAATGGTAATAACAATAATAATTACATAGTGATAATAAAACATCTTAAGGTTTGCAAGAACGATGAGTATTTTATCTATCTTTCCTACCTATTCATACTTATATGAGTATAAAGTTAAAATATGTTGGTGATTTCTTATATAGTATCATATGAAATGGATATTTAACAGATTGAATGTAATTTCCATAATATTGAAATTAGCAGGATAAATTAATAACACGATTAATTAGACTGGGGAGAAAATACATTAAATATTATTGGAAGGAATTAGTCCGGGTGGCGGTCATTAAATGAAACAACTAAATAGTTTCAACTATTTTATTGTTTGCCAACGTTTCGACCCCCTTTGTGGGTCATCATCAGGGCTTTTAAAATGGTCTCTGATTCTATCTTCGCGGATGTTATCCGGCAAATTTCCTACCCAAAGGTGACGAGTCTCCCTAACCATCTTGTTCTAAACTCTTCATTTAGGACCTACGATCTCACGTTTCATTCCACAAAAAATATATTGAAACAGCACTCACATGCACTTAGTTGTGGGGAAACAACTTTTAACCAAAAAAATACATAAAAAAAAAATATATTAAAAATATAAATAAATATTATTAAATAAAAATATAAAAAAATATTGAGTTTTATAGTTTTAATTTTTTTTTCATGTATTTTTTTGGTTAAAAGTTGTTCCTCCACAACTATGTGCATGTGAGTGCTGTTTCAATATATTTTTTGTGGAATGAAACGTGAGATCGTAGGTCCCAAATGAAGAGTTTAGAACAAGATGGTTAGGGAGACTCGGAAATTTGCCGGATAACATCCGCGAAGATAGAATCAGAGACCATTTTAAAAGCTCTGATGATTACCCACAAAGGGGGTCGAAACTTTGGCAAACAATAAAATAGTTGAAACTATTTAGTTGTTTCATTTAATGACCGCCACCCGGACTAATTCCTTCCAGTAATTCTCAACGGTAAACTAATTACATCCACAATTAAATATTATTATATAAAATGGGTATTTAACAGACTGAATGTTATTTCCATTATACTGAAAATAGCAGGATAAATTAATAACACGCTGAATAGAAAGTACATTAAATTGAATAGAATTCTTAAATTTATTTATTATTATTATTTTTTTTTTTTAACTACAACAATTAAAGATAGTTTAGAATTAGTCAGTTTAACATATCAGCATTAAAGTCCTGTCAGAATGAAACCTACATCATATTAAAGCCCACTAAATGTTCTATTTAGCGAGTTTAATCAAAATCGTTAAAGCCGATGTTGAGAAAATCGTAAATAGGTGTAAAATGCATGGTATAAAGTGCTTCTCGTTAGCCGATTTCGATGGATCCCGGGCTTATAATAATAATAATAGTCTTTATTTATATTTAAATACAAAGTTAATTTCTCTCCGTTATGTATAAAAAATCAAAACAATAAATTAATATTTACATGAGATATATTTACATATAGACATTCCCAATGAGAGATTAGAGTCTTCTGGGCGGAGACTAGCCGAACCTAAAACTTGAGTTGCTGAAAACTAAAACAGGAAGTTGTTGAAAACTAAGTGCCAGAGTTTTCAACAACTTCCTGTCTTGTGCATACCTTATCATACGCTCATTCGTCGGCCCAGCGTTTGCGTTGTCGGCCTCTGCGTCTTTTCTTATCTATAGGGATCCATACGGCAGCCCAATTTCGATGGATCCCGGGCGTATAGTTTTCTTAAATATTAAATTTTAGTTTCGTACTACTTTTCGTTTTCGCGCTAGACTTATCACACACAGACCTTTTTGTGGGACATAGTCATTTTAAATCCGGGGACTCTCAATTAAAAAAGGTTTTTATGAATAAAAGATACAAAAACACAAAAAAGAAAAAACAAAACAGATAACATCAAATGAGTTTAGTTAAGTATTATCAGAGTCTAGATTTAACACACATGTGCGGAAAAATGATTTTTGAGGAGGTGGTTAAATAATATGGTGTTTAAATGTGGTTAGGGATGACACTTTTCGTAGGGAGATGGGTAAAGAGTTTCACGTATGGTAGCACAGATCATGAAGGACTTTTCATAGGTTGCTGTTCCATGAGAGGGAATTTTTTGATCGATGGGTTAGGATCTTGTATTTAGGGTGTGCACGGGAGAGCGCAGAGTAACAAGGCCGAAGATATAGGAGGGTTTTGTGGTTCGCAAGAATTGGAATAGGAAGATGCCAAGTAGAAATTTTCTTAGGGATTCGGAAGAGAGCCACCTTTGATCAAAATTTCAGTGAGAGACGTGTGACTATCTGTAGAGGCCTTACATAAATCTTTTAAACCTATTTAGTAATCTTTTTGCCTCATCTCGTTTTCGCCACTAAGTCCTCCATATTCTAGGCATCCGTAGTCAAAGTGGGGAAGAATGAGAGAAGACGGTTACTTCTAGGGAAACGTAGACGGTGAAAACTGGAATTCGAAAATTTTCATACCGCAATACTTTCCCTTATCAGATATTTTGTCTATTGGTTAGTGGCAGTATCAAAAAATATATATTTTCATACAAACGCGATTCATATAAACAACCATAGGTTAATGTTTCATAGACATGCCTAGTATAAGTGGAGACAATAAAAATTGATCCGTCCGGTAACGGGTTCGTGAAGTGGACTTTGTAGCCGGAGGCTATTAACGATTGCTGACCATATTTAACGAAGGAGGGACCTTGGGGAAGTCCTAAGGGTGCTAATTCTTGTCGGTCGTTAGCAAAGTCCCTAACGGCCTAGCAGGGGCGCTTTGAACCAACAGCAATTACTGTCTCTCTGTCTCTTCTTAGTAATTGAAGTAATTTATAGTAGTAATAAAGAAAAATTTAACTTGTCTTGTTATTTTTTATTGCTTTTAGCTAGGCCGTTTTAGTCGTTACGGGAGTTATTCCCGTCCTCTATAACCTTAATCACGATCAGCCAACCGTCAATTTAAACTCTGATGAGGATTTTTTTAAACTTTTATATATGGTTAATTGGTGTTTGTTATTTTTGATTAATTGTTGTTTTTCTCACGTCATGATTTAATTACTTCATCTTTTCAAATGATCTACAATAATCAGTTAGTTTTAGCGGGTTTCCATCACTCTTCACTAACCTTTACAATTCCTTGTTTTTGATAATATTTTTTCTAAAATGTTTAGCTATCCAACGGAATATTATACATTTATATTACTATTCTAGTGTTCAAAAACAAAAAGATTGTCTAAAATAATATTTTTCTCCTTTAGTTGTTTTTTTCAAATTCACTCAACATACATATTTAGCTGTAATTTATCAATGCTAATAAAATGAAGTGCTTATTTTTTAAAAATCTGACGCATGTATATTTGATGCTGGACATGGTTCAGTAATGCCCATTGAGCCCTGATGATGGCTCACAAGTTAAAGCTGAAACGTCGGCAAAATTAAAATATTTAAAAAAAGACTGACTCTCGATTGTTTCCACCTACTATAGTTATTTTTATAAATTCTATTAAAATAACAAAGGTAATTTAGAGGAAGAAAATAAAAAAAACTATTCATTCATTCATTCCTATATTCAATTTCGTTTGAAACATATGATTTAGATTAAATCATATAACTGCATTGAATTTTTAATAAGTAATAAGTTTGATCCCTATTCGTCACTTTATATTACCTTTTATAACTGTTTGTACCAAATAATGTTTTTTCTAAAATCTTTCTCTTTCCAACGGTGTATTGTACGTATATATTACTATTCTTATAAAAAAAAAAAAAATGCATTAAAAACATATGTTTGCATTTTTCTTCTTTAGTTGGTTATAAAATTCGCCCAACATGCATATTTAGCCGTTATTTATCACTGCTAATAAGATGATGTGTGTAATTTTTTTAAATGTACAAAATTAAAGGCACTTCAAAGAAAGAAAATCTAAAATATCGGCATTTCAGCAATGTTAGACTATTTCAATCAATATGAAACCTCCATGATTTCGAAGCCCATTAAATTTTACATCGATATATAGGGAGTTTAATCAAAATCGTTCGAGCCGTTTTTTTAGAAAATCGTTAAAAGGTGCTTAATGCATGGTATAAAGTGGCTTTTTTAGTTAACGGATTTTGATGAAAAAGTTGCTGTAACATTTCGGACGTATAGTTGTCTTTAATATTAAATTTCAGTATTGTAGGACTTTTCGTTTTCTTTCTAGACTTAACATACACACACTTTTTTTCGGGACTTGGTCATTTGTACTATGTAGAACCTCAAACGTGTATTTTGCGGTGAAAACTGAAATAAGAAAATTTTCACGATCGCAATACTTTTTCTTACTATATATTTCGTATATAGGTAAGTGAAAGTAAAATATGGAACATACTCTTGTGAGTTTTTTTATTCAATATCGTTTTGTATATTTCATATTAGTGAAATATTTCATATTGTTACCTTTTTTTTCATTGGTCATGTTTTCAGTCAAAGAAAAAAATAATTTAAAAAAAATTTTGCTAATTCTAAAATCTGAGCTGAATCAAGATGACAATAAGAGTTAATTGGGAGATAGTAGCCGGGCATGACAGGGCGCTAGGGCTTTCCCTAATTTACTGTTAATTGCTGGTGTTTGTCAGTTATGTCGCTTGAAGCTCTCTTTGTCCTCTTTCCCTGACAGTCACTTAGCAACTGATTGACTCTAACTCTGTTCTCCCGTTCTAATTGTCCTGTCTGAATTTAACAGTTCAGTTAGTCCCTTACCAATGATACCCATTCCTTCTCCATGTGCCATTAAATAATTAGGAAGAAATTTTTTGACTGAAAATAAGTCATCTTATCCGAAAGCAAATTCGTCTTAATCTGACCAGTATTAGCAAAGGTATATTTATTAAGAAATCTGTTTCAGCATATTGGGCTAAAACACGTTGGTTATTCAGGTTGAACGATTCAACCACGAGAACTAAAATATATTCAGTAATTATGGGTATGGCCACTTCTACAGGCACGTATGTTATTGGTTATTTAATCGAATATACATTAAATAGTTAAACTTTATTCGTTGTAAATAAAAAATAGTTGAAAAGTTAACTATTCTCCTGATATTGAAGTAATATGTATTATTGTTGCTCTTATCATTAAAGTACGTAAAGTTACACAAAAGAAATAATCACGTGCAAGCCGCAGGTTATAACTTTTAAATAAATTAAACTATAAACTTTATTTATAAATAAAGAAAAACTATATTTTTTTATATTTATAAACTCACTTATATCCCCAACATAAGTTAAAATTACAAGAAGTCGAATTTAAAAAAAAAGGTCTTATTTATGTTTCTTTAAAAAAATATTCAATAGAAATATAATGACACATTTGTGAAATTTTTAACCTTATTCTTTATAAAAGATTCCATATGGAATGGGAACATTTTATATTGAAGATGTAAAAATTTATCTTTATTTGGTGTACGGCGCTTGGAGTATACCAGACCAGAATGACATCCCTAATCAGACAACCCAGAGTGGGCCGTAGCCAGTGAAATTCTAAATACAATAGTAAACAGATCTCACCTTGTAACTGACCTTAAAATATACCGTATTTATGAATGAATCACAGGCTATTAGTCATAGCGTATTTTACTCGTCTATATCTATCTTTATCTATGTCTCCTTCCTCATTTTAAAAATAGACTTTTTCATTCATGGATCGTACTTAGTTGATATGTTCAAGGTGCTCTTTCTTCTTTTGTTGGTTTTACAATAATAAACATGTTATCTGTTATAACATGCAATTGTTGTTTTATTATTAATTAATGCATCTTTTGACTTAATAATTTTAGCCACTATATTAAAGTATATTAATTAATTGATAAATTAAAATAAAATGAGTGTAAATAATAAATTTATATTTATGGAATAAAAAGGTTTATTTTAAGGAATTAAATAGATTATTATTAATTATTCCTACTACTATTACTATATTCAATGTGTTGCAATTATCATTACATTCAACTGCATTTTTAATTAATGTTCGGAACAAAAAAATTGTTGATTATAAGAACAACCAAAATCATTTAAAATATAATTAATCAATTATTTTATATTCACAATATGTAAATAAATCAATTTTTTCTTTCATAAAATATAAAAAGTTACTATTTAGTGAAACTAGGTTTTGATAAATGTAAATGATATGTTACAAAGGAAATAATTATATGCTTGTTTCAATTAGAAGAAAATATTCAATTTAAATTAATATAAATAAGCAAAATAGATTTGTCACACCAAAAAATCAAATAAAACATTTATCAACTTTGACTGAGATGTTAATTCACAACAATGCTATGAAAACACCCTAGCGGAAACTTAAATAAACGGTAAATTTTTTTAAAGTTCCGCAAAATCTATAGTTAAAAATATTATTTTTATTTTATGTATTTATTTATTTATTTTTAAGATGAGGATGTAATGGTTTAAATTCAGTCATTTTAAATTAGATATGTAACAAACGTAAATTTATATTAATCAAACATTTTAATGAATTCTGACAATGATGATAGGATGACTAAATATAATTGAATATGTAAAAACAATAATTATTATTTTAAATATAATTTTTAAAATTTTAAATATTTAAGGAATAGAGTTTTCCATCCAAAGGAATTATTCTGTATTTAGAACCGAATTCCTGTTTTTTTAAAATTTTTTTATTGTTTACAACTGTATTAAAGAACACAATGAGTAAATATGCTGGATGAAGGAAAGTCATGAAAATGTCTCGAGAGAGAACTACCCAGTGGTATTACTTCACTAACTATTTTAAGGCAGTAGGTCCTGTGGCCACCTTCAATCGCCTCGGAGGGTTATCAGGAATATCTAAAGAAGATAAATTACGGACAAGGGGGTTTGTGTGGGCAATATGAAAAGAGGCGCATCTATGCAACAAAGGGGATGTTTAGGTCATTATGGAGGAATTAATTTGTGACAAAATTAGGGGTATTCAGGATTTTGCGAAGGATTTTGGATTGTAAGGATTGGATGCGGGAGGAATTAAATGGTTCACTAGAGCCCCAAAGCTCGATTCCATATGTCCAAACAGGTCTGATAATAGTGATGTGAATGATTCTTTTATAATATACTGGAAGTTTTGAACGTTTATCTAGTAAGTGTTGTAGTAATAGGTATGTTCCAGCAGTTTCTTGTCGTTTCAGTCTTGTGTGAGGGTATTTTTATTTTTTAAATGTTTTTTTGAAGATAATTATTATTATATCATTATTTTTGTATTTTTTCCCCTGTAATATATTCGTCGTGTCCCTGATAATGAAAGACCTGCATCCTTCTATCAAAATTTAACTAATTAAATTGCAATACATTTTAAAATTTGTTCTTCGGTATTTTTAAGTATTTTCCTAACACCTATTCCTCTTCTTCGATTTGAAATTTTATGTTGTAATTTTTTTAAGTCATATCATTTTTACGTCATCACAATTTCATAAGTTCAAAAGTTGCCGTGGATATGCTCTCATCAAGGAGATGCGAAGGATGTTGATAGAGAGGAATGTAAATAATGTGATAGTAAAGGAAGAGAAGGAAATTACAAAGTTCAATTAGCAGTTAGAGGAAGACAAATAGAGAGGATTGAATTGGGATGAACAAAGTGAAAGTTAAAGGGGAAAGGGCTTTATTACGCCTTGTCGGCAACTCCTCTCCGATTGTCTCTTCCTTAATTTTATCTTCACTCCCTACACGGCCCTTACATGTCTATTTATTTCATGGACTCTTTAACTTGAACTTCTTACTTTGATTCTAATGAATCGTAAGTGCATTTATCTAGGGTGCTTAAAGACACATGTGAGCGTCAAACCGTTTGCTTTTCTTACCATGGTATGCTGTTCACTTAGCATATAAGCATAATCTGATTTTCGGTAACATAGTTCAAGGAAAAAAAAAACCTAATTTTCTTTTCTTTATTATTCGAAATAATCTCTATTACTTTCGATACATACCTAGCAACTTGTTGGTAGCTCTTTTATACCTTATGAATATAATTTGGAATCCTTTGAGCTTAAAAATTCAGAAGGCCCATTTATCTTAAAGTTGACATTCATACACATGAATAATCCAGCAAATGAAGAAAGTTTATTATTTAGAGGATGATTTAAAGAAAAAGCAAAAATCTGAAATTATTTTCCAAAAAATCCAATAGAATGATAGTTATTATTATTTTTTTTTTTTTCATAAAACGTATATATTAGTTAAATTCAATTTTGATGTGTATATGTGTTACAGTACTCAATACAGTTTCTTTTATCTTCCCATGTTGGATAAATCCGTTTTTATTCAAATTATATTAAATGGCAGAAGCGTGTTCTAGTGGATAGAATACTTGTCTACTGGTCTCTCTAGGTCGCGGGTTCGAATCCTGGTTGAGGCAGTATATTATTTATTCTGTTATTTCAGTTATGGGGCGCCCCTAGGGTATGAACTACCTCGCGGGGCACACCCAGCTGCTAAAAATGGGAGGGAAGCAGGAGGCTAAGTTTGATCTCCGCCTAATCACTCGTTGCACTTTCGTTGGCCTAAATACCGTACGAATCTATATGTGTACTAAGCCCAAGTCATTTCAAGGGTTGTAGAGGTATAGTGTTTTTTTTTTTTTTTTTTCAGCTTCTTAAATCTCAGTTTTTTTTAAGTTCAAACAATATTAAAAAAATAATAAAAAAAACTCCCTTTACTATAAAACAGTCCTGAAAGTCCTATAAAAAAAGTCCTGGGTTCGAATCCCGGCTGTGGCAGAATATTATTTATTCTGTTGATTCAGTCGGGGGGCGACCCTAGGGTATGGATACCCTCCTGGGGCAGACCCAGTCTCTATAAAGTGGGTACCCAAAATAATTGGGGATAAACCTGGCGGCTGAGCGCGATTAAGGCCTTATCACCTCATTGCACTGCCGTTGGCCTAGAAACAGTATGAATCTCTATATGTACTGAGCCCAAGACCCTTCATGGGTTGTAGTGGTACAGGTTTTTATTTATTTTTTTTTTTTTTTTATACTATAAAAAAAATAGCAATAAAATATTGAAGATACAGTCCTGAGACGCGAGACAGCTGACGATCTGTTAAGTGGATGAGGGCGTTGCACTCTCAAGGACATGGCCGACACGACAGGTGATGAATGGATAAAACCTCCCCCTTCCTTCTCTCTTTGTGTTCTTCTCTCTCTTTTATACCTATCTCTCTCTTTTTCTGGTTCCATCTTTCGTCCTCTTTCATGGCCTTTGAAATTTTAATTTATCGATTTCCTAGTCCCTGACAGCGTCACGCCAACTATAATCACTTGATTCGGCATTCCATCGGTACAATAGTTAAATATATAGTTCGGAAGTTGCGTAGGTATCTATGCTGGCAGATCTTGAGTGCTGACTTAAATCAGTTTTTCTTTATATGGTTTCTGTATACGTATGTTTAAGGAAAGAACTAATTAGGCCAAATTAGATTCGTACTGTTTCTAGACCAACGGACGTGCAATAAAGTGGTCAAGCCTAGATTATACTCAGTTATCAGTTTTCCCCCCATTTTCCGGTACCCACTTTATAGACGCTGAGTGTTATCCAGGAGGATCTCCATGTTCCCCTGTGGGAATAACAGAATAAATAAAAATCTGTCCCACCTAGGAATTGAACTCAGGACTAGTGCTCTGTCCATTAGAATATGCCGTTGCCCACAGATGACTTACACTGATAAATTATTTTTATAATTTAAATACTCATATACGGACACTAATACCGGATTTTATATCAGGAGTAATATAATTCAAGAATAATCCTTATCTTACCTTATGTCAGAATGTATGGTTGTGGGAGATAGGAAAAACTATGTATAAATATTTTCTTTATATCAAACATATATTTTGATCTATTATGTTACCACAATAGCATTAATTAATCCAAAGGCTAGTGCGAAATTCACCAAAACTGTTTATTTCAATTTTCCTCTGTTGTCAAATGTCAACAAAAGTATGTTTGTTCGGCGCATGAATTGATTCTCCTTTAGTTTCTGAAATAAATCTAAACTAGTAATTGTATTTTATTAAATAAGAGGGAATTTGATTCTGGTTTTTTAAAAAAATCGTATCTCGTAGTATAACAAATCATTAATCATTGGCATTGTTTGTGACACTACCAAAATTCAATAATATTTGCAAAAATTTGATGTTGAGTCGATGTTCCATTGTTATATTCCAGGATTATTTTTACAATTGCTGGCGTATTCGACAATTGTCCTTTCAGCTTCAGAAAATTGAATCTAAAAGGAATAACAATGCAATATCTCGATTGCACTTAATTTTTTCTTTAATTTCCTGTTGTTACTCCGATTTTATTTTTTCCTCTGTTATTAGAATTTTATATACTTTAGAAAGGAAATATCTTGCACTTATCACCGGGATGTTTTGTGCCAAAAAAATAAAAAACAACCAACCAGATGATGTTTTAGTAGTACGAAATTGGAGATAATTTATTGCCTTATTTTAAGTGGTACGTCAATACTGCTTGTTATTATAATCCTCAAAACAGGGATAGGGTTAGCACTCGAATGATACTTATATTGTTATATTTCTATAACATTGTTTAGGAGCCAGAAACGATTGATTTTAGTATCGACTTAGTCATGAATTTTGTAGGTTTGGTTGGTTTAATTAAACCCTCTCCTAAGCAACCTAAGAATTTAGGGTGTAATATATGGCGTAGAAAATGTAAGAATGGCGATGTATTTTGTTCTTAAGGGTGTTTTTGTCGGAACAAGGATTAAAACAGGAGACAACTTAGTGTTCCAAACTTTTTAATCGTTGATTTTTAATTACTAGAAGAAATTAGTAATAAAAAATGAAATCCAGGAAGAAATAAAGTCCCGGTTAAAGGTGGGAAATGCGTGTTATTATTCAGTTTCTACGTTACTTAGTTCGCGGCTTCTATCTAAAAACTTAAAGAATTAGAATCTATAAAACTATTATTCTTCCAACGGTTCTTTACGGATGTGAAACGTGGCCGCTTACTTTGAAGGATGAACAACGGTTTAAGGTTTTCGAAAATAATGTATTGCTTAAAATATTTGGTCCGAAGAGAGATGAGGCCACTGGGGAGTTTAGAAGGTTGCACAACGCGGAATTGCGGAACTTGCATCCTGTGAATATAATTGAGCTGATTGCATCGCGGAGACTCAAATGGGCGAATAAAGTTGTTGGGCTCGATGACGAGCGGATTCCGAGAAAGTTGGTATTTGCTGATCCGACTGGTAGACGTCCGAAAGGTAGGCCGAAGCGGAGATGGGAGGATTGCGTTAAGGCTGATCTCGGGAGCTTGGGCTTGAATGGTGAACATTGGACGAGTCTGTGTAGGCGGAATTTGGTGGTATCGGCATCGAACCTTCGGGTTCGCTAAGCCTATTATTATTATTAGAAGAAATTAGTTCGGGTGGCGGTCAGTGAATGTAAGTAGTTTCAACTGTTTATTTTCTGCCAACGTTTCAACCCCCATTTTGGGTCATCATCAGGGCTAAAAAGATTCATTTACAATAAGATTAAATATATTATTTTTAAACTATTGAGCTAGAGGATGTCAATATTAAAACGTAAAAAGAAACTAGATGTGTAAAGAAATCGATTAATAAAATTACAATGACTAAGGTATAATAATGGGTGGGCTATACAGGGCAGATCCTCTTATTAAGATCCTCTTGCTCAATAGTTTATAAAATAGTATATTCAATTTTATTGTAAATGTATCTCTTTTGTATCTTTTTAGCCTTGATGATCCACAATGGGGGTCGAAACGTTGGCATAAAACAAATGGTTGAAACTATTTAATTGTTTCATTCACTGACCGCCACCCGGACTAATTCCTTCTAGTAATTCTCAACGGACAACTAATTACATCCACTATGTTGATATTTAGTGTTGTAATTTTCCGTTTTCATTAAAAACGAACGAGGTATGGAAGGTATAGAGGATAGGATGCATTTGCGGTATAGAAGAGGAAGGAAGGAAGCAGGTGTTCCGATAGATAAGGTAATACAGGAAGGGCCCGATAGCGAGAGATAATGATGGATGCTGTCTGGTTTAATCGTCTCTCTGTTGTCTGCCTGCTCCGCCGTCCGATAATCACTACTCATCATGGGGCCTTTTGATTGATTGTAATCAGTGGACCTCTAGTTATCATACGTCCGTTTTTATCTTCTACGTGCATTATTTAGTTTCAATGATTCAATTACTGGCTGTGATCCGCTGCAAAACCGATTAAGAAATTAAAATAATATTCAGTATTCCAGTCAAATTACTTCATAGTCGATCTCGAGCTTTTTGAGAGTGTTAGGAGTCCATCGATACCCCCCTCTTATTCAAGTAGTCACTTCATTAATTTTTTTTTTACCTGTACTTGTCTCCTATGTCCTATCCACAGACAATATATTAATAGATCTCACATCTGTTATTTCAGGTTTTATTTTCACAAGACGGTTCAACTATCTTTTAAAGAAGATAAACAGATATTTTAACTACACTTCTTGGCTATAACAATGGCTTAAAGCCCTGATGAAGACCTGAAACCTGGGTCGAAACGTTGGATGTTCAGTTGTATTTATAATTTCTTTCGAAAATTACCGACTAGTTTTAAGTTCGACTTTAAGTATCTAAAAAATATTTTAAAAACTTGAAAAATCAAAACAAAAAACATATGTTAGGAAGAATCCTTAGACTATATATACTTAATTATGCTTAATTTAGGATCGATGTAAACAATCGTAATTTTTTAATGAACGTTGGCGCTTTCTTTCTGAACGAAACCTACCAAAAAATAAATAAGTATTTCTCACACTTACGTTTGTTTTTTTATTCGTTTAACCTCACTTCACGCTACTGTGGCTTATCAGACGATGCTATAGTAAGAGTCCCACATTTTTTTTGCCAAATTACGTTTTATTAGGATAGGGATCTTTAGCGAGTACCTGACATCGCACAGGCTCATGATCTCCCTTTGTACGTCCTCAAGGGTTTATTACTACCATTACACAATGCTAGGGTCATCTGTTTGGTTTGAACGCACAACCTTGGATATAGTAGGCTGTTACGCTTGCCACTACACTTCTTACACTTAGACTAAAATATTGACATGAAACATTGTGTTCATAAAATACTCATATACTTTATTAATTACTGAAGCATAGTATAATATATTCATCAAACATATATAAACTTAATTCAAATATGCTATATGCCGTTAAAAATTCACATCTTATAATATTCCGCTTTTAATTAACATTAACTTCTAAGTGAAAAAGTTCTTCTTTTTTTTCAATATGTTTATTTGAATAAATATTATGTCCCAAAAGGAAAAAAAAGTTAGACAATATTTTATTTAAATAGTTATACTTATTTATCTTAAGGTTATTGGATTTATCATCGTGGGTAGAAACATTAAAAAGTAGTACTTATTTTAATTGTGTGCCGATATTTTGGCCTACGTTTCTATAGAAATTCAATTTAATTAATTCTTAAATAGTTTCACCAATTTTTATCTCTAACTTTATTTGAAAATTCTTTAATCGATTTTTAAAACAGAGGTAAGTGAAAGTGGTTTGTTGCCCGCACCAGATTTTTAAATGTGTGTTTCTTTTTTATGGCTGCACCCCCAACCATCTTCCTCATCTCAAAAATTAAATAGTTTTTAATTTTCTTCTTTATTTTTTTTTCTAATCTTTATTTTAATTTATTCATTATCTTTAACTATCAAATATTTTATGCTGAGTCGTCCCTTTTTGATTTCTATAACAGTGAGACTCTTATTTGGATTTTTTTTTCTCTTTTAAGGTGGTCCAAAAATCAACAAAAAAGGCGTTAAAGCTATAAATAGGGGTGTTATTAAAATTGTTTACTAATATTTAATACTTTACCTCCTCTTTCGTTCGTATATAGTCTATCCTAAGAAATTTCTTTTCTTTTTTTTTTTAATTAAAAAAACTCTTGAAATATTTAACATTTACTGATGTATTTATTTATTGGTATTAAGAATTCGCTAACGGGGCTGTTATCCTGTGAGAACAACATCTCCCTATTACCTGGGCGGCTATATAAAAAGAAGGCACTCAGACCAAGGTTCAAGCTGTATAAAGCTATTACTACGTAAAAAGTGGACTGAGTGAGAGGGGAATAGCCTTTAATAGCTTGTTAAAAGCACGAGGACTCCCGAGCATCCTTAGCTTTATGAATTAAAGAAAAGTCTTGTGTAAAAAAAACAAAAAACATCCCACTGAAGAGAAAATAAAAACTCTGCCAATGTACTCCTCCTTTACGACGTTTATCTTTTAAATGATAATGCCTTATTACTTTATTACATCTCTTGATTCGTTCTCCCTCTTTTTCTAATTATTTTATTAAGTTGTTGTTTCTTATGAATGTAAATTATCATCGAGTCCTTACATAAAATATACCTAATTTTCGGATTAAACATTTAAAAAAAAAAATCTGTTTTAGCAATCCATTTCACTTTCACTCACCTCCCTTGTTAAAATTAATTTAGGGATTTTTTAATACATTTAGAAATAAAAATAAATTGTTAAAGAAATTATTAAATTGAATTTCAATAGAAACGTGTGTTTTATTAAATAATCCATTATAATTTTATCAACAGCAATCAGTTAGTTACATCGGCTTTTCATCACTCTCCATTAACTTTTACGATTCCGTTTATTGGATAATATTTTTCTTTTATCTTTAGCTATCCAACAGTTTATTATACGAATATAGTAATATTCTTGTGTCAGAAGGCAAGAAAAATTTGTGGTAATGCCAGCGTCAATAATAAGAAATTAAGAAACTTACGGTATGCTCAGTTTATAAAAGCGAATCTTTTGGAAGTTTTGGGAGAAGATCCTGTTTCCTGTTGAATCTATTTTATAATCATTAATTTTAAAATTATATATGTCATAAAAAAAGTTTAGCATTTATAAATAACAACAAGATGTTTGTTATAGATTGATAGGTATGCTGTATATAAAGGCAATCTGATGTAGTCAGATTACTTTGTCAATGAATAAAGCACATCTCTCCTGTCAATAGATAATATTAATATTAAAAATAAATTATTTATTGAAGATTAAATACCAACGTCATTAGATGCACTCTCATGTCTTTCTTTTCTGGATCAGAATATATAAAAATATATAACGTTTGATGACGATAGATGTAAAACTGTTTGCAACCATCGAGTATAAAACCGTACAAAGAGAACACTCAGTATTCAGCGGGGGCTATTGAAGAGATGAATAAGGGTAGTCGGGGGATTCATAGTAGGACGGTAGATTTCTCTCTTTTTCCACCGTAACTGGAGTCGGGATCGGGAAAAAAATACAAAAAGGTTTTTCCACGAAGGGACTGCGGAAAACATCGCTATAAATAGACAAGAGGAGGAACTGTGTGCTAAAATATTTTTGCGACGGGGGTGGCGTGGAGCCGGGAGGGGGGTAATCCCGAGCCAACGGAAAACAAAATAATAGGGAGCGGCCTTTATCCGGTAATCCTCGCTTCGTGAATAGCAAACACCGCCTCCCCTCCTCCCTCTGTATTAAGCCCTCCCTCTTCATCTCTCTCTCTCTCTCTCTCTCTCTCTCTCTCTCTCTCTCTCTCCCCCTATCCCTCTCCATCCCTCACCCTCCTCCCTCCCGCTCTATCATTCTATTTTTTAATACCCCGGTCAAAATGAGTTGTTGGCTCTTCTTTTCGTGTTCCGAATACTGAACAGGAAGTAGGCTACTTCGCTGAATGTAATCAACGTCGGAAGGGGATTATATATTATAGAAGTAGGAACGCATTTTATCTCTGTTAAACCATTGAGGTATATGTACGAGTATGTATATGAATCAATTTACGAATATAGTGTATGTTAAATATGTTTCATTTCAGTTAGATTAAGATTAAAGATTTTTTTTTTTATTTGTTTATTTGCCTCTACCCTCAAGGGTAATTGGCGTGGTCTAAGTAATTATATTCGATGGTAAAATCCTGCCATTTTTATGAATTCCATTTAATGTGGTTATACTCTCTTCCTCATCTTGAAGTATTTCACTCATGTTTTTTTTTTTTCAGTTTTACTTTTTTCCTTTATTGCTTGAAAAGCGCCCACTCGTTTCGCAGGTTGGCGCTTCCAGGTGTCTCAAAAGGTAGCCATGTGTAAACTGGCAGTGCCCAATCCTTGGCCGGCACACAATAATTTCCTCTCTCCTTGAAGTTCTCGCACTAGTTCTTCATTTTTGACAGTCGGATTTGATTGTTCTCAATTTGGACATTTTCTCCCTATAACCGCCCTCAGACTCTTATACCACTACTTTTTTATAGCGACTCACCCAATTCTCCATTGTGGTTTATTTTATTTCAGTAATGTCCACTGCTTCTCCCATTCTGACTAAATTAGCTTCTTGATCAGCTCTTTCGTTCCTAGAATTCCACAGTGGGCCGGTACCCTTGTCGTTTTTCAATAAACACGAAAAGCGTCTGTATAAATCTCCAACGTTGGTTCCCTTGAAAATATGCATTCCTTCTAATAATTAGTACATAGTAAGGATCTATACATGTACTAGATCTAGAAAAATGGTATTGCAAAAAGTCTAGATCAAGCTCAGTCTCCTGGTTTAGTTATTCACCTCGTTTTAGGGTATTGTAGTGATAAGAATTTTAGTTGTTCCAAAAACGATACAAAAACCTTCCCAATTGTGTGTTTCAAGAGTTTTATTAAAATCTTACACAGTGCCAAAAAGATCTTGAAGTGTCTGCGCCTCGGATCATTCTGAAAGCTTTAAAGACCATCTCAAAACTGCTTATTAAGGCGTTTCGAAACCTGAATACTTTCGTATTAACCTACACCTGTTTTTTTATTTTGGTTTAAACAGACAAGTGCGTCGAGACCGGCACGTCAGTTGCCTTGGAAAACTTTCGTCTTAATTACCATAATCACTTCAGCTAAACGAGGTCAGTGTCGCTCACTCAATTCCAAACTGGAACGAGGAACAACTTGAAGTGTGTAATCGTCTGTCAATTTTGAATGATGGGGAGCAACTAGAATTTGCTACTAGAATTGCGTTTGATCCCAATTCGGACACTCGTGAATGTGAAAAATACGTGGAGTGAAACAAAACAGTTTATTGTACAGCTCTACAGTAATCTATAATACTATTTTCCTTTATATAATGTATTTTCGTGAACAAGTGAAGTTTAAAATAGCTGCTGTTCACCATGGTCATGCCTCCATTTATTGTTTGTTCCATTAATACTTCTCTTTTTATGCCTTAATCACATGTTGGTAAAAGTATGGAACAATGGAGTAGAGTGATCAGTAAGACACTTGAACTCATCACTTCAAGTACTCCAGTTTCTTCTCTTCGATTGTTCCATTGTTCGCTTTGGAGTGATCGTCAGTGCCTGCCTTGAGATTTCAAACTATTGCAGGATTAATCTATCTCCACGACTTTATCTATTGAGGAACCTATAATAAAATATTTAAAAAAAAAACCCAATTACAATTTTTTTTTCAATGTAAATTAAAATACAGAAGAAAATTTGAAGCAGTCAAAGAGAGAGAAATCAATGAAATACTTTAAACTATTTATTGTGATATATAGTTTTAACTTTTTCATTATTATTCTTTCTTTTGAATAATAATGATGGACTTGATCTTAATCAGAAATGCTGTGCCCAAAGAAGTTAAGCCATTATAGTACATTAAAGAGACCCTTCTCACGCATCCTTGTGCATTCATCTAGTGTGGATTAAGTCTATTTGGCCAAATTTGAATTAGTGTTAATTTTACGTCGATAGTGGATCTATTCGGCCTGAAGCCGCCCTGATATTCACTTAAAATACGTTCGGACTATACTTTTAATTTTTATTTTAAGTATGGAAAAAGGTTAATTCACTACTTCCCAGTCATTCAGAATTTGTTTTTGACCTACACCTTCAATAAGTCGTCGTATACTTTCTTTAATAGGTCCTTATCACCATATTTAAGCATATATGCTTCAATGTCATCATATACTGGACTTTTGTCGTTTTAAAGTGTTTCAACTACTAAAATATAATCTTCATTATCAGGAGGTTCTACATCATCCTTGACACTCAGTACTTTCTCTTGTATACGCCCATACAACACATTCTTCTGCATTTTTATCTTCATTTAAAAGTTAATAAAAATAATGTTGCCGAGTATCTAGTATCTCTGCAGTTCCGTCCATCAAGTTACTATCTCCGTCTTTGCTGACTCTAATCTTCGGATGGAAACTATTGCAAAACTACGTATAATTCAATTTCTGATATTTCCTAGGTTTCTCACCTTCAGTTACGATCATATTATCGCCTGCTTTAATTGTTATGTCGGTTAGTAGTACTTTGATTCATGACGTCAGATTTGTTATGACATAAAGTCCTCAATGATATAGTAGTCGCAATTAAGTATTTTGTCTAATTTTTTAGTTTAAACTTTTTATGTTTTACCTATTCAAAGTTCGTTCTAGAGAAGTAATGTACAACTACTTATGACATTAAAACTTCTCAACTAATCTTTTGAATAGATCTGGTAATTGTAGAGAATAATTGATGCTTTTATATTGAATTGACGCCAAGTATTGCAGATACCTTTATTTCCTTTGTATACATGTATTACAATTGATTGGTTTGTGTTGCAGCTTGGCGGCCCGCCGTCGAACAACGGTAGCAGCTTCGGGGGCGGCCCGGGCCCAGAGAGCAGGGGGTCCTCTTGGAGCCCAGGGCCGCAGGGGGCGGCGCCGCAGCCCCAGCAGGAACCCCCGTCCCCATCTACCCACCCTCACCAGGTAAATCATTATATTAGTTATAATATTATTTATATATCTTTTACATATATTTAATTAATTTGATGTTTAAAATAAAGTAAGTTATATAAAAATTAAAACTATAAAATTTAAAGAAACACACACAACTTTGAATGAATGGAAATAATTTCATTATAGGTAGATATAATCAGTAGTCAGTCCTTTTTTAAATATTTTAATTTTGCCGACGTTTCGGCGCTAGTTTGTGAGCCATCATCTACAAGCGTCAGAACAATACAACGTCGCATAGATAAAATTGTTTATTCATTGACTGAAACCTAGGAACAACACAAACTTTATATATATATATAAACGTACCATTACTGAGCCATGTCCTAGCAAAAACTGAAAACATGGGTGGTATGGAGGGAGGGGTTGTTGTAAAAACCCAGACGGTTTTTCCCTCTAAATATTAATACTACAGCTTGTCTTTGTTTTAAAAAGTTTTACAAATTATACAATGGAAAAACAAAACAAAAAATGTACAATAAGGCTTAACATTTTTAATAGAAAGTTATAATCACTAGAATCTGAGGTATGTAAAAGGTCCATGAGGTATATACAAAATTAAAAAAAAAAACCAGAAGTGCTATAAACGAAAAGAAAAATATACATTAAATAAAATATAAATTATACAATAAAGTAAGAAAGTTATTACTTAAGGAGACGGAAGATTATTTCTTTGTCTGTTTTATGATAGACGGGTACTCGATCTTTTTCCATATGGATGTGTTCAGGATTTCAGGATTATCATAATCAAAATGAGGGTCAAGGGATTTAGCGTGTTCGGATAATTTTGAGGAAAATGGGTTACGGGTTGATATGGTGTATTGGTGCTGATAAATTATTTTTTTCAGATAGTTTTTGTTCTCGCCTATGTAACAGAAATTGCAATTTGGGGAAAAGCAAGGAATACGATAAACCAAATTTGATTTTTGTAGGAAAGGGATGGGATCTCTTAGTTTTGAATATAAATTCCTTAATTTGGTATTGTGTTTTAAAACTAAGCTGAGATAGGGAAAGCTAGAGGATAAGGCTTTTTTTAATTTTCTGAGATAAAGATGGAATATATGGAATGGATCTGTACTGGGGGAACTACGACGGGTTGGGGAGAGTGTGCGGGTGGTGGAGTGAGGATTAAAAGAAGTAAAAATTTCTATTCGACAGTTTGTCCTCTAAGAATAACGAAAAATAAACAGAAAAGATCTAGTTAGTCTCGCTTCATTTATAAAATCAAAATAAATTAAATATACAATTATATACAAATAAAAATTGGATGAAATTAGTCAAGACTTTGTACGGACGATCGATCTTTCGTGGGGGTGGAGAAATAAATGGTAGTAGGTAGAAATAATGATGAGTCAGTCGTTTTTTATTTTTTTTTAATATTTTAATTTTGCTGACGTTTCAGCTCCAACTTGTGAGTCATCATCAGGATATTGCTGAGCCTTTTCAAGCATAAACCGTAATAAAATAAACGAAACGTGTGCAATATTAAAATAAATAAAACGATTGAATTAAATAAAACGATTGATATCCCATTATTTCTACCTATGATGATTTCAACAGAATATTATGGTATACATTCTCAACATAGGAGAAATAAATGGTATTTGAATGTGATTAGAAAGCATAAAATAAGAAATTATGCTACTACTAAGGGAGATGGGTTATGAGTTTCAAAGTATGGTTGCACGGATGGTTAAGCACTTTTCAAATCAAGCAGTTCTATGAAAGCAGGGTATATATAAATCGGAGATCTTGAGATTAGGTATGCGCGGAGTAAGGTCAATCAATGATTATATCAGGCTCTCAAGGATTGGATAAGATGCTTAGTTGGTATTTTCTTTT
Organism: Piezodorus guildinii; assembly: GCA_023052935.1. Lineage (NCBI taxonomy): Eukaryota > Metazoa > Arthropoda > Insecta > Hemiptera > Pentatomidae > Piezodorus > Piezodorus guildinii. The sequence goes on along the minus strand of CM041296.1, from coordinate 70,940,289 downwards.
ATTATCTGGATAGAATGACCCTTTTTATGGGACAGGGAGAGTATTAAGGCCTCGGCTCCGATGGATTGACGAAGTGGCATCAAGGACCATCTTGAAGACCCGCAATGGAGAGCGTTGACAACGAACAGAGAAGGCTGGCGGACCGAGCTGCAGGAGGCCCTGACAACCCTTGACTAGAATACTATTGAGAAATATGTGATCTTGGGAGGCTGTAAACAAATCTTATAAAGCTATTTATCAATATCTTCAGCCTCATCTCGTTTTCCCTGAGTGTCCAAAATATGAGATAATGAGATAAGGCACTTGCAGATTATGGGTGTGTCTAGGAAAAGAGTAAGGGAAAATTTGACTACAGTTTCCTCGGAAGAAATGTAGTGGAGAATATTTTTTTGTTATTTAATATGGTATATCGACCTGTATTGGTTCTCATAAAAATTACCTATGTACCAATCTCGAAATGTACATGTTTAAAAAAAATATTTGTTGGCCGATTTTTACTTTCACTTACTATATATATAATAAGGGGAAGTATTGCGATCGTGAAAATTTTCGAATTCCAGTTTTCAACGGAAATACACGTTTTAGGGTCCCCTGAGTCCAAATAACCAAGTCCCGCAAAAAGGTCTGTGTGTGTGTGTGGTAACTCCCGGGCGGAAACGGTAAGTCCTATGAAACTGAAATTTCATATTTAAGACAACTATACGCCCGAGACGTGACAAAACTTTTTTCATCAAAATGAGCCTACCAGAAGAGGCACTTTATACCATGCATTTTGCACCTTTTTTCGATTTTCTCGAAAAAGGTTCCGACGATTTTGATTAAACTCGCTATATCGATGTAAAATTTAATGGGCTTTAATATCATGTAGGTTTTATTTGGATAAAAATGGTCTGACAGAGCCTAAATGCCGATATTTTCTTCCCCTAAAGTACCTTTAATTTTGTAGATTCAATAATCATAACTAGATTATCTTCTTAACGCTGATGAAAAACAGGTAAATATATAAATTGAATAAATTCGATACCCAACTAAAGGAGAAAACAGAAAAAAATATTTTTTTAATGCCATTTTTCGTTTTTGAACATAAGAGCAGTAATATACATGTATGATATACCGTTGGAAAGCTAAAGATTTTAGAAAAAATATCATCTCATACACAAGCTTTTAGAAGTTAATAGAGAGTGATGAGAAGAAGATAAAACTAACTGATTATTTTAGATAATAATATAATAGATTTTTTAATAAAACACATGTTTCTATAAAAATTCAATTTGATTAATTCCTTAATAGTTTCACGTATTTTTATCTCTAACTGTATTTGAAAATTCTTTCATCGATTTTAAAAATCGAGGTAAGTGAAAGTCGTGTGTTGCCCGCACCAGATTTTTTTTTTTTTTCTTTACCTTCTATACTCCAATCCCGCCCATTCGTATGCTCAATTTATCCCTGACTAGAAAAAGCAGTAAATTTTAAGATATATCTATGATCTATTGTTTTTCCAAGTCAGGAAGAAATACTAAAGACGTTTGTTTGAAATGTTCTGGTGTTATTTTATTTCTTAAAACTGTAAAAATTTTATAATTTATACAGTATATTTTATTACTTTTCAATGACAATAACCATTATGCGAGCTACCATTAGGGACGCCGTTGCAAGCCATTGCAGGCAAGGACGACCCCAGACCCCCCTCTGGATAGCGGAGCATAAGAAAGAGACAGCAGGTGAGAGTGGCTGTAATTATTCCTAAAGCGGCCATTACCTGCAAAATAACCGTAAGAGGCCTAACGATCCACTGCCTGTTATATCCTCCACTGCCATTGCCATCCCTCCAAACTGCCTCTTAGATATTCCGGAGGGAATCCTGAATCCAGTCGCTTGGGGGCTTCTATGTTTTTCCTTCCCCTGTTTTTCCTCCTCTCTGTTTTATCTCTCTCCTTTCTAGAGTCAGTAAATCGTTGCTGGCGTAAGATCAGGGCATTGTTTTACGATCTGCGCTTAACCCAATTTTCTTTCTTAAGTTATGGATTGATTCTTATTAAGAAAAATCAGCGTTGTATTTTTTTGTTTTCCTTTTGTAAAAAAGTGAGTATTAATTTAAAGAAAAAAAAAACAATTAAGATTAGTAATAAAAAAGAAGCTGATCAGGAATCATGTTTGAGTTCTAGGTTGGTCTTTATGTTTCGATCCGCAAGACATTTAACAAATATTCCATAATTTACTTTTTTTTCTCCTTTTTTCAGTGACATCCTTTGGGTTTCTTTCGTAAACTTAGTCTATTAAGAAAACCTCCCTTTTGAATTGTTTCATCTATTTCTGTCCGTGGATCATTTTAAATAAAATTGACTATAAACATCATTTAAAATTCGTTTAGGTGTCATATTTTATTTATTATGGGACCATATTCTATAGTCCTACAAGAACCTGGACCTCTCCCTTTTCCATTATGACAGGGCAAGCATACGCCATCTTCCGTTATTAATCTTCTTCAATATGGTATAAACTTCGTCTTGCCACCTTAGACGTTGTCTTCCGTTACTAAATCCACCATTACATTAAGTATAATCATATATATATCATATACTCCAGGATGATCCACCATACAGCCCAGACATCGCACCTTCGGATTACTACTCGTTTGGATCCATGGTCCATTTTATGCTAGGAAAAAAACTTTGCGGATGTCGAAATTGCAGTCCAAGAATTCTTTGGCAGCCATTCCATAGAATGGTATCAGCGTGGGACCAAGCGATTTGCAATCGGGCTGCTAATGACGGTAGATTACTACAGATTCTACTTTAAGTTTTAATTGTGTTTTATATCAAAGGAAAAATTACAAATATTTGGTTTAAAAACAGTCATTTTTTTCTGCACACCCCGATATAAGTCTATAACAATGCTGAAAGAAAACAAGTAACACTATGAATGCATTATCGGCGATCATGGTTACGCGTGTGACTGCCCCTATGTGTATTAACTTTCCTTCAATGCACATACGCTTTAATCAAGGAGAAATGTGAGCAACCCCATGTGAAATATTTTTATAGCGTGCCGGAATTACGTTGCCTTAGAGCTGTGCCCTAGCCGTGCGGTAATCGCCCAACAGGAAAGAAAGGTAGCATTTTTATCAGAGCGTAAATGAGTTATAAGGTCGTTTCCTTCCAGCGCTGTAGTTAGTTACCCAGGCCGGCTATAATCAAGGAAACAGCTTTTAAGTTTTAATATTACTTCCTTTATCTTAATTCTGTTCAAATAACTAATTCAATTAAAATATATATATTACGAGTACTAGGTTTTTTTTTAATCCTCTGTACTTAATTTTCACTGCTCAATGACTCATCAAAGAATTAATTGTTTCGTTTTCAATCGAAACAAGAAAGTCATGCAAATAACAGATTTTGACAGAACATCAGGCTTGTCCTGAATCTAGTAATTTTTTTTTTTTATTAGGTCGTATTGGATGGAGATATCGTCATAATTGCTAATCAGTTGTTTGTCAACTCGATCAATTGATAAAGTGAATGCGTGATTGATAAAATGCGGAAATAAATTATAAGAAAATATCATATTGAAAAAATACATTCATTTTTAAAGATATAACCTTATGTTATACAGTTTAACGTAGGTTTTGTATTTTACTTTTTTTATTGAATGCAATTATTTCTTCTAATTTATAGTCTATATTAATATCCATTTGCGTTGCCTACATAAATTTTAATATGTAGTTTATATTGACATTTACTTCTGTATTACCTCAAGTAAATGAGAAGTTAACAGATTGAAATGGCTATGTTAGTTTTGTTTGGGATTAATGTAGGTATATTTATTTCTGGCTTTGGAGTGGCGTTGTCTTGTGGATAGAGCACTAGGTTACTGTTCTCCAGGTCCCGGGTTCGAATCCCGGCTGTGACACTATATTGTTTATTGTGGATGTAATTAGTTGACCGTTGAGAATTACTGGAAGGAATTAGTCCGGGTGGTCATTTAAAGAAACAACTAAATAGTTTCATTTAAGGATCGCCACCCGGACTAATTCCTTCCAGTATATTGTTTATTCTGCTCCTGTGGCTCACCCAGCCTCTATAAAGTGGGTACCCCAAAATAGGGGAAATACTGGCCTTACCTCATTGCACGGCCGTTATCCTAGAAACAGTACCATGTACTGAGCCCAAAATCCTCCATGGCCTATATAGGTAGTTTTTTTTTCCGGTCTTTAAGTACACTTAAAATATTTTGGTCTTGATGGATGATTTATTTATGACAAAATAAGAATTAAATGTAGAAGGAATTGGCTATTTCAGCTTCAAAGCACTATTCCGTTTGTCCAAATAGGTCATAATGCTACTATGTGAGCTTTTATTAGCAGATTAAAAAATTGTATTTAAGTTGAAGTTAGAAAAAAAAATACACAAAAATATTTAAATTTTTTAAAATAATTGATAATTTTTTACTTTATTTTGTAATTAAAAAAGTATATATGCCATTTTCCGAATTAGTCTGATATTTTTCTTCTATTAGAGTTAGCAATCGTACACATGCTGTTTTGTAGAGGCAGATGACGTCTGAACAGGGAGAGGTTTGAACAGCTGTTCTCTGCCATCTGTATCAAGCTGGAGCGCTCTTCTGGTATCCGACCTCGTATTTCTTACTTTTTTTCTCGTTTTCTCTTAAGTTGGACAAGTACGAAAGTAAAGTCATCGAGAACCGAGATTGTAAATTTCATCAATGTTTGAGGTGTTTAAGTAGATCTGAGTTATTTTATTCAACTTATATCCCCATGGCTAGGATAGAGGAATATAAAATATGAAAATGTGTTATGTGATGTTAAGTTGGCGATAGTGAATTATCATGCACATTCTGCATATTACAATAAAAATACAATAACCTTATTTTTTTTATACAACTTTATCAATTATTATATAGTATATAATAACAATTTGGATTTCCCTCTCAGGCCGCTTACGTAAAATATCGCGGTCGTTTATATTTGGCACTCATGGTTTTGAATAATTGAATCAGCTTTAATTTTCAAGAAAGGCATTGTTTTCAATGACCAGAAGAGGCAGTTTCTTTTGTTGACCTCTTTAATTCAGCTAAAGAAAACGACTGAAGGAAGAGACAACCCAAGAAAACATTAATTTCAAGTAGCTCCTGAATTATTCCGCGAATAAGAAGGGAAGATGGAAAATCCATTTAAAAAAGTAGGCTTGACACAGCCGTAAATATAACTCCGCCCACCTCGACATTGATTAGAAATATACTAATTTCATTTCGGATACTAGTAAGATTAAAAAGTCAGGGATTAACTGAATTAGACTTTTTTAATCAATGTTCTACGTTTCTTTTTCAATTGAAAAAGTTTCTTCGACTTTGCCAACTTTTCTACTCCGCTCCTTCCGGGGACCCCCTCAGCTCATTTCTATTTAGTAAATGTTCCACCTAAGGGATGCCGAAGTAAAATTAAAACTTGAGCAACCCTTGATTCAACGGTTAAAGTTTCAATTTGAATCTCGCCGGTGTTTCAACCAGATTCGTGAATAAAAAAATACCTAAATAAACATACTTTGGCCTTATAACTAGGTGCATCAAATATTTCGAGGACTATATTTTTCGGCAAATGGTGTGTACGGTACAAGATAAAAAGCACCATAACTTATATTTAAATTGTACTGATTTCTTCAAAAAAATCTTAATTTTTTTTTTTTTAGTCATTAATATGGATTGTTAGGGTCTGATATGCAATTTCGTCATATTTACGACATGACAGAGAAGAATTTAAAACAAAACCTATTTCTTTTGGGCTGTTAAATCTGATATTATTTATCACTTCATCAAACAAATTAGCTGCATAGTGAGAGTTTTAGAAACGCAGGAAATCTATTTCCGTAACAAGTGTGGTGCAAACTAATTTTTAAAAATATTTCCTGATGAATTCTCGATGAGTCACTTAGTCACCATCTGGGACCTTAACTGTGTTTGCGTCTTGTTCACTGGTATAATGAATGATTTTCTTTTGCTTTAAATTCTTTAAGTTTGCCATTGCTTTAACTCAAGGATTTGTAATGTAAACCGAAGGGCTTTTTAAGTATAAATTAAAAGTATTCTTATTATTAGAATTTATATAGCAAAGAATTAAATATTATATTAATTATTTATAAACCTTTTACTATCGTATTTTCAGGCAATTAATACTTTGAATACTTATCTTTTATTTTTGTAACATAAGAAAAATATATATTTTTTTTTTTTTTTTTTTAATTAATCTAGATTTTATTTTATTTTTTTAGAGTTGACTTTATTTGACAACTTCTTAGGCGTGTCAATAAATCATAAATGTTAAAAACTAAGACGATGATGTTCTATTTTGTATATGGTAGACTAAATATTATGTTGTTGGTAATGATTTCAGGACAAAGAAAAAAAACATTGTAGGCACCATCTGTCCTTTTTTTTTCCGACATAGCGAAGACGTTCTTACCAAATAAGTGACATGTTTTTTCTTCGATCTAACTATTTTTTGTATATCTTTTATCATGCTTCATGACAGTGAGCATCAATTTCAATTGGTATTATCGTTTCAGTGCCGTATAGTATGGCTGATGAAATATCTGTACATAATAACAAGGTTCTGACGAAAGCCCTTTGTGAGTCTCGAGTAGAAATGTTCCCCGCGTTCAATAATTTATTGTGAGGAGGCGATACAACTTTCCTGTTATTTTCATGAGCTTTGGGCTAACACAAATTAGCAGTTTCGTCATGTTACTCTATTTCATTATTTTATTTTTAATCATGTTAAGCGTTTTTTAAAACCCCATTTTTCGTAAATAGTATTGTGATTTCGTTTCTGATTATTTTTCTTAAAACACAGATACTTCTTTTATTTCTGTTTGATATTTACTTTTACTGCTACCTTACATTAACATTTTCTTTTCTGATTAAACCGCGTTTATAAGTCGTCTTTTCGGTTTTGTATTTTCGTCGTATACATTTTTTTTTCCTAAATTTAGTTTCACTATATCGTTCGTAGAAATATGTAATGGTTAAGAATCATTAATATTAATTATTCTTATCAAATTCTATTTCTGATATTGAATTAAATTACATTTTTGCAATTGTAGCATATATTGTATTAATTTATTTCTTAAATAATAATTTATTTATTTTATCCTTTTTTAATGTAACTATTTTAATTAACTTTTTTTTTCTAATTCTAGCAGAGTTATCCACCGACGCAAAGAGGGTCAGACCAGTCCCCCACGACGAACGCCCACGCGCCAGAACCAGGGGTGAGTTTTTTTAAAGCTATTTCTTAAATTAATATTAACAATTGTATTACGCAATTGTTTAATACAAATTGTAACAAGTTGTTTATTTAAACGGTTTATTTATTTGTTTTTTGCTTGTATTAGGATTTGTTTTATAGCTTTATTTTATATTCTTATCGGAAAACATTGGATTAAGAATTGTTGAGGTCCGTAATTGTTTAGGTCTGTGACTTATTCGTGTCTTTTCACAATTAATAATTTTTATATTCTTAGTCGATGGGTGGGAAATTCATCAAGATTATCAAAATGACCATCTATCTTACTATTTCACAATATAAAAATAATTAAAAAAAAAGAATGAACCTTATTTTTCATATGATTTTAAATAATAATATTTCACGAAATTGAGAAAAGTATCTATTAAAATAAAATATAAGTATTATAGTATCTAAAATTAATTAATAGGATTCGTAGAAGTTATATAGCTTATGTTGGGGCAAAAGAGCTTATGTCTAGAATTATGAACGAGAAGTAGACGATTTTTCAGTTTAAAAATCATTTTCCTTAATTAAAAGTCCTGTGTATGTATCTCTTTATCTATGGCTCACTATATTATTTCATAAAGGACTATTTATAGTAAAATACATACTTAAACAAAACAGTATTTATCTTAAAACGTGAGTAGTAGAGCTTCCTGTATTCAATCACTACAATCCAAAATCCTTCGTAAAATTCGCAATGCTCCTTACTTTGTCACGAATAAACTCATCCATCAAGATATCAACGTTCCGTATGTTGTTGATTTGGCCTGATCCAGATATTATTACTTTGATGAAAAACTCCATTCCTACTCTAATTATCTAGTTTCAATCCTTTCTTCCTCTTCAATTCCTGACAATCCTCCGAAGCGTCTGAAAAGGAAATGGCTCCGAGACCTTCTAGTTTAAAATATTTTTTGAGTGCTTTCATTGGGATTCTTCTTTACATGTGTTTCATTTTACTCAAATTTACTTTTATACAGTTGTGAATTCCAATATATAAATTTTTAAAAATAAAACAAAAACAAATTTGAACTGTAGAAACCTTCAATTTAAAAAAAAACAATTCTGACTTAATTATTTTCAAACAGTTAGACATTAGAGCCAAATTTCTTCTGGTTTCTTAACCTTTTTTTTCTCTCATTACCTGTAATAAAAATCAATTTAATGAAGGATATATACTTTAGTTGCAATAAGACAATGCGGTGTTATCCCCTCCCTGTATCCCGGCAGATGTACAATAGAAGTGGAGGAGGGATAGAGGGTGAATAGATGCCCCAGGGTACGCGGAACTCCGAATTCCCTCTGGGGTAAAGCCCCGGTATATGTCTACGTCGCTCCCCTCTCAAAATTATATTAATTTCTGCCTTGGCACAATCAGTCATTCCCCATTCAGTGAATTTCCCTCTACCACCTACCCCATTTACCCCTCTTACATTTCGTATTTGATGGAGTTTACTGTTTGCTCATTCATTTTGAGTTTCCTTTATTGATTTGTTATTTGAACATGATTCGAATTTATTGGTTACGCTATTGGATATCGTGTTGATGGCAGATCACTATTGTATTATTAGATATAATATAAATATGGTTTTCGATACATTTTGTAAGTCATTCATGTCTCTTGGAGCAATTTAATTTTTATGTCATTTTACCTATTAAAAAAAAATTACCAGCCCAGCAATTTCACTTGGTTATTAGTTAAGTTGTATCGTATATCATTTTATGCATTTTTTTCCTTGACTTGATATATTCCAATTTAATTTATTTTCATATCAATGTAAAAATGTGGTCTGAATTATAGGTTATTCATTTATTTAAAAAATAAAATTTAAAATTGGGGAAAAGTTATTACGGGGTGCAGTCAACCATTCTCACATCATTGAAATTAAAAATATTAAGAGGTTATTTAAATGAACCATCATTAGGTAACAAATATTTATATTTCCTAATTTCTGAAATAGTTAGATAAACAAATCAAAATTAAAAATTTGGTTGATTTTTTTTTTTTTTTTTTTTTTTTTTTTATTAGATCCTTCTCCTGACTGTTATAGACATTACAAAAAAGTAATTATGAAAATCTGTTTACGCATGCTGCAAATACCAAGGAAAAAGAGGATTCGTTTTTATATATCAAGATAGATACATGATAATTACCATAGAAAATTAAAAAAAGTTCTAACAACCAAAGTAACTTTTCTCTTGGTTTCTTTTATAAGATTCTTCTTCTGAATGTTGTAAACACTACAAAAAAAAAAAAAGAATTAATGAAGTCGGTTAAGCCGTTCAAGCCTGATAGGATCATCAAGGGAAAAGAGGGTTAATTTATATCTTTGGATGGTTTTTGTGAATTTATAATTTTTTAAATTTTATTTTACATAATCAGATTTACTACCTAAATTTACATGTACTTGTTCCATCTTCTTGTCGTCCGATCCCCCCTGATAACATTGTTTACCTATTTGTTGCTGTTGAATTAACGGGTAAGGTCAGTTTTAGTAGGATAAGGTTTTAGTTTCAAACCTACTTTTCCAATGGTTTACGACATCTATGAGGTCGAGCCGTGTCATTAAGACAACCGTATCCCCTTTGATTTGCCGACCCTTGTATATGCTTCTCTTAATTTCCAAACATGTCATAGCAATATTGGGTATTTCTTTTTGTTACCTTAACAAAATATTCAAGAATATTGCATTATAGGTTTTATTAAAAAATAAAAAATATGAGTCATTTGCTCTTTTATATTAAATGTCGCTCATTTCATGCAACAGATAGTCTTGTTTGTTTATATATATATATATATATATATATATATATATATATATATATATATATATATATAAACATTAATAATGTAAAATGCATGATAATAATTTATGAGTACTCGTGGGACAATTCATGTCAAGTGCATATAAAATACGATAATGCATCGCAATATATGTATTTCATTGTTTGTGTTCTTTCCCAAGCATTCCACTCCTACCAACCACTATCTCGTGTTACCCTTCTTTTATTGCTTTAATTGTTTTTTGTTTTTGTTTTTTTATGTTCGGGAGTTGATTTATTGTAGTGCTCTTGGTTGATAAATAATCGCGTATTAATGAGGTTGGAATGAACTCGTCTTCGCAAGTACCGTATGTAGTGATCCGCAGCTTCACCTTATGTCTCATTTTTTCTTAAATATGAATTTTCTGTTTGATCGATCTATTTTCTAAGGCAATGGTTTTAATAATTAACTGCTTACAATGTTTCTCGGATTGCGGACCTCCTGGAATCTTCCAAAAATAATAGACTGATTATTTAGTCCTGCTATTATGTCGAAGATTTGCAGTATTATTTTTTAGGTTATGGAAGGAAATGTTTTGGTACGCTTGAATGAATGATTGGAATGAAATGAAATATAAACTTCAACATATACTCGACAAACGCTCAAACATTCTACTTTATTAACAAAGAATCATCTACATGTCTATGATAGGGCCTGAATCTGAATTTACGGAGTTAGGTCTTACGACTCTACTAAACCTACTAAATTCCTACTAAAATCCGCTCATTGCATTCCAAATTCATTCATAAAATCCTCAGCTCTCCCTACTATGTAATATAAATATAATATAAACACATCCGTGATGACATTAATTTTCCATATGTTGCTGATTAGGCAAACCAGGTATCTCTTCTACCATGACAAACCTTATTCCTACTCTAACACTCTAGTTTCTATTTTAGTATCCTGCTTTGATTTCTGATAACCCTCCAAGGTGTCTGAAAAGAAGATGGCTTTGACACTTACTTATTTAGATAACCAACAAGATTGCTGCCAACGGGCAGTTTCTCTGCATTGTTTTTTTTTTCTTTATTTTGTCTGATATCATATAGCACATTTACTTAAATTATTAATCATAATCATCCCAGCCCACTTAAGCCTACGGATGCGGACAACTCTCATAATATCCGACTGTGCGTATTGCCTGTAGAGCTGCAGATGGATTTTCTGCGGCCAGTCCTCACCTTCCTCCAACCCACTTTAAACAGAATTGCTCTTTAAAAAACAAGTTGTTGCTGCTTGTCCAACTTTGAGATGGTCCAAGTTTCAGATCCACTAAGCGAGACTAGCTGAACAAGGATTTTGTATAATCTTATGTTTTATAATCTTGTGAAATGTAGTTGCTTCTAAAAAGGTATTCTATTCCGCAGAAACTTCTGTTGGCCTGCATTATTATTCTAATTATTATCAAATATAGTTTTAAATTTTAATAAATAAAATTTATAAAATATGAACTTAGTTATTATTTGAGAAGAACTGCACTTTGCTTTTTTTCAAGGAATTGTGTAATCATCAGATAAAGTGGGATGTGAGGTGTATAGATAAATTTATATACTTTATTTTTTAATTTAGAATGTTCTAAGTATGATGTTATCTAAGTAGAATGTTATATAAAGGGTTCCCGTCTATAAACATTTGTTGGGCGAAATTGCTATGAGGGTATAACCCATGATTTGTGAAGGATTAATTTCTGCCAAAAACAGCGTACAAACAAAAAGCTGACCATGGAATTGTGTTTTACTGAGGCACTGAGAATCGATAGGAACAACATCGGGAGAAGAAACTATAAAGATGAGGGCTATACGCCTTCTTTACACCATACAAAGACGCATAAGACACCAACATTACATCCGCCATACTCGAGTATCGCAGCCATAAACTGTGGAGTTCCCCTTTCTCCTTGCAATATTGTTATTGTTACAATGGAACGGCAAATCTGAATCAATGCCCCAGCTATAGGGATACTGAGGCTTTATTTAACATCCATTTCCCGTTTCTTTTCGTCCTTTTTATGTCGCCTGGATTTTGTTTTCTTTTGTTTACGTTTATTGGGTAGTTTGTTGCATTTGTATGTTCTTGTTTCAGAAAACCAAAGCGTATAAAAGCTAGTCATTCATTCGAGTGTAAAAAGTTTTTTAAAACTTTTCAAAGGTTACTGGGTTCTTGTTTTATCTATTTGTTTGGAGCTGTGGATAATTAAGTAAATAGATCATCATTTTTTGTTGTGGTTATTACAAATTTAAAATGCACGAGATGCATCATTGTAAAGATTATATATTGTTTTTAAAACTAGACAATAATAGTAACCAAGGAAAACCAAAAATAGCCATTATTAATAGTAGGTAGTTTCCTAGGTTGTTTAACTATTGACTATTTATTTTAAATAAACGATTTTTTTTTTGACTATTTATTTTAAATAAACGATTTTTTTTTTAAGTCTTGTTTGCACATACCATTCCTTATCTCGGTACATTAGAAAATAATAATAAAGATGTTCTTCAATTTTAATGGTAAACTTCATAAATAAACAACGAGCTCAACAATAAATTACCTATTAAATTATTAGACGTTATTAATTTAGCGGAATCTTAAATTTTAACGAACCAATTGGTTTTTAGTATATTTGGTAAACACATTTCTAATCTAATAGAACTGCAGACGATTTTTAAATTCCGAATCGGAACCTCTATTCCCTGTTGGAGGGTGGAGAGCGTTAGCAATGTAAACTATTCTAATCAACTTTCATGGAACTAAGTATACGAATATATATTTAAAAAAAAACTTATTATGGACATATCTATGTACAATCTATTGGTCGTCAGTCGAAAGAAAATAGAGGTTTCCAACATGACTTTTATCATTCCAACCAATGAAACTCGTTAACGGTTCGTCCTCGCGATAAATTTTGTTTAACAAAAAATATTTTTCATAGAATTTCTCCCTAGAAACCTGTTTCAAAAGTTTGATTCCAGCAACTCCAACTGATGATACCGCGTGTCTAAAAAGCACCAACACAAAAACAAAACAAAAAACGGGCAAAACGGGACTTTTTTCACTCAAAACAATATAGCTCTTAAATAGTAGGACCTAATGATAAATGCTATTACGGAAATAACTTCCAATTTTCAATTCGAGCACCACCAACACAGCTCTTTTGAAGCAGAAGGTATCATGACAAATGTAGCAAAATGTAACTTTTTTTTATTCAAACCAATACAGGTCCTAAACAGTAGCCCCAACAAAAAATATTCTCCACTAAATTTCAAACTTGAAAACTTTCGTCAAATTTTCGATCCGAACAATAGCAACAGAGCTAGAGCGTGTCAAACTGAGGGTGTAAAATCCGTTGCACGATGAAACTTACAGACCTCCTTGCTATATACAAATTAAAACAATTATAAAAGCTGTGCCTCTACAATCCGTGAAGGATCTTGCGTTCAGTGCTTATAGATTCGTACTGTTTCATGGCCAACGGCCGTGCGTAAGGGTGATAAGGCTGAGATCACACTCTGTCGCCACGTTTTTTTTTTCACCAAGAGGCTGGGTATGCCCCAAGATGGTCGCTTCACAGCTGAAATAACAGAATAACAAATAATTATTAATTCTTCCTTTCCGAGATTCGAACCCGGAACCAGGAGAACGGTAGACTAGTGCTCTACCCACTAGACCACGCTGCTCCCTGTACAAATACCCATGTAAAAATTAATTTTAAGTCGATTCCTATCCTCACACAAGACTGAAACAAGAAACTGCTCGAACATAGCGAATACTACAACACTTACTTGAGAAACGTTCACAACTTCCAGTATATTATACAAAAGACTCATTATCAGACATATTTGGACATATAGAATTGAGCTTTAGGGCTCTACAAAACCATCTAATTCCTCCCGCATCCAATCCTTACAATCCAAAATCCTGAATGACCCTTATTTTGTCTCAAATCAACTCCTCCAAAATGACCTAAACATCCCATTTGTTGCAGGCATAGCCCGTGATAGATACACCTCTTTTCATTCTTAACTCTCTGCTCACACGAACCCGCTTGTCCGTAATTTATCTTCCTTAGATATCCCTGATAACCCACCGAGGCGATTGAAAAGATGGTGGCCTCGGGACCTACTGCCTTAAAATAGTTAGTAAAGTGCTACCTCTGGTTAGTTCTTTCTCAAGATATTTTCACGACTTTTTTTCACTCTACGTATTTACTCATTTTGTTGTATAATACAGTTTAAATTACAATAAATAAATAAAAAAAATTTAAAAAAAGTTGATTCCTTCGTCTCAGTTTCCTAAATAGATGCTGAACATTACTGTTGGCTATTACTTGACTCTTGACAGTATTAGCGATAGTAGGACAGTGGAAGCTAGTAGGAACAGAGACACAATAGGGCTAGGACAGAATGAAAAGCCTTATTAGACATGCTGTCAATTAACACCGCTAGCTAATCTCGTTAGTGGGCGTCCCGTCCCTCCCTGCTTAATGAACCTCCTTTAATCCTCTTGTTCGCCTCTTCTATCTTTCGGCCCAAAAATGAACTTTTACTTCCTATCATTTAGTGAATACTTCAATGTATTCAATTGGCAGATGGTGAATAGAAAATAATGGAAAATGATGTATTTATATGTATCTACTTCGTATACATTGATTGAATTTAGCCACTTTTTATTTTTACTTTAACTTACTCCTATATATGGCATATATAAGTATTGCGATGATATAAATTTTCAAATTCGAATTTTCATCGAAAATACACGTTTAGGGTCCCCTGAGTGTAAAGTTCCGAAAGAAGGTCTGTATGCAGCGAATTGAAGTGGCTCCTACCTTCCATACGTAGACAATATTTCCTCGGAACATACCTCTACCAACTCATTAATTCTCAACATCCTCCATACATTCACAGTATCCTTCAATTCAAATCCTCAATTCACTTACTTGAAACCAGATCACTTCATTCTGATCTTTACATTCCTATCCATAGAACCAAATCATTTGATAATTCCTTTTATATCCGCTCTGCATCTCTCTGGAATGCCCTACCTAATCATATTCGCCATGCCTCTTCCCTTCTTTCATTCAAATCCCATCTTTTCCACTACCTCCTAAGATCCTAAAGAGACGCACACTAATGGTAAAATTGTTAATCCAACATCCCACTTTTATCAGATTTTTTTAAATTTTATTAAAATCCTAGAGTTATGGATTAATTCATTTATTTTCTTGGAAATTGTTCAGCTCTATTATTTTATAACAATTTTTTTCCATCTGTTTATATTCTATATATTTTGTATATATCTATAAAAATAGGTTTCATTATTTTTTTTTTTGGACATTTATAAATATATATATATATTTTTTTTTTTTTTTTGTCTCTTGGCCAGACATGTATATATTAAAGTATATATTTATTGTACTACAATGTTATTCTTAAGGGACATGGTCCCAGAATAAAGTTATTTTTATTATTATTATGTATGTGTATTATTTTTATTATTATTATGTACCAGCCTCGTTCGTAAACAATTAATTGTGTAAAACTGGAATTTCTTATTTCTACAGGGTATATGCCTGATACCAACTTATTCCCGGAAATGTTTTGCGCCTGATTTTCATAAAAACGGCTCGTAACTATTTCGATTTAACTGACTATATCGATGTTAAATTTATTGGGTTTCAGTATGCTGCTATAGGTTTCATTTTGATTGAAACGGTATGACAGGGCTTAAATGCCGATATTTTAAATTTTCTTCCTCATAAGGACCTTTAATTTTGTATAAAAACTATGAAAATAACTATATCATCTTACTGATAAAAACCCTGATAAATATGTAATTTGAACGAATACGATAATCCAACTAAAAGAGAAAAGACCAAAAAAATTTTTTTTTTTTCAATTTTGGTATTTTTGAACCTAAAAACAGTACTACAGACGTATAATATACCGTTAGAAAGCTAAAGAGTTCAGAAAAATTATTATCTTACACGCAAAATTGTAAAAGTTAATGGAGAGTGGTAAGAAGTCTGATTGACAACTAAAAGAGAAAATAGATAAAATATTTTTGTATGTATTTTTTGAACATTAGGGAAATATAAATGTATAATGTACTGTTGGAAAGCTAAATATTTTAGAATGATAACGATGTGATTCTTGTAGATAATTATATAATACATTATTCATTGAAACACTTGTTTCTAACAATACTTAAAAGTTCTTGAATTCATTTTAACAATGAAGTTAAGTGAAGGTCGTGTTGCCCGCACCAGATTTTTTTATTGTACAAACCGAAAATCTTAAAAATGTTAAAATCTGTGAGAATATTTGTATATACAATTTACTATAACTTTGTATTTATTTATTTGTTTGTTTGTTTTTTTACATACTTACCAACATGTGAGCTTGGCGGATCTCAGATTAAAAATCGTTATGTCTCCCTGGGATTCGGCTCCAAAACGAATTCTCTTCGAATCACCCCGTCGAGTAAAGGAATTCGCCACCGCTGCCTAAATCGGTCCCCTTTTTTGGTAGGGGAAAAAAAACAACTCTCAGAGGAACCTCCGGAGGAAACGAGATAGAAAAACTCGGAGGGAAGCTACACATTGTGGAGGTAGAAGCCACCTGGTTTTGGACCCGTGGTGCCTCGGCCATGAATAAACCATAGCACATTAGTATTCTGCCGGGAGTGTGTTCAATAGAACAGCTTATCTTGCTCCACGTCCACCCTGTCTTCTCTCACGTCTTTAATCTTCCCAGATTTTTCTTCCCATCTGACAACTTACCGTTTCGCTCATGAATTTTTAGTTAACATCAGAGGAGGCCCCGTTTTCGAAATCGCTTTATTTTCATCTGTAATCCTTGAATTATTTATGTCCTTGCTCTTCTATTGGTTTTGTGTTCCTCCTTATCGACCTCGGGGAAAAATCATGGGACGTTTCATCACAGAATTTGTTGTCGTGTCAATATTATACATAAAAAAAGGACTTAATATATTTTGTTTTTTTAATTTTATTTGTTGAGCATTTTATTAGTTGTTTTGGTTTCAAGTCCGTAAATACCGCTACTACAGGTCAAGAATTTTATTTCTTACAAAAAAAAAGTGTACATTATTTTTAATGTATCACTGTATTTTTTAAAATTATTTTTAGAAGCTTCTTAAGTGTTTTATTTTTAATTCTTCATTACATACATTAATTAGACGCTTTCTATAGTCATATAATGATCGTTTTTGAATGATTAGGTAAGAATATAAATTTCTCTACGTTTCAAGTGAAAATTCTGTCAATACTCGCCTGACGGACAGATTTGGTACTGATGCTTAGAAAGCCTTTATAAGGATTTTATTTTAATATTTATTAGGAAAAATCATAGCACGTGTCATCAATGAATTTGTAGTCGTTTCGGTATTATTCATTAAAAAAGAACTGTGTATGTGTTACTTTTTTTAAATTTTATTCTGAGCATTTGTTAGTTGTTTTGGTTTCATGTCCGTTAATACTGCTACTGGTTCACGAAGGTCATCTGTCTGTCTATTTATATTTTCATAAAGTAAGAACTTAAACATTTTTGTTGAGGGTGTATAGTCGACTGTAGAAACTATTATAGGTGGAATAGTCAGGAATCAGTCATTTTTTGAAAAATGACTGATTCCTGACTATTCCACCTATTAAACATTTTTGATTTAATGCAAAATAAAAAAGAAATAGTGTATTAGATTTATAGATAATAAAGGCTTCTATAGTAGTAATTATTTTTTTATGACTACAACCTGAGTAGAGCTATAAGATACTTTCATTCAAGAACTTGCCATAAACTTTTATTATAGTTTGTTATTGTAAAGTAACAGTCAGTGTGTTGTTATAATTATGTTTTACTGCGTCGTTTTTTTTTGTTTTTTTTATTCACTTATTAAGTTTTTATGTTTCATTAAATGACCTCTCATTAATTAGTAGCTTTCTAAAGTCCTACGGTCCTAGTTTTTGAATGATTTCATTAGAATATTAATTTATTAAAATAAAAATTCTGTTAATATTTGCGTAAAAGACAGATGTGCTACTGAACTTCGGAAAAACCTTAATATATTATATATATATATATATATATATATATATTATATATTATATATATATATATATATATATATAATTTTATTTTTTTTAACACAACTTCATTGCAACTATCGTTCTTTAAAAATTTACCTTGTGTTCGTAATTTGTTTTAGTGATCAGGGTCCAAGATATATAATTTTTTTTTTTTTTCAAAATTAATAAGTTAAAATTATTGAAAAATCTACCGAGGTTGGCTGTATCTATTAAAAAAAAAAAAATCTTTGTTGGTATTGTTTTCCAGCACAC
Organism: Piezodorus guildinii; assembly: GCA_023052935.1. NCBI lineage: Eukaryota > Metazoa > Arthropoda > Insecta > Hemiptera > Pentatomidae > Piezodorus > Piezodorus guildinii. The sequence continues at coordinate 70,921,812 of CM041296.1, read as the reverse complement.
CTTATTTTGATTCTTTCACGGCATAAAAGAATGACCTTATAGAATTATCATACTTGGAGTATCTATTGAATTCCTACCAATCCTAAGATTTCCAAACCGCCACCATAAGGGGTTTTAAAAATTAAAAAAAAAAAAAAAAGCATTCAAATACAATTTTTATTTTAACTTACCCTTATATATGAAATATATAAGCATTGCAATGATAAAAATATTCGAATTCGAGTTTTCAACGGAAATACACGTTTTAGGACCCCCAGAGTTTAAATTACCTCAATAGTCCCTAAGTCCCTAAAAAAGGTGTGTGTGTGTGTGTGTGTGTGTGTGTGTGTGTGTGTGTGTGTGTGTGGTGTTGTGTGTTGTTGTGAGGTAGTAAGGGCATAGTGAAAAGCCTAGCGAAACTAAAAGCTTCCAAAATTATATTTAAGATAAGTATACGCCCGAGATGTTACAGCAATATTTTCATTAAAATCAGCTAACCAAAAGGGCCTCTTTATAACATGCATTTAGCATCTTGTTATGATTTTCTCAAAAACGGCTCTAACGATTTTGATTAAACTTGCTAAATGGATGTAAAATTTAATGGGCTTTAATATCATGTAGGTTTAATTCTGATTGACATAGTCTGAAAGGGCTTAAATGCCGATATTTTAAATTTTCTTCCCCTTAAGTACCTTGCATTTTGTCGATTTTAAAAACTATGCATATCATCTTATTATCATTGACAAATAACGGATAAATATGTCAGTTGAGCGAATTTGATGAACAACTAAAGGAGAAAAGTGCAAACATATTTTTTATTCAGTTTTTGAACACAAGAATATTTATATAGATGTATAAAATACCGTTGGAAAGCTAAAGGTTTAAGAGAAAATATTATCTTATACACAGAATTGTAAAGTTAATGGGTAGTGATGAAAAGCCGATAAAACTGACTGATTGTTGTAGATAAGAGTGTAATAGATTATTTAATAAAACATCTCGAAATGTATTAAAATATTCTTATATTATAGGTGAAATAATCAGGAATCAGTCATTTTTGAAAAAAACATTTTCTAGTTTATGCTTGGACATGGCTCAGTAATGCCCTGATGGCTCACAAGCTTGAGCCAAAACGTTGGCAAAATAGAAAAATAAAAAAATGACTGATTCCTGTTTATTCCACCTATAATAGTTTCTACAGTCGACTATACATCCTCAATAAAAATTCTTATATTGATTTTAACACCGGAGGTGAAGGAGAGTAGTTTGTTGCGCTCACCAGATTTTTATTGAAACATCTGTTTTTTTAATATATGTTAGAGTATCTACAAGTCGTGTTTACAAATGTAATCACGGATAAAAGCAAAAAAAAAAAAAAAAAATTAAGGTTAGGCTGAACTAGTTAGATAAAAACCGTTGAGTCAGCTCATAGCAATTCTTATCGTAGTTCTTGGTTGTGCACTCCCACGCTCGGGTACAGCGGAGAACGAACACTTGGTATATGTTTCGTAAATTACGGTTGATTAGTTACGGAAGGGCCTGGTAGACCATACTAAATGCTCTGAATATTTATGGCCGAGCCACAGCTGTTAGAATAAAGGTCAAGGTCAATCAGACCATATGGGCACCCCAACACGTTATCTCTTCGTCCCAGTTATCACTTCGTCTTTCTCACTCTTAAGGTATTATTATGTCCTTTTAATACTGACCTTTAAGTTATTGTATTACATATCAACTATTTAAATTGCTGAGGACGTTTGTTGGCAGGAATTTTATGCTAAAGTCAGGATAATGTTTCCATAAATTATAGGAAAAAGGCGGTTCGGTCTACTTTATAATAAGGAACCAAGGTGGAATAGAAAAAAATATTAAAAGTCTCATATAAACTATTTATATTTGTAGTTTGTTGGACGTTCCCGGGTTGTTAGTTTTCATTTATCGTCATTTGTACGCTACTGTAGCTAATCGTACGATGTTAATGTTGGAGTTCTAAATTATACGAATATTATATTCGTACTACAGGCGTTCTAAATTACCCACCAGACAGAATGGAATGTGTACAGTTATTTATTAAACCTATATGTATTTACGCTTGACAGGCGTACGGACCCACATTCAAAAATACAAACATTATAATCTTAACTAGTTCGAACTCGCCATGGGTTTCTAACGATACCATTCGTTCTGTCTTATTCTAACTACAACTAACTAAACGATATCACGAAAAACTATTTGGATACTTAAGAACTTGTACAAAACATGGCAACAACTGAAACCCATTTATGATATGTATCGGCGTAGGCTGAAGAGGAGTTGGATGAGGGATCTCGTAGTCTTAAAACATTGTTCTTTCTAATTTCAGAAGAATGCAACACTGGGTTTTGTCTCTGTCATGCCTACTATTTCCATGTTTATTATGAACATATCTACTAACCTATTCGAGACCGATTGCACACCGTGTTGCAATTATCAGTGATTCTGAGTAAACTAGTCGTACTGTAGTAGTGTAAAGTACAGAAAACAAAATTTGTCATTGGTTTTACTGTATACAAAAAATTATTGAAGCCTTTCTTACAAAGAAAAAATAACATTCAGCTCCTCAAGACCGTGTTCGAAAAAAAATCGTCGTCTCGAATGTGTTAAAGGTGCAAATAAAATCATTCAGTTGAATAAAAGAAACCAAGTTTTTATGTATCAAATTACTATTAGCATCTTGTTTTGAATGTAAATAGGTTTACAAGTTTCTTTGAGTATTAAAGGGGCTTTGAGGATAAATGGTTTTATACCGTTGTTTACCCTGATATCCTTTTGTAGTCTTATATTTTGGACCTGGCGATTACACTGTAGAAGGATCCTTTGAACTTTCTCTCTCTCTCTCTCTCTAATACGAGGGTCAAAAGACCTTGAAATGAATAAACATTAATTCCCTCCAGCGCTATGAATGGACCAAAGCGCCTCGCACGAACTTTCTCCAACCAATTAAAACTTTCGACCTTATCTATGATGTGAGGGGTGGGGGTAGGGTAGGACTAGGGGTTGGTGGGGAGGGGGGTTGATAAACAGGGCCAATAATTAAAGGAGACGTCATTGGCGGGCTATTTTTATTGGCGGAGCGGTGTTTGCTCGAGTGTAGTAGAGTGTGTGTGTGCGAGGGGCCTTTTGACACTGCCCGAGGGTTGAGTGGATTAATTAGAGTGTGGTGGGGGGTAGAGGGGCGGGGGCGGTATTGACGCAAGCGGTGACGTCAGAGCGCCGTCCCCATGGCAACCCCCGCCATGGCGCTCTCCCCTCCTCTCCCGCGCTTCAGGGTTAGCAAAATGGCATTCATTTATTACTCAGCCGGGAGCGGGGCTTTTTCACCGCCGCTGGGAGGCTAATGAAAGTGGAGATTGCTTTGTTGTTCTCCTATGGCTACACCCTCCTTCCCTACTATCGCTCATCATTCAATTAGCAAACTCCCTGTCCTACAGCTACACTTTCATCTTTTAATTAGGCTTCATATTAATGTCACTTCCTTATCATTAATTCCCTTTACTGATAGTACGCTAGCCGGAACCTATGAATGGCCACTGGGTCACTCCCTCAAAAAAAATCACTACGTTTTAGATTAATGTGATGATTAAATCAAATTGGGAAGGTTTCTGAACTTTATTTTAAGTTTTACTTTCACTTACCTATATATGAAATATATAGTAAAGGAAAGTAAAACGATCGTGAAAATTTTAGAATTTCAGCTTTCAACGGACATTCACGTTTTAGGGTTTACTGAGTTCAAATGACCAAGTCCTGCAGAATGGTCTCTGTGTGTGGTAACTCCAGAACGTTAACGAAAAGTCCTATGAAACTGGATTTTCATATTTAAGACAACTATACGTCCTAGATATTACAAAAACTTTTTTATTAAAATCAGCTAACCAGAAGAGCCACTTTATACCATTTTGCACCTTTTTACGATTTGCTTAAAACTGCTCTAACGATTTTGATTATAGCGAGTTGCCTTAGAAATCCCAACAGGTCCAGTTTTTTCAGCTGATATATTACAATGCTATAATGGTACGAGCCGCTAATGAAGTTTTCAATTAATTATATTGTTTCTTTTCTCCTGGATGGTGCATTTTTGCGGAGGAGGGAAACACAAAGCAGTCTCCAAACACTTTGATATATTGCTTTATTTTTTGTCGACTTTATTAAAAATAATTATTCATTCTCTCTCTTTAACTACTATCGTAAGAGGGCAGAAGTATATCCCTTGGTGCATGACTGATGATGAGAAAAAGAGAACATCAATGAATTATTCGAAATCATCCATAGTCATGTTTCCGGAACATTACTGGGTTAACCTTTTCCTATTTATTTTAATTTAATAACTTATATCTTTTCGTAATATAATAGTTAAAACAATCAATTTCAATGTTAAAACGTTTATATGTTATTTATTAGCATTAATGGCTCTAATTGTATCTGTCCAATATATATTAGCCAGTGATAAATAATGATAATTTTTTATCATTATTTATAGTCCTCATAAACGACTAAAATAGTTATTTTTAGTTTTACTTGAATTTATCATTTTATATTTGTATATTTTAGAGGATTATTGAGGCAATTATATTGGTATTGAGGTAATTATATTTGAAAAATCACAAAAATAAATAAATTATATCTATAAAAGTAAAAAATAGTTCATTTTTTCAAACAGTAAACAATGATTAGTTTTTAGTAGTTTTTTTATTAATACCAGTTATGTGTCCGAAATCTTGAGCTTCTTAATAATTAAAAATAGTCAGATCGGGTTTCTTTAGTTTGCAGTAGCTGAGCAGATAGTTAACGCATGTAGTTCCGTCCTAAACATCAGTTAATGTTACTGACCCATGTATTTTTTATTTTGTTACCTTCATAACTTCGGGTTGAGTCTGATACTAGGTAGGTCGTAAAGACGGTGTTGTGACCGTATAGTTTATATGTTATGCCGTCCGAAACCATGTATCCAACGGGTTAACATACCCTAACTTGGGGTATCGATCGAGACATACCTCGCAGACTATCAGTCAATGCCCCTGACAGCTATAAATCTACATTGGGTGTCGTGTTAAGGCAGACTATTATACCCTTGCCTAACACCTCGAATCATGCAGTATTAACTACAACTGTAGCAGCCCTGTCTAACACCGCTGGCCCACCTGGTAGCTTCCAATTACCGGTCGATCGCTTCGTGTTGTTGGTCTGTTCCTGTCCGATAGTGATTGGTGTCATTGCATTGCCATACTTGTAGGCCCAATCATTATCATTTGTTGGTCTTGTTAGACAAGTATTACCTCAATCATTTCCGAATTACTTCCTAACGTAAGCGCATGTTATTGTGAACACGCCATATTAAGTGTTTTTGTTTCTTTTCGTCACTTTATAACGTTATACGATACCCCATGTTTATTTACTTTGTATTAAATGAAATAGAAAAATATCTGGTGCGGGTAACACACGACTTTCACTTACCTCGGTTGTTAAAACCAATTTAAGAACTAATTAATAAAGTTGCAGTTAAAAAAAAAAAAAAAATTATATTCAGTTTCGTTGTACATATTATAACTCTTTTAGATTTAATATAACAATATAATTTTTTTATGCACAATAATCAGACCTGACACACCAGAGTAGTACGGAGTCCCCGTTATAATAGGATAAAGGTCCATCCATATTAGCATGTCCACGGTACTAGGACTGAATGAATGAAAACGACGCACAGTGGGCAATATGACCGATTTAGGTGGACAAAATTCTGAAACTTGTCTATATTTGACCTTTGGTGTCCCAGATAACGAAAAAAAATTATAAGAAACAATTATAAAAACTAATAAATTTTTTTACACGTTGGCAAGCTTCCCTATATATTGCCTTTGGAGTCCCACAATAGGGGGAAAATAATACAAAAAAATCTAATTATGGCTCGGAGTTGCTAAAACCTACTAATTGATGTATTTTATATCATTTAGGAAATTCTTGAAATTATAGATAGTAAAATTTTTGATTCGGAGTGTTGTGTCTGAAAAAAATTATGTATCACCCGAAACGCAAAAATTCTCTGTAATACCTAAAGACTAGAAGGATTGATGAAACAAATCCTTGGGGTAACTTGGGGTTTATATAGTTTTCCGTTATTGAATAAGGACGTACATTTACTAATTGCTAAATTAACTCTACAGGTGAGATTGCGATTATATTCAATAACGAGTTTGGAAATATAATGTCGTACCTGTCTCAGCAATGTCCATTGTTAAAGAAAAGCAAAAAGACTTTGCTCTAAATACACCTTGAACACAATAAATCATCATCGAATAAAAAAGATCCCACTGCCGGTTATTAGGCACTTGTGTGAACAGGAATGATTCATTCATTTACTATTTATTTGTGAAAATGGTATGGCGGAAAATATTAGTATTAATGTATTAATAAGCACTTTAAAATTCCAAAATTTTCACTTGACTTTTGTCCACCTAGGGAGCGGCGTGGTCTAGTGGATAGAGCGCTAGTCTGCTGTGCTCCGGGTCCTGGGTTCGAATCTCGGCTGTGGCAAAATATTATTTATTCTGTTAATTCAGTCGGGGGGTGACCTTAGGGTATGGAGACCCTCCTGGGGCAGACTCAGCCTCTATAAAGTGGGTACCCAAATTAATTTGGGAAAAACCTGGCGGCTGAGCGCGATTAAGGCCTAATCACCTCATTGCACAGCCGTTGGGCCTAGAAACAGTACGAATCTCTATATGTACTGAGCCCAAGACCCTTCATGGATTGTAGTGGCAAAGTTTTTTTTTTTTTTTTTTTTTTTTTTTTTTTTTTTTTTTTTTTTTTTTTTTTTTTTTTTCACCTAATTTGGCGACTTTTCCCACTGTGCGGCGGTCTGTCATCGTGTACCGTGACAGCTTTGCCACTATTTTTTCGACTACTAGTGCTTCCGTAGACAATTTCTCCTGACTGTAGAGCGACTTGACGATACAAGTTACAGATCCAGATGAGTTGGCGATAGATGTGCCACTTTAGCTTTCCAACGGTATATTATTCATTTACATTACTATTCTTATGTTTAGAAAAAATACATTTGCCAAAAAAAATATATATTTCCTGTTTTATCTTTTAGTTGGTTATCTAATTCCTTCTATTTATATATTTATCCAGTTTTTATCTACGCTAAAAACTAGCTGTTATGGCTATTTTGTTTTTTTTAATTTACAATATTTAGAATACTAAGAGGAATAAAATAAAAATATTCGGCATTTAAGCCCAGTGTCAGACTATTTCGATTTTAATGGAGCCTACATATATGAAAGCCCATTAAATTTTACACCAGTATAGCGAGTTTAATCAAAATCGTTAGAACCGATTTTGATAAAAAAAAAGCTGTTAGAACCGATTTTGCTGAAAAAGCTGTAGTAACATCTCAGACATATAGGATCCTAAAATATGAAATTTTAATTTTATATAACTAGTCGTTCTTGACCCACACTCAGACCTTTATGTCAAACTTGGTCATTTGGACTTAGAGAACCCTAAGACATATGTTTCTTTTGAAAACATAAATTCAAAAATTTTCTGGGTAACAATATTTCCACTTACTATAAATTTAAAATATACGTATGTGAAAGTAAAAACTTGTAGCCATGAATATATTTTGTTTTTATTTATCGTTCACCCACTCGTATTTTCAATTAGGTTTAAATTGTTTTTTTTTTAGTTAATTGTTTGTTTATTGGTGAAATTTTGTCTAATCCGATTCTCACAACGATTTCTAATTTTTGCTAACATGATCGAGGAACTTGTTTGTGGTTGATATATATTTAACTGATGGAACATATAATATTTGCCACAGGTTCTTCTCTTGGTCTTAGACTTATAAATAATTACAATTTCCTCAATAATAACTCATTATTAAAGTTAGTAATAATTACTAATTATCAAAAACTCTTCCCATAATCAATACCTGTCGGAAAATCGTTGTAACGAATACTCGCTAAGCAGCTTTAATTAAATAGCTCATTTATTTAATCAATTTAGATACCCTCATGATTCTTGTATGCTGACCAGTCCGATAGTAAAGTGTATTTTATCCTTGTTATTTGTTATCCCTCCTACAACAGTAGCACCAAAGTACTTTGATAACAATCATTATCGGATAAAATTAATCAAATCAAAAATAACAATACATCATGAAGAATAAAAAACCAGTGCGAAGAATGGATAAATTTAGAGCATGTAGTCTAAGAAATATATCTATTGTCCCTGTTGTGTTTGGTTATGCTGTTCTTTTGTTCTCACTTTTTCTTTTTTTTTTTTTCACTTATTCAATTAATATTTGTATACGAGCTGACCCGACAGACGATGTCCTGTCTGAACTATGCCTTAGCGAAATCGGTCAAGCCGTTCACGCGTTATGCCGATGACCAAGGAAAAGGGAGATTCATTTTTATATATGCAAATAAAGAGATTACCTTAGAAAATAAAAAAAACAAACATTAAAAACAAAACCTATTTACCCAAGTAACGTTTATCTTTTATTAGAATCCTCCTGACTAATATACACATTAAAAAAAAAAAAATTAAAGTAATTGGTCAAACCGTAAGATAATGTAGCTATGAGGCATGTTTTTTAAGTAAGTACCGTTTTGGAATTTAAAAAAAGACGTGCAAAGATATCGCAATAATTTTATTTTTACATGAAAGCCTGTACCTTAATCTACTTTTCTACATAATTTCCATGGATTTTGAGGCACTTGTCATAACGCGGCACCAGTTTTTGAATACCCTCCTCAAAAAATTCTGCCACCTGACTTGTTAATCACTGCATCAGAAATGTTTTGATTTCGTTATCGTCTTGAAGACGCCGACCGCCCAGGTGTTTCTTCAAGTGCAGGAACAAATGGTAGCATTGATTGTCTCATTACGATGCAGAAACTCCTCTAGCAATACTTCTTTTCTGTCCCAAAAAACTGTGTACATGATTTTCCGGGCAGAAATTGTTTGCTTAAACTTCACTCTTTTAGGTGATGATGAATGTTGCCATTCCATGGATTGTTGTTTTGATTATTGTGTGACGTAGGCCACCCATGTTTCGTCAACGTCGTTTAACAAGTCAGGCGGCAGAATTATTTGAGGAGTGTATTCAAAAACTAGTGCCTCGTTATGACAAGTGCCTCAAAATACATGGAAATTGTGTAGAAAAGTAGATTAAGGTACAGGCTTTCATGTAAAAATAAAATTATTGCAACATCTTTGCAAGTTTTTTTTTAAATTCCAAAACGGTTCTTACTTTAAAAACATGCCTCGTACTTAAGGAGAAATATATCTGTTGTCCCTGTTTTATTTGGTTATGCTGTTCTTTTATTGTACTCACATTTTCTTTAAATTTAATATTTGTATGATTATATTAAAGGTACATTCATCAGTACTTATTCATATGTAACAATTTGAAGTCTGTTCGTTTGCCTTCTTATTTTACAGAAGTTTTCGACAAGAAATATATAATTGCTAGTAAAAAGTAATTATCGGAATTAAATTAATTATTACAGAGTTTCATAGTTTTATTTTTCTCATGTGCCGTTTTATTAGTTTCCCATATATCTTTAATTGCTGTAGTCCACTAAATAATTAAGAAAAGATCTATTGCTTATTTATTGATATGCTTTTTGGAAAAATCATATGATAGAGTAAATCGTATTGGAATGTAATCAATACGAAGTAGAAATAAAAAAATGCAATCGATTGCCTTGAACTGCCACAGCTACTAGGAAATGATAAGAAATTTCACAATAATGTGATCAAATTCATTAAAGATATTAAATTATTTAAACAATTGTTATTAATCCCAAGAACGGTGTCTCTAACCTAATGTTGTGGTACACGATAGAATGTATTGGTTATTCATGAGTGTATTTATCCATTATTCTTTACCATTTTTATTTTTTTGGAAATAATTCAAGTCGAGGATTCGTTCGTTTTCGATTTTTATTATGCAAGATACTTGTACAAAAAAAAACAAAAAAACATAAGTAGTGCCAAAGAATTGTACTAAATTATAATAATCATATTGACTTGAAAATAAATATTTCAGAGCATATTTTTACTTTCCTTTATCTATATATGAAGTATTGTTATATTGAAAATTTTAGAATTAAAGTTTTCACCAGGAATTACACGTTTTAGGGTGGATTCAATATCATGTAGGTTTCATTCTAATTGAAATAGTTTCTAAGATACCTTTAATTTTGTAGAATCTATAATCTATTTAGTAATGAAAAAAGCTGATAAATATGTAATTTGAACGAATACTATATCCAACTAAAAGAGAAAAAATAAAAACAAAAATGTATGTAATTTTGCTGTTTTTGAACATAAAAACAGAAATATTGATATAATATACCGTTGGAAAGCTAAAGATTTAAAAAAAATTATCATCTTATACACTAAATTGTAAAAGTTAATTCAGAGTCGTTAAAAGTCGAAAAAAATAACTGATTGCCATAGATAAAATATAATAGATTATTTAATAAAACAAATGTGTATTAAAATTCAATGTATTTTATCCTTTAACAATTTATTTTTTATTTCTAAGTGTATTTAAAAATTCTTTATAACTATTTAAATTGATTTTAACAACGCAGGTAAGTGCATGTGTTTGCGCGCACCAGATTTTTTTATTCTCAAGACTAATGTCTCTTCATCAAATTCCAATTAGTGCATATTCAGACTCTGAAGCAGGTTAGGGAAGCAGTGCTTTGCAAATTGCCATTCTCGTTACTGAGTTAAACTTCACTTCGGGATGTGTATGGCCATTACGTGTGTATTAACACTTTATCTGCGATCATGGTTTATAGATAGTGCGTATATTATAACATTATTACTAATAATACTCAGCAATTACCTCAGAGCTAACCTCCCTAGTACTTACTCAATCGAGTACTTAACGTTGGTTTACCGAAGATCTAAGAAAAGGCTCTGCCCAGTCATCGTAAATGATAAATAGGATAAAGGCTGAGTGTGACAAAATGACAGGTCATTATCTGTTTCTCTATTCAAATGGCCGTCAAGTCGTTTGCTTAAGGCCTAATGTGAAGTCCCATAGACGTTAAGCTTAATGGTCTTCCTTATCGATTGTCCTGTCTTGCGAACATTTTCGTCATGTTCCCTAGCTGTTTGTTATCTCCTGTCCATGACAAGTGCTATATTTGTCAGTAGTAATGTCTTTAGTTTCGTGTTTACATAGACCACCTCACAACGGGGATAAAACGCTTATACATGAAGTAACAGCTAGGTTCATTATTCTTGTGTGGAGCAGCAGATTAAAGGGCGTACGCAAACCATTAAAACCGTTTGTTCCTGGAGCCGTTTAACTAATATTCTAAGATCTGGGGACGAAAAATGCGTATAATGAGTGATTTCTGCAACACATACCTTTATAATGTTAGAATGAGGTCAATTCTTGTATTGTTTATTTATTTATTTAACGTCACTTTATGCTACTATGGCTAATCGGACGATGCTACAGTGGGAGTCCTAAATTTTGCCTATCCAGGTTTTATTAGGATAGGGATCTTTAACGAGTACCTGACATCGCACAGGCTCGGGACCACCTTTTAACGTCCCCTCCGAAGGACGGCGTAACTAAGGATTTTTTACTCCCATTAAAAAATCCTAGGACCATCAATTCTTGTATATAGGACATAATGTATTACATGGACAAAGATATCTCGGTAACTATAAGACCTACAGCCGTCTGTCATCTCTCATATTAAAGCTTATTATACGTTAAAAGTTAATCACTTTCTCTGTTTCATGACACAAAGTATGGAAAAATATATTTCTGTACCTATAAGACCTACAGGCGTCTATCAAGTCTGAAATTAAGCTTATTCTATTTTAATTAATTTATATTATAATAAGTATTTTCGCATAATGCTTTGTTTCTGTAATATTTACCTTCATTACGTTAAAAGTATATCATTTTTCTTAGTCAGAACACAATGTATTATATACAAAGATATCTCGACACCATAAGACGTACAGCCAGCCGACTATCAGCTCTCGAATCGAATCTTATTTAATGTCCATTTATTTATTTTATTTTGAGTATTTTCGTGTAATGCTTGGTTTCTGTAATATTTACCTTTATAATGTTAAAATGAAGTCAATTTCTGGATTTGGACTGTTATGGATGGCCGCTATTTTAGATTCCGACCAGTTTGAGGTATCAAGCAAAAAAAAAAAAAATGTTTCACAAGTTATCTAAAATGAGAAAATCGCATTGAAAGTTTTCTTCTCATGATATGCATTTTTTTGCCCCAGCTCTTCGAGTATAAGGATCCGAGGATATCCCTTCTACACCTGAAAATATTTGAAAGAATGCTTTGTCCTAAACGTACTATTTTAAGTTAGCTCACAGATCTCAAACTCATTGACTATAAAATAAAAAAAAAGTTTAAGTTTAATGAAAAAAAGTTGGCTTTGTGTTTTAAGTCTTTCTGCTTTATTTGCTCAAAAATTTGGTTTTGGTACTCAATAAAATGAATACTAAAAAAAAAAAAAAAAATGTTGGTTTATTCATTTAATGTCACTTTATGTTAAAATAGTATTCCTAAATTTCACTTATGCAGGTTTAATTGTGATTAGTGTCTTTAACGACTAGCTCACATAGCACGGCATAACCAAATGTTTTTACTCTTATAAATTAAATCTTAAGGTCTAGAAGGCTGTTACGCTAGGTACTGCACTACCACAGATTGAGCCCGTGAGAAAAAATACAAGGATAAAGGAAATAATAAAAATATAATATAGATTTTTATTTCTTTAATTGAATCTTATAACTTTCATGTGGTCCGGCGGCTCTTGTACCTCCCGTGATACACAGTTCTTGGTTCAATTATTTTGTTTATCGTGAAATATTTGTTACAAGCAATGATCAGATGTGTCAACGATGTTCTGTGCATCTACTTGAATTAAGATACTAAAAGAGATATATGGGGTGTTTCGTGATTCCACGGTACTATTTTAGGTATGTGTTCACTAACACAAAAAAAATTATATTAACATATATCTCTTACTCATTTAATAACATATATCAAAGCTTAAATATTTACTACTTTAAGACCGACTGTGCAAAGTTGAACCTGTTTAATCCTAAATAACAGGTTTTAATCACCTGATAAACAAATTAATGTAAGCAATGACAGTAGTTGCTCAATTGTTTGTCTAGTTCTGTGTGTTACAGTATATCATCACTGTATTTATCACCATTTGTCTAGTTCTGTGTCTTTTAGTGTGAGTGAACACAGTTCAATTTATGATTATCATGAGAGGCACCATAAATTTATTCACTTTTGCAGAAAACGGAGCCCTGATGACACAATGTAGATCGGAACTTTGTCAATATAATAAATAGTTACAACTTCTTGATTGTTTTTCGTTCACTGGCTGCCAAACTGACTAATTTCCTCCTGAATCTCCACTCTGCGTTCAAATAAGTTAATATACGCTGTAAAAATAGTCTACTGTACTTTTTTTTTTTCATTTTTTGCAGACTGAGGTTCTAAGAGATAATTCTATGTATGACAGACTATAAATCGCACTAGATACAAAAGGTGGAGGACTATATACAATTTTAACGCCTACCTCTTTCAGCATGGGGTCTGACAAATGGGCGCCGGGTGGGTTTCCGGGCTAAAGGACTTTGCCGAGATAGGGATGATTTACTAGCCAACTCCCATCCCTCCTTCCCTTTCTCCTCCTCTCTTTTCGGCCCTGTTTAAATCCAATTACTTTCTCCTCCCATCGTATATTTGTGTCTATCTCTTCCAATCCTACGTCCAATTCGTGTACGTCCGATTGCTCGCTGATATTTGTAGTATTTTCCCTATTCGTACATGAGTCGTATTCTGGGACATAATTGCGTTGCATTGATATTTTTTTAAAACGCTGCAAAGTATTACATAATGGTTTATTATTTCCAAATTACTATATTTGGGTATAACTGTTTATAGTTCCTAATCTTTTTTAATTTTCTCTATCTTTTATAATAACCTAGTTATGGTGGGATTATGGGCGTAACTATAGGTAAAATTATATTCCTTCAAACGCCCTGAAGAAGGCCTATCATTTAAGCCGAGACGTCGGCACCAGTTAATGAAGTTTATACTTAATTGTGCGTTCTTTTGACTGCATCCTGAACTAACCTCTCCCATATATACACACAGTCAACCATTCTCACTTCACGATACATTTTTTTTATGACTTATCTTAATTATTGTAATTACATATTTCGTGCGATTTTTTTTTATTATTATTTATTTTTTTATTTTTTGACCTAGACTAGATTTTTTACTCGCTTTTCACCCTTTTCTTGCCTGAGAGAACTTTAATTGGTTATCCATCAGCTTGATATTGTCTAATCTATAATAATATTATATTTTAAATGGATATTCCTTATTTAAAATAAAATTAAATCCTTTTGAATGACGCTGCCATCATGATATTTCTACTGTACTGCTATAGTAACAAAAGGAAATAAAATTTTTATATTTTTTATAATTTTAAAAGCACTATATTGCAAATTCACTTCGAGCAGAATTATAGCCTGATCCCTATGCTAAAATATTTCTAAAGAATATTAAAACAAAAATTCAAATTCAGGCAGTCATAGGGACTGCCGATAGAAGTAAAAACATTTTTTAAATTCGCGATTTGCACTGAAATTTCGTTGGAAAGAAGAGTACGTTTGTAAGAGTAAATTATGTTGGGAACGCATATTTTGTTATTATTGTTTTATTTAATTGTAAAGCATCATTACTTTGTTGAGATATATCTTCTTGAATTATGCCATCGTAATCTCAATGTGACTTTAGACTTTATAAGTTGGTGGTACACACAACACAATTTATTTGACCTGCCATTAGTATCACGGAAATTCGGACATTTATGAATATGCTTTATAACTGTTTCAAAAGATTGATCTATCAGTGAAAGAATTAAATTTATTGTTCTTTTTTTTCGGGTTTGCCGTTGACTTTTTTTTCTGTGTTGACATTGACGACCCTTAATTTTCTCTTCATCTTGAATTTTGGCATTATAATTTGAATATCTCTCTATTAGGAGATAGACCCCCATCTATGAAAAATTAAAATGGATGATTTTTTTCCTTGAATCTATACCGCCGTGTTTTTGTTTCTATTGGACGCTTAAGTTTCTCTTCTCTTCAACCGTTATTGTTCACTTGTTTGTTTTATTTTACATCATCCACCAACAGGCCAAGGCCCAATAACAGGTGGTAAATTATACAAAAAAAAAATACATTACACTACATTAATTAAAATAATAATAATGTAATAACTAATTGGTAATGCACTACATACCAGCTTAATTGTTTGTTGATGTAGAAATTTGATGATCAGACTATTACATAATTTTTCTTCTGATCCCTATATCCCTTAAACCTTTTTTTTTTTTCTCTCCTTTGAATCGAAATTTGTAAATAAAACAGGATTTTTGACTCAAAGGAGACCTTCCCCCTTTATTTCCCGTACTTAATTTAAAGAAAAATAAATATATTTAAAAATACAGTTTAAAAAATGAGCAGACCGTTGCGCATGCGCCAGTCTAGAGCATGTTGGTAACGTCACCAAGGTTAAAAAATCTAAGCTTTTACCTCTGCCAAAAATTGCATAATGCGCCTAAGAAGTTTTCACTTAAAAAAGAAAAATGTTAATTTATAGTTTAATTATAATTATCGTGAGTATTGTGTAGGATATGTGTATGGGATAATAAGAACCTTAGAAGGGTTTAAGGAAAGGAGAAGTTCTCATTAGTAAAGCCGGGACACTTTACCACAAAGTGATTAGTCCTTTTGACTCGAGCAGTAGTCGTCTAATCATCTACATACAGCACATCCTCGCGTCAAACGCTAAGCTCCTCTACCTTATCTCTTTGATGTCTAAATCACACAACATTCTGTTCCTTGTTCGGCTAATAACGGTAGTTAGCGAGGCTTGCCTATCGCTTCTCGCAATCTTTGTGCCAACTGGAGGATACCGGTTTTCCATGAATTTAAATGATGAATTAATTCCTGAGGAGGTTGTCGAGACGTGAGTTTAGCATAGTTTTAGGTTAAATCTACCTTAACGTGTACTTCAGTATCGGATAAAATGATTATTACAGACGCACCTTTTTCCTTGAAGAAGGAAGGACTACTATGCAATCCCACATACAACAGGAAATATTGAATCCTCAGCGTTATATTTTCTGTCGGTTCTGTGATTTAAGTATATAGAACCTATATCGCTTCTTTATTATATAACCTGTATCGGTTCTGTGGTAAGGTATATATGAATATTTAGTATTACTTTACATCTTCCGTGAATAGCCCACACACGGTACATCTTTATAATCCCTCAATAAGAGACTCGCCCAGCAGTTAATTTGAACAACCGACCTAAACATAGTCAATTTAGCCATCCTACTTAGAATCCAATGGGAACTAATTTTAGCCTTATAGGTTTTCTTTTTTTTTTTTTTTTTTTTTTTAAATTTAGTGAAACTCTTTGTTTTTTTCATTCATAGTTATTATCGATGCTAGAAAAAAAATGTAAGGTGTTCTGGAATCAGGAAATTTTATTTGAATAAAAATCAAAATAATAGAAAATAGTAACGCAGTCTAGTATAAATGCTTTTGGTTTCATATTTTCAATTATAATAAAAAAAATTACCCCCTTCAGAATTTCAGGGCTTACAGAATTTTAAGAAGCGTAGAACCAGAACAACGAATAAAAAAAGATTTGTATCTCTAATAATTTGCTCTAAGAGTTTTTTAAAGTTAATAATAAGCTCCAAAACTGTTTTCTATAGAATGTATATTATTATTTATTAAATCATTATTTGGGATTTAATATCATCATTTGTATTTGCCCTAACAAGTAAAGTTTTAAATTTTTTGTAGTTACATTAACATAATACATCAAAATAAATGAAAAAAAAACAAACAGCAGGACGACGTTTTTGTGTATCGGGTAACTAATATCTTAATCAATGTTACTTACCTTAGGAATTACTTGTTATATACCCGTACTGGTTCGTTATTAGAGCCTTTCTGTAAAATAAATAAATCTCATAACGAAAATATTTAAATAAAAAAAAAGATTATTATTCAGTTTTTTACTTTTTTTTTTTTTTTACTACTAATGTTAATTTTCTTGGTGCGATTCGGCGATAATTCAATTTGCCCCTTCACCGCTTCCATAATTGGCTTAATCGACTTTAGGGTTAAGTTGGGGGTAAAAAAAGGCGCATTTACATAATCATGTTGGCCTATTAGCGAGCAACAGTTCCTGGGCCCCCTAATTAGTGTTGGTGTTTCCACAGCCTGGTGGATTCTCTTCCCTTCCTTTTCCAATTATTTTTCATCGTTTTTAGAAACTTTGCATTAGCATTCTTAAATCATAGAATATGAGAGATTACTATCTAGCATTAACCGAAATTTGTAAAAAAACAAACAAAAATAACAGACCGATCTGATGTAAAGAACTCTCACAAAATAATAATAACAAAAACAAATAAAAAAATTAGTATTATTTATTAACTTTCATCAGGTTCTGCATTTTTGTCCTACTACATTCATTATCTGTTTTCTTCAGGAAGATATATTTATTCTATGAAAAAGACCTACATAATCTAGGCCCATATACTTAGTTTTAGTTTATAGGCATTCCACCAAGGGTTGCCTCAATGAGTCATTGGTCCACACAATCATCCTCTTGCAGGCCTCGGTCCTCCATTTCTTCTTGGACTCCCTCTATCCACCTGTTTCTGGGTCGTCCACGCCTTCTCTTTCCTTGCGAAACCCAATCCTGAACTCGATTCGGCCAACATTCTTTTTAAGTGCCCGTACTATCTTAGACGGCGTGCCCCGATCATTCACTGATGTACCTATATCAATCCTCTGGCGGATAACTTCAATCCTAATTTTATCCAGCCTGAAGGCCCGTATCCCGTATATACCTCCAGAAATCCATCTCAATCGCCTGCACCCTCGAATACAAACGGGCGTTCATTGTCCATGTTTACTGAAGCGTTTGTCATGATAGACTCCACTATGGCAGAGAAGATTCGGCGCTTGTTCTCGGTAGATATCTCTGTATACCAAAGGACTGGATGTTACATTGGAGTTGCTTTACTGGCCTGTTTCATCTTTATTCCCATATCATGCTCAGACGACCCTGCAACACCCAAATAAGATCCAAGGTACTTTAATGTGTTCACCTTCTTACAAGTAGGTGAACATAGTTTTTAGACCTACTTCATTAACTAGGCCTCTATAGAAACTGATTTTTTTTTTTTTTTTTTTTTTAATCTCTTTTGCTTACCACCCTAGATTTGTAGTTTATAAGAACTGAATTTTAAAATATATTTTTAAACAATTTCTGAACTATGATGTTCCTATTCCTTACTTATAAGTTACAAAATTTTAAAAGTTGATAACATCAAAAATATTATTTCTCATGTAATAGATTTATTTTTTTTATTGTGAAACATAAAAAGATTAATATAAATATATATATCATTAAATTTGACAAAAATAATTCTTATATTAGGATTATATATATATATATATATATTATATATATATTGAAACTTTGACTGATTAAACTTTTAATATAAAGTGTATATTATTTTTATAATAAGTTTATGATAATGGAAGAAAATTGAATAACATTTAGAAATATTATTATTCTTGATTAATTGAGCTCTTTAATTTTATTTTTTAGATGTATTTAAGAAATGTTTTTTTCAAGCAAAAAATTACATTAACCCTGTTCCGGCGCCAAAAAAAAAAAAAATAAATAAAAGATTTAAAATATTAAAATTATAAAAACTTTTTTATCTTTGAAACATAAAAACTATTATCATCATATGGTACACCTTCCGTAATGATATTATATGTAAAATTGTATATTTAAAATCATAAGATTACATCTAAAATGATATCTTCGGAATGCCTCGGCTCTATAGGGAAGAGATGTGCGAGAAAACCTCCGACTCGGCAATTTCTGTGAAAGGAGATCCTGCTATAATGAAAGGTCATAGCAGAAGGGAAGGAATAGGAGAAGGGAAGGAAAAAAAAAGGTTAATCGGCTATTATTTGTATAAATATTTCTGGGAGTGAGGAGGAGGCTAGGAGTCGTTAGGGCCAAATCGTTTTTTTATGTTAGCGGCTAGTGGCCCTAGGGGGCGTTATTGCTTTCACATTAGGGTTATGGTCAATATAAAAGGCTCCCTCGGCTAAATACAGATAAGAAGGCTCTTGTATCGATTCTTCCCATTTCGATATACCATTCTAATAACCTTAATGGAGTGTCAGCCTTGTTTTAGCCTGCCCCTTCCTCCTTTGGTTACAAGCACCTACTAGTTTGTTATCTTATCCAAGGGCATTTGAAAGCTCCAAAAAGCTTTCAATTTCTCCTTCATCCTGGTAATAAAACAGCTTAAGCTGTTGGGTTTCGTTTCGGCAGTTTAATTTATCCTCCCAAGCTTTGAGGAACTTAAGAGATGAAAAAAACATACCTAACAATTTTTAATTGACCCGAAGAAAACAACTATAAGTAAGTGGCCAGGTACTCCAGTGGGTAGGGTACTAGTCTTCTGTTATCCAGGATCTGAATCCTTGCTGTGACAGATTATTTATTCTGTTATTTGTGGCGTGGGGCGACCCTGGGACACATGGAGATCCTTCCTAGGGTACACCCTGCTGCTACAAATTATTGAAGGGGGATCCGAAAATGAGGAAAAAAGTGGCGGCTGAGTTTGATATATTATTATAATACACATACTCACACACATATGTAGATAAATTAGCACAAAATAATACCTTTAATTTATAGGAATAACATATGTTTTTATCGCAAGGGAAAAGCTAATTATTGATGGTTTGTTTTTGACAGAAATAAAAGATAAATAAACCAGAAGTTTATGGTTCGAAATTGGTTCAAAGAATATTTAAATGAATAATTATATTCATTTTTTTTAAATATTAATACTAGTAAATAAAACTTTTTTATTATTTTAAAGTCATACCATTAACATAATTTATTGATATAACAAAGTGAAATAAAATTTTAAAAATATTTAAGCATATATTGCGTACCAAGCATATATTTATTACCATGGTTAAACATAATAATAGGCTTACCGAACCTGGAGGTTCGATACCGAAAACACCAAATTCCGCCTACACAGACTCGTCTAATGTTCACCGTTCAAGCCCAAATGGTTAAACATAATAACTTATAATTTTTTTCTAAATATTGTAACTAATCTGTTTTCAACACGGAATTCAAAGTACTATGCAATAAAAACTACTTAATTAAATAATAAATTCTAGTGTTATTTTATAACATTATAAAATGGGTGGGTAGAATGTTTGTTAGTATTTAAAAAATATTTATTTTAAATTTTAATAAGGTAAATTTAAATTTTAAAAACCTGAACCACTGCAACCCCTGAAGAGTCTTGGACTGAGTACATATTGAGATTTTCACTATTTCTAACCAACAATAACCAATGAGGGGATTAGGCCGAGATCGATTTCAGCCGCCAGATTTATTTCCCATTTTCGAGTACCTACTTAATAGTTTAGAGTAGCCAGCATAATGGCCAGGAATGTCCAAGGTCGCTGGTTTAAGCCCGAAAATGGTCTTTGGTTTTCTGTTGTTGTTTTTTTGTAAAAATCCTTCGTTTCGGCGTCTTTGGGAGGTGTCGTAAAATGGTGATCCTCAGCCTGTGCGATCTAATCAGACCTAAATAGGCAAAATTTTGAACTCTCGCTGTAGCATCGTTTTCTTAGCCACTTCAGGATAAAAGTGACGTTTAATGAAAGAACAAAGAAAAAAAAAATGTTTAAAACTAAAATAGCAGTTTTCTTACAAGTTGGCTCTATGGGCAATTACGTCATACGGAAAATTCCTACCAGTCGTTGCCACATTCTGCTTCTAAATGTTGGAGAATGTCGCTACAGTAACTTGTTTTTCCTGTGTTCACTGTCAAGACAACAATAATCCTTTTTTTTTTTTTTTTACTTGTATTTGATTGGTTATGACATTATGATTGATCCCTGGATTCGAATACTCCGAATTATTTTATTGATATACATATATTTCAATGTTAATTTTATTACTGAAATTTTGCATCATTGATTGGTAATTGATATCATTAAATTGCTATAATTAAACATCCAGTAGGTACACGTTAAGTTATTAATAATCGGACACGCAGAAATGGATGTGGGATTATATTTAATTTATGAAGAGTATGTAACTGGGAGTGTAGTTAGGTAGAACCGTGTAGTGAGGCGACGGTCAGATTCAATTAAGCCCGTGAATACATGACATGGTACAGGTACTACCAGCTTGCTATCTCGTGTCCATCTGTCCTCTCCTACGCATATTATAGCACCTCAGGATTACAGATACTAATACCTCCTGTAATCTCATCAATTTAAAAAAATAATAATAATAATCAGAGACGTGCATTATTATAATATCGAGGTGTGTGTATTATTAAAAAAAAGAAAGAAAAGTAAATTTATTCTGGGACCTTCATTCCCCTAAGAAGAACAGTAAAGTACCAAAACTGAGTCTTGTGTCTGGCTTGGTGTTCACGATGGTTCTCATCTTAGAGTGAAATATGGCTATTATTTTTTACTTTTGTATACAATTATTTGGGGAGATTGATTGCTGGAATAATTTGTTTTTAAATGAGGTTAAAGAAGATGCTTGGCGTATAGAGGTAGGTATGGAATTCCAAAGTGAGGTGGCACGCAAGCTAAAGGATGATGTTCGATAAGAAGGAAAATAGAGGTTAGTGGGCTGGGATCTTGTGTTTTTGTTTTGTGTCACATGAAATGTCCGTTTTAAAGATAATGGATTTTTTTTTAAATACGATTTGAAAACAAGATAATTTTATTCGAAATATTTACCTTCTTTTTCTACACATTTTTCCCAACGTGGCACCAACTTTTCTATCCCCTAACTGAAAAACTGAGCTTTGAAGTGAAACGAAATTTGAAAACGCACTTTTCACTCGATCATCATTTTCAAAAAATTTTCCTTTGACGAAGTTGTCTAAATTCCTGAACAGGTTGTAATCTGTTGGAGACAAGTCGGGAAAATATTTTGGGTGCGGAAGAACTTCGTAGCCCAGTTCTTTCAATTTTTGCACGGTATGTTTTGAAACATGCCGCTCAGTGTGATCAGGAGTCGGTATCCCCAGCTGAAAACTTAGCAAACCAAAGGCGAATGGTCCGTTCATTAACACGCTAATGATAAAATCTCGTTTTTACTTTCACTCACCTCTGTATGAAATAAGCAGTAGCAGAAACGCAAACGTGAACTATTCGGATTCGAATTCGCAGAAAATACACGTTTTAGTGTCAACTGAATTCCAAATGACCAAGTACCCAAAAGGTCTATATGTGGTAAGTCTGGCTCGAAAACGATAAGTTGTATATAACTTGAATTTAATATTTAGGAACGTATATACCTGAGATGTTACATCAGCTCTTTCAAGAAAATCGGAATTTAGCGCTTATAGAGAACGGGTTGATGTACAACTTAAACGAATTTGATAACCAACTAAAGGATAAAAGAGCAAACAATTTTATGCGTATATTTTTTTGTTTTCAATTTAAGAACCAAACCTTAAGTAATATGGATGTATTATGCGTACTTGAGGATTCCTTAGATTTGACCTGAAGTTCGATCAAAATTTTGTAGCATCCAAGTGTACAGATTTTAGAAAACCGCCGTGAATTTTTAAAAAATTAATAAGGTATTTAATTATATAAATGAAAATATTTAGTGGGCTTATCAAAGTGGAATTCCAATTTAAAGGGACTTTGTTCCTTTAATAATTGCACTTTCCTTTACATTTTATGATCAATCAAAACTGAATGAGGTATGCTGGGTTTCCCAATATGTATATCACAATTCTACTTTATTATAAAACGGTGTTGATCCTTTTTTGTATTTATATTCGATATACAAATGAATTTTTCGCTTACTTAACTCTTGTATATTTAAAAAAAGTAAAACCTATTAGGAATACATCATTATCCTACTCCTGACAGCAAAAATTTGGGGCCATTAATGACTTCACATCTACGTTCTTTGGAATCGGTGCCCTTCGCTATTCATGGAAAAGACTGCGGCAGAGCGACGTCATTGGGTGAGTCAAGACTGACTCCTTGCGTTTCGAAGAATTTCCTTGGGGTCAGACATTCACGATATCTTGTCTTTCTTTTGATTAAGACTGTAATAATTGTCGTTATACTGTTTAAAATTGTCTACTGTCGTTTACCATTAATAAACAATTATTTTTCAGAATCGTGTTTTTTGGCTAACGAATTCTTAAAAAGCTGCTTGCCTTTTTGAAATGATGATCAGAGCTCAAGAGAGATTAATAGTGGTAGGATTGCGTTGTTATTGATCTTAGGGATTTAAGCTTGAACGATGGTTAATAGATTAAATTGTGTATGCAGGGATTAGTGGTGCATTTTCATTCCATTCTTTATATATTTTTTTCTTTTTTATATTTTTGCAATAGCCTAAGGTGGCTATTTAGAAACATCTCCTAATATGAAAATGATAACACGATTCTTGGTTTTCTTGGAACTCCTGAATTACGGGATGGATTTTTAGGTTTTCGCTATAATTTAAAGCATTCTTTCGTGAAGTTTTATAAGTCAAAAAAATTGCGATTAAGTTTTTTCTTTAGATGAAAAAATTAAATCTTCTGTATTTAAGGAATCACAAACGTTCTAATCTTCTACTTAATACAAAGGCTCATCTACATGACTATCATACGGCCTGTCTGAACTTACGGAGTTCAGCTTTAAAACATCAAATTCTTCCCGTATCCAATCCCTAAAATTCAAATCCTTCGTGAAATCCTCAAACTGACCCATGACAGACTTTAATGTTGCGTGCGTATGTTGCTGTTTTGGCCCGAACCAGATATCATTCCTTTCATGACGAACTTCATTCCCACTCTAATCCTCTAGTTTCAATTCTTTCTTCCACTTCAATTCCGAGGCGTCTGAAAAGTAGATAGAATCGAGA
Organism: Piezodorus guildinii; assembly: GCA_023052935.1. NCBI lineage: Eukaryota > Metazoa > Arthropoda > Insecta > Hemiptera > Pentatomidae > Piezodorus > Piezodorus guildinii. The sequence continues at coordinate 70,897,693 of CM041296.1, read as the reverse complement.
GCTTCTAGTTTAAAATATTTTTAGAGTGCTGCCGCCAAGTAGCTTCTCTACATGTCTTGTTCATGCCTATTTTCTTTTAGCCTATTTACTGAATGTGTTGTACAATACAGTTGTAAATATCATTAAATAATTATTTAAAAAAAAAAAAAAATAAATAATCTTTCCTGAAATATGAGCAGTAATATATCGTTGGGTAGCGGATGTCTTAAAAAATATAATCTGCAATAAACTAAGTTGTGGAAGGTAACTTAATGTCTTTATTAGCCCATAAACATGTTGGTTATGGGATCAATGTTGCCACCGTACAGTATCGTACAAGTTACATTATTCCATACCGTATGGAAGATTTTAAAAATAATATTACTATACATACCAATTCGTTAGTTGTTAAATAAATGGAAAGTTGTTATTAATCCATATATAGACATTGTTATTAATTTTTCTAAGAGGGCGACTAACTAGTATGATAAAATTGTACTGAGTTTCTTCCAATGAATTTTTTTCCTGGTAATTTTTTTAATTGAACTAAAATATCGATAGATCGTTTAATTAAACGATATCTAGCGAAATGTAATACCGACTGAACTGCTGCAAGTTTGCAGTTGTAAGTAGTTAAGTAGGTAAAAGGATTGATGAGAAACAAGATAAATATAAGAGTGGTCTAGGTCAGGGCCAGCCTTCTCATTAGCTCACTCTCAAAACTTTCTTCTCTCCTTTATCGTCTGTTATTCCTTTGAGTCTCTACTCTCTTCCTCCCCCCCCTCTCTCTCTCTCTTTCTTCTCTACCCTCTTTATTACCCTCTCACCTACTCTCTCCTTTTCACTCCAGCATCCAAAGATCTGCAAAAACCGTGTAATAAATAGAGCGAGATTACTCTTACACTAGGAATCCCTGTCGCTGTTTCGCATGGGAGTAATTTGAATATAGTGTTATTTGTGTTTGAAATATCCAGTGCGGACAACACATGACTTTCACTTTCCTCGGTTGATAAAATCATTTGAAAATTTGTTTAAAATAAAGTTAGATTTAAAAACCGGTTAAGGAATTACAATCAGTTTCGGAGAAAACATGTGTTTCATATTAAATAATTTAACAATTGAAATTATTATGTACAATAAACATTTCACGATTTAAGCCCTTTTCGACTTTCCGTATTACGCTTTGCAGCTTTGTAAATAAAATAGCATTTTTTCTAAAATATTTGAGTTTACAACGGTATTTTATACATCTTTCACTATACGTGTTCGGTAAAAAAATAAAAATAATGTTTGCTCCTCTTTTTAGATATCGAATTCGTTTACCTTATATATTTATCAGTTTTTATCAATGCTAAGATGATATGATTAATGTATTCAAATTTACAAAATTAAAGGTGCTTTAGAGAAAGAAAATTTAAACTATCTTTATTTAAGCCCTATCAGACTATTTCAATCGGAATGAAATGTATTTGGTATTCAGGCCTATTCAATTTTACCGTTAATCGTTAGAGCCGTTTTTGAGAAAATAGTGCAAAATGCTTAGTATAAATTGGATCTTCTGATCGGCCTAATTTGATGAAAAAATTACTGTAATATCTCAGCAATACACATTTCTAAAATATGAAATTTCACAGACATATTTTCTGTTTCTTCAAAATATAACTGAATTATGGGCTTATTTATGGGTAAACTTTCAATTGTTTTTCTCTGTATTCTAATTATTCGCGGTTTTTGGGTTAAAAAACACTAATATTTTTTTTCTCTATCTTTAAAGACAACTGAATTTTTGAATTAAATCTGATACCAACACTAGGTGGAATACAACTAAATACAAGTGTGTTAATAAAAACCGGTAAACAAATAGGTCTCGAATTAAATACCGATAAGACGAAATATATGATTAGTAGCCGAAATGGTGGCGATCTTGAGAATATTACCATTTCAGGGCATACTTTTGAACACGTAGAGAAATTCAAGTACTTAGGTTCAATGATTACAAGAAAAAATGAAATCAAGGAAGAAATAAAGTCCCGGTTAAAGGTGGGAAATGCGTGTTATCATTCAGTTGCTAAGTTACTTAGTTCGCGGCTTCTATCTAAAAACTTAAAGGTTAGAATTTATAAAACTATTATTCTTCCAACGGTTCTTTACGGATGTGAAACGTGGCCGCTTACTTTGAAGGATGAACAACGCCTTAAGGTTTTCGAAAATAAGGTATTGCGTAAAATATTTGGTCCGAAGAGAGATGAGTCCACTGGGGAGTTTATAAGGTTGCACAACGCGGAATTGCGGAACTTGTATCCTGTGAATATAATTGAGCTGATTACATCGCGGAGACTCAAATGGGCGAGTAAAGTTGTTGGGCCCAATGACGAGCGAATTCCGAGAAAGTTGGTATTTGCTGATCCGAAAGGTAGGCCGAAGCGTAGATGGGAGGATTGCGTTAAGGCTGATCTCGGGGGCTTGGGCTTGAATGGTGAACAATGGACGAGTCTGTGTAGGCGGACTTTGGTGGTATCGGCATCGAACCTTCGGGTTCGCTAAGCCTATTATTATTATTATTACCAACACTAGGTGTTAAGAACATCGTTGCACGGCCTAGTATTTTTGGGCGTATTTAAAAACAATTGGTCCAGTAGTTTCGGAGAAATGCCGCGGACGGTGGACAAACGAATTTTTTATTCGTTATTCTGGTTCTACATATCTTAAAACGTAAGCCCTCAAATTTTGAGAGGATTATATTTTTTTCGTGTTCGATTACAAAGGTTCGTTATTTAAAATAATAAACCAATATAAGTATGACATTAAACCAAATAATAACTCTTTATTTTCATATAAACCTTTTAGAAGCCAGGAGAATTCTGATCTACATCTTTTAATGTAAAACCGTAGTTAAATCTATCAAATTCACTTATAACTAAGTTAGACGAACTATTTATCGATTTAATTCAATCGCGAATTTCCAAATGATCAAGAGTAGGATTAAAGTCAGTTGTTTCCGCCGACTGTTCGCTGGCAAACTTGGTGCGACCTGAAATTTAGTTTAATTTCCTGTTTAGTTCCTTCTCAGGTAATATAGTAGACCATTATCGCCCTGTTAAATCTCCTCCTATTACCGTCACAGCTTACCCCAATGATAGATGTCCCTTCACAAATTACTTGACCCTATTAATCGCTTCTTAATTGGTCTTGAGCAACTTAACGGGTATTCGGAATGTTGACGACATAATTATTACCTCCAGTTAATACTTTTTTGTTTAATGACTCAAATTAATTAATCTTTTTTTGTATGTAATATTTTTTATGTAAATTTTATTAGATCCGTATAGCTCTTGATTTTTTTATTTGTGATTCGCATCTATCCTACAGGGTCATTGGCGTCATCATGGATACAAAATATTCTGTTGTAGTACCCTACAATCTTTAGTTACGGGTATCTGTTTCTCTCTGTCGCAGATTATTTTGTGCAGGGTGTATGGCAGTCCAATCCTTTTTCTCAAATACTCCTATTGCTTGTATTCTATTAGCAAATCCTTAACGGTTTGTTATACGTTGTCGCATTTTGTGCAAGTGGGAGCTTCTAGCCGATTTAGGAGGTATCCATGGGTGAATTGTCATTGGCCAATTCTTAATCTACACAGGATACTTTTTTCTTGCTATAGGTTCTCGATCTGGTTCTCCATTGGTAACTTTAGTTTTATTTTCTCCCAGCTTTGTTAGTCCTCTTCTCCATTTTTCTGTCCAGTCCGATAGCAATATTTTTTTTTTATTGAAGCACCCAATCTTTTACTGTTATACCACTAATTGAATAGTACTATTTTCTTCTCCATATCTGGCCGTGTTGGCTGCTTGGTCAGATTTTTCATTGCCCGAAATTCCTTGATGAGCTGGTACCCATAGCAAAATGACACTCATATCTTTGACTTTCATTTCCCCACTTTTGTTTATTATTATTATTACCTTAAAGACTTTCTAGAAAGAATGTTCTAAATGATAGTAAAAAACTTATTAATATTCTTTCAGTGATTTAGGATTTCGCGAAAACCAATAATCGCTTTATCATTTTTAATATATAGTTAGATCTCTATATCACCGAAGTGTTGAAGTTTGCATCCTATTTCACACATATATTCAATTAAATGTTTTATAATAAATATTTTGCCTTATACTTTTCTCCTAAATCATACAACAGCGTTTTATCCCATCAAGGTGATGGAACCATTATAAATTATTTCATGTAGAATGGAAAGCATGTTCTTTCTAATTGGATGGATAGCGATGAACGTATGATTTACTATTCAACTTTGACATCTGATGGAGGTTGTTAATTTTATCACTGGATTTCAAATTAACCTTCAGTTATATGGTTATCAATTCTGCTTCCAACATGATCTGCTTATTTAATGTATTATATCATCTGTTAGTGTCATCGCCTTTTTTTATGAATATATAATCTCCCCACTAATTGTGGGGAAGTTTGTAAAAATATGCCCTCCGATATAATTTTTCACTTCAGGGATTTCTGTTTAGTACCCATTATGTTATTCCTTTTCCGTTTTCCATTTAATTTAAGTCATCGGTTAAATTAAAATTCCTGTCCATTTTTAAAATGCCATAATTTTAAGTTTCTAAATGTATACATACATATTTATTTATTTAATTTTTAATTTCCAATTTTACTTTATTATAATCTTGATTATAATTGTATATTTTCCAATTTTATAACCTTCATGTAATTTATTCATTTTTCAATTTTTTTTTAATGATTGTAGTGCATAATTTATGTTTATTTAATAAATTTTCTTTTGTTTCAGGTAAGTGGATATGATCAGTTGTAAATATATTCTTCTGTGAGTAGTATGTATGACCATTCATTCTGACATTGTTTAGCCATTTTTGTACTTACCATTATGTAATTTCATTGTTTATACATTCACTGTTATTGTTATTATGTACATGATTTTATTTTTATTAATATTTAATGGCTGTTTTGACCTCTGGTAGGTCGCAATAAACTGAAATCAATGTTTTTTCATTTTAGTTAATGTATTTACTATTTGAAATTGGATATCAATTGGTATATAAATAATTCACTTTAAATAATAATTTTTAAACTTGCAATGTGATGTTAGGTATTTTTTGTCTTTATTCACAATATATATCTGAAGTATGATAATCAATATTGCATTAAAAATAATTTTAGGTGTGGTTTATTCGGTTTTATTAACAAATCGCATAATGATATTTTGCGCTGTCTGAATTTTTTATTTATTTTCAAAATAAGACCCAGTGAAATCGCAATCACATTGTGTTTCGTAACGTCATCGGTATCGGGCGAAGGTGGAGCAGTTACACTAGGAACGGGTCGTTACAATTTGTCACGGTTATATTGGGATAACTCGTTTTGGGAATTACATGGCTGCTTGCAATTAACCAAAGAGATGTTGTACAGCACTTGGATCCAAAGCTGATCGTCAGTATTTTGAATTCCCATATCTTTTCTGCCTTGTTTCAACCCAATTTACTGTTCATGGATTATAAAATTAATTGTTTATTCAAATAACTGATATTATTTGAAGAATGTTTAAATCCAGGATTCTAATTTACATTTTTATGAAAAATAATTTTGCCTCACAAATTTTTTTACATGCTGTTTTTTTTTTTTGTCGTACATCAATGCAAATACTCTCTTGTTACGTGCTACATCAAAACTTATTTATTTATTTTTTTTAATATTTTGTTTAATATCATCCCATCTACACGTTCCTCATTTCGACCAATAATTATGTCTTGCCATGTTTTGATATTTTTACTCCAGCCTAGTTATTTTACATATACTAACATCTGTTAAATATTAGTTACTACTACAATAAATATAATGACACACCTTAGTTTGTATAAAAGGGATCTAATAAAGAGTCGTATTATTTTTATTATGTGTTAACCAGGTCAGCAATTTTTTTTTTTATTAACTGCATTATTTATATTATGCTAAGTAAGAAATATACGTACTTGAATCCAAAAATACTCTTCCCATATTTAAATATTTAAAAACAGTTACTAATTGTTCGTTTACTCTAAATTCTCTGAAGATATTAGATTAAACTAGATAAATCGGGAAACCTCTAAAGAGGTTTGAATTTTTAAAACTACTGGATAAAGTTCCATTAAAAGGAAATTCCTTTATTGATAAAGTTATAATTATAAAGTTTGCTTTATTTACTGTCAAGTTCTCAACTGACCGCTTCTAATGGTATTTAACATAACATCTTCCAACAACTTTGGCATAAACAGTTCTGGCGGTTATTCCACTAAAAGTAACTTTTCCAACTACCCTGTTTCTTGGCTCTACGTAATCAACTGTAATAATGATTGGACGCATTATTTATTTAAAAGAACCAAAATTCCTTTACAGAAAAAACCGGTTTAATATTCTTTATTAACGCTGTACAAAACATTTAAGTTATCAATAATTGAGAGTAACAGGATTTCTCAGTATCTTGAACTAAACATTAAATTTTCTTTGTTGCTAATAATATTTTCAATTATTTAAAAGTATATTATATTCAGAATGGTCGTTGGGATAACGTAAAACATGTTTATTGTTTTTTGTTTTTTTTTTGTCTAATATGAAGCATTATTATTCTTATTTATTGATTTATTATACAAGCATGAAAGGCTTAAGTAACTCGATAGAACAAAGAGACAGACTGTCACCGTTTAGAAGATCATTCCAAACTTTTACGCAACTTAATGTTAGATAATTTATAATTCATTTTTAATTACTGGTTATTAGTTAGAACTGACATGAGCATTGAAGGTAGATATGATAATGTTATAAAAGAAATTATGATTTTTAAAAATCACTTAAGTTCATGCAATTGTCCCCACTCTTCATCACCTTCGTTCACTTCGTTATTTTTCATCACTCTATTAATTATTCCATTCTATTATTATTTGCCTTTTTCTTTTGCTTTAGTTGAATATTATGTTATTATGTAGTTATTATATAGTTACATTTCTACTAACAACAATATGTATAATTATTTGAAATAAACAATATTATAGTTATTTTAGAAGGATTCATTTAAAAAATGTGCCGTATTTTGTACCTTTAAAGAAGAATGAAATCTACATATGTTTAAACGGCGTTTGAATCCCTTCCGAGAAAATAGTAGAAGTGTATTAGACATTGTTATTTTGTTGATGATTTCGCTGTTTATTTATGATAGATATGCATTGTAAACTAGTGGAGAGGGATACGAAACTGTAGTTCTGTTTCACTTTTCTCTTTTCATTTGAACGAAGGTGCCACAGAAATAACAGAACATAAGTTTAAATATCCGGAATGGCAACAGTTTCGGAGTTCTGCTTGACGGAATGAAACGGAGTTGTTCTGATCAAGGCAGAGGGAGATAAAACATAAACGAAATAAAACATAGCAGAAAAGAAAAAAAATCTCATTAAGAAGAAGGGTTTATGGATGCTTTGTTAAGGGGGAGAGAGTTGATCTAAAATTCCGACAGAGGGCTCTTATCATTTATTGCGCTGCTAAAATGCTTTTAAGGCGGGAGATGGCTGTGCCTCACTAATTAAAGCCCGCCTTGGCGCAGAATAATATATAGGGCTTTCCCGCGCCCGGGAACACAGGAGCTCCTCGGGGACAAAAACCCTTCTCCCGGTTTTCCTCCCAGAGGAATACCCGATGGAATTATAATTCCAGGGTGTCTAGTCCGGTCCATCCTATAATTGGTATGTCCAACAGCTGTTCCGTTTCCCTCCTTCCTTCGTTAGCAGATCGTTACATGAGGCCTTTTTCGAATGGTAATTACTACGTAAAGTTACTTTCATTCTGAATTTCAGGATGACAGATTCATTTCGATTTTTATTAGGAGTAATTGTGATACTACCACATATGTGAATCTCTTTCGTTGTTTTTGCCCGATTTTTAAGAATTTTATTTACATGCGATATAGCAGAAAATAAAATATTAAACAAATATTAAATATTAATCGCAACGGTGAAAAATGGACAGAGAAAAGGAGGATTTTCTACTTTCATGGAAATTTGAGAGAGACGAAAAAGAAAAAAACATAATCATGGGTTATTGCAGAGCAAGGGAAGGCAAATCTAGGAACTGTAATGGTTTGATTTCCACCTGGACCAATTAAAATATATTTCTTACCAGTTCGAAAATTAATTTTTATGTCCTCACTATGGTTTGTTTTGGGCGCCAATTTTGGATAGTCGCCGGTTTCATTCCGAACTAATCTTCCTCCCATCAGTTCTACAATATTATTTTATATTACCTTATCTCCCCCGCTCAATTATATTGTTAATTTTTTTTTTAAATGAAAAAACTATCCTAAATTCAAATTGAAGCACTACCATAATTGAATTAAATTTAATTAGTTTTGTTTGTTTATTCATTTAACGTCATTAGATTTTACTGTGGCCAGTTGGTTGATGGTTAGTGGGATTATTTTGCCTATCCATGTTTAATTTGGATAACGATCTTTTACGAGTACCTGGATCGAGACCACCTTTTTACGTTCTCTCCCCTCCCTCGAAGGACGCCAAAACTAACGATTTTTTAATCCTATTAAAAAATCCTAGGACCATCTTTTAAAGCCAGGTTTCAACCCGTGACTTTGGGCATAGAAGGCTGTTATGTTTACGACTACACCACTGGTGTAACTTGTGACTAATATAATATTTCAGTAACATATTTGGTCTCGTCTAGAATAATATGGGAACTAACCTCAGTTAACCATCATTGAACAGTACCATTTGTTCATGATAAGATAATGCAAATAATGGACCACATAGACAAAACATAGAAATAGCCCTTAGCCTATATTTGATTACTAAGATTGCATAAGGTCTGATACTACTATCTCATTGGCCTAATGTTTTTGTTTGAATTTCCGTAGATATCGCCACTCCTAATCTTGGTACTAGGAATCTAGTGTTTTTCCGTCCTTATCAGTAACGGCGAAGAAAAAAAAAATGCATTCCAAATTATCGACGTGTCATTTAAGATTTCAAATGTTAGTTTTGACTAGAACATTTTGGCGTTACTTCAAAATATAAAGCTAGATAAGCACTTTTTTTTTGTTTGTTAGTTGAAGTGTTCTACTATTTTCATTATAAGGTATTTTCCTCAAATTCATAGGGAAGATTCAAATCAATTTTGAAGTTTGAAAGTTGTATTTTGTTTTCTCATTTCTGAAATAATTATTTGGGTCACTCTTGGTTTAGTTTGCACTAATCTCACTGAACTGAAAGTATACTCGTATTTTGAAAAAAAAAAGTACAACTCACAAAAATAAATCCATATTACATACCATTCTTATGTTCTGTCCTATGCATGTGGCATCCGTCATTCCTTTAAATTTTGTTAATTTTAGTTTTGTTTTGTTCCTTAATTCCGCCGAAATATAGAATTGGAAATATCTAATACTTATCTTTCACGGTGAAGAAAAAAAATGCATTCCAAATTATCGACGTGTTTTTTTAAGATTTCAGCCAAATGTTAGTTTTGATAATAATAGTTGGCGTTACTTCGAACTAGAAACCTAGATAAGCACTTATTTGTTTTTGTTAGATAATGTGTTTTCATTATGAGATTCATTAATATGTTTTTTTCCTTATTCCTAAAATGATTATATGGGTCACTCTTAATTATATTTAGTTTCCCCTAATCTATCATACTGAACTAAAAGTTTATAAAAAATAAATAAATCATTTTTATCACTTATCATACATATGCAAGCGAAAGCCGTCATTTCTTTAAGTTGGTTATTTCTAGTTTCGTTTTTTTCTCAATTTCGCTAAAATATGGAGTTGGAAATATATACTGCACGATTGCGCTTGAATTGTATTACGTAAGATGAATAATAAGATTTTTCCCGCTTTGTTTCGCTTTCCATACTCGACGTACATGTCCTAATCACTTGTATTACTTGAGATTATTACTAAGATATTACTCAAAGAGCAGAGGTATTATTATCCGAAGCCGAGTGAAGCTGTCGCTGTAAATCCTCTGGAGCTGGAACTATAATTATGCGTGGCCCCTGGAGAGGAGAGAAAGGGCTCCTCTATTTGCTCTTCAATGAAGATTTTATCTTACCCTACGTCCTCGCCATTTTCAGCTGCCTTCAGCGAGCGGCATCTCTTCATCAATGCTCCCTTTTATGTATTTTCATTGTTGTCATGTTAGTCATAACGAAAAATGATATATATTAACAAATATTTTCATTAAATTTCTCTATCATATAGCCATTATTAGACCTATTTGGACATATGGTATTGAGCTATGGGGATCCACCAAACCATCAAATTCCTCCCGCATCCAATCCTTCTGATCCAAAATCCTTCGAAAGATCCTAAATGCTTCTTATTTTTTCACAAATAATCCTGTTAATAAAGACCTGAATTTTGCATTTGTTGCAGACTTAGCCAGTATTAGATAATCCTCCTTTTGTTCCAACCTCCCAGCCCACTCAAACCCGCTTATCCGTATCCTCTCATCTCCATCTATTCCCGATAACCCTTTGAGACGGCTGAAACGACGGTGGGCTCGAGGCCTGCTAATGAAAATACTTCTGGGTAGCTTCTTCACAAGAGTTATTTAGTTAATTGTTATTTTTTTCACATGTATTTATTTTTTTTATTTTTTTTTTTTTTACTTACTGTTGTAAATATCAATACATAAATGAAAAAAATTCTCACAAGAGAACCGTCGAACAATTTGTGATCCAAACAACTGAGATCGAGCATGTACAAAACAAAAAAAAAAATTAACACTAAGAAAATGTAGACAAAACGTATTTTTTTCATTCGAACTCATATAACTCCTAAACGGTAGGTTCTAGTTACAAATGTTATTTAACAGAAAATATTCCCCACTAATTTTTTTACATGGAAACTGTGGTCAAATGTTCGATCCAAGCAACGGCAAAACAGTAACAGAGCTAAAGCGTGTCAAACTGAGGGTGATTAAACATTACACAATGAAAGTTATAGACCTTAAAAGACATCCTTGTCAAAGTTTCTTAAAAAACTATTGCGATGAGTTACAAATTGTTGTTTTGTGTTCAATAACACCCTCATTGTATTTGGGCGTCGTAGAACGTTATAGTCGCTAGCAAAGAACACACTTTTTAAATAGTTTGGATACTAATAATTTATAGTGGATTGCGAACCCACCCGAATTAAAAATGTTCATATAAATGGATTCCGTATTTTCGACAATATAAAACCTACAAAGTGGTTTTAATTTTGAACAGCTGAAAAGAAAAGTTGTCATCAATGTTTAATGAAATTAACAAATAAATTAAATAGGACTGTTCTGTTTTTAATATTCTAAAGAATTATGCAATAAATTTATTTTATTTTTATCCAGTTCTTGTACGAGTCTATGTAAAAACAATTTTAATTAAATTTATGGAAAATCTTTAAGAGTATAGAGTAACCATAAACTATTGATATTGTTTAAAAAGAAAATTAAAAAACGAATTAAAAAGTTGGACGTTTTCCAGTGAAACAGAAAAGATAGGAAATAAAATAATTAATTATTTTTATGTATTTATAAATGTTTTTAATAATAAATTAAGGCAGTGAAGCCAACATATGAATTATTCATTTGTGTTCGTGATTGACACTAATTTTTTGTTCGGTGCTTATATTTATTTTCCCTATTCTATATGTTTGTCAAATAACCCATCATTTTGTTTATTTATTGGATCTTGTTGCCTATATTTTATTCATAATTTAAAAAACAGATTTGAATGACTAAAACTTGTGCATTAATTAGAGTTGTATCACATGACAGAGTCCGGTTGCTAGCCGCATAACGATTTTTCCCGACCTTGCTGAAATAGTCATCGAGTCATGTTTATAAATGGCTTTATTAGTCACTAATAATAGGGTCATTACTCCGCAATTATAATTATTTATAGCTCATAATTTATAGCGTCCTAATGAAATCGGATAATTGCTATAGTTTTATTACAGCTTAAAAATTACTTACTATCTTCCCTCTCCGCTAATTATAAGAGTTTGTTTTGAATGGAGACGAAAATACTTTATGATGAAGTCTAAAAGCAATTTTTCTCTTTTTCTTGTTAATAATTCAAAGGGAGTAATTGTTAGTGATGAGTGAAGTTTTAATTATATAATTACACAGCGCGTTCAATATCGATCTTAATTCAACTTTCATAGGATGCCGTGTCCCATCGACTTGATGATGGATTTGTAATGTTTAATTATTTTATTTTATTTAGGATACCTCTTCCATCATAATACCGTTTTGTTCATAATACATTATTTATACTAGGGGTACTCACTACGTTTGCTATAGCATGCTATTGTGCTAAACCCATCAATTTTATACAGGAAATAACTGTAGAAACTCGACGGGTTTAGCAAAATAACACAAATAGCATGCTATAGCAAACGTAGTGAGTACCCCTAGTAACGATAACTTATGTTTAACTTCACTTATACAATTTATATTATGTCATTTATAGCTCCTAATCAACTTAACCTATTATCGTAGGTTTATAACAATCACCATAATAGAAATTAATGTTTCAACTATTTAAACCAGAAATTAAGGTTTCAATTATATTGTAAGCCAAGCATTTTGCTCTGAAAATACCGTTGAAAACATATTTCAGGGTCAAAAAGAAATTTCCTGGTAGAACTTACACATTCATTAGGAATATTAAGTATCATTAATGTTTTGGTTTTGGTTTATTATTTTTAATAATGAACCTTTGTAATCGACCAAAAAAAAAAAAAAAAATACCTTTCTTCACAATTTAAGGGTTTACTATCAAGATGCGTAGCACCCGAATAACTAATAAAAAAAATCCGCGGCATTTCTCTGAAACTACTGGATTAATTTTTTTGAAATTTGCCACAACGTACTAGTGCATGCAACGATTATTCTCACATCTAAACGTTGATATCAGCTAGATATTTTTAACACGGTGGCCTATTAAAAGTGATTTAATTCAATAAATCAGTTATTTTTTAAGATATAAAAAATGTATATAGAGTTTTAGAATCAGTAAAGCGCGATAAACAAGGAAAAACATAAAAAAAAGATTAAGCAAAAAAAATAGAAATCTTGACCATATATACGCCCTTAACTCAGTTATTTTTGAAGACAAAGAAATATTTATTAGTGTTGTTTATTTGAAATTTTTAATAATTTATTTTTATTTCTTTGTTTATTCGTGTCCTTAACCTAGGTTCTATTATTGAACACCGCATAGCTTATTTTATAATAAAAGGTCTTAAGTTGGACAAACATAGACTTATTACTAAATTACTAAGCTAAATATAATTTAAATTTTCTTTAAAAAAAATCGTTATGTAATGTTTGACATGGTTAATTCACGATCAGGGACAATATTTACGTCATTTTTACCTAAATAGTTTGTTAATCTATTTTTAAGAAAACTTCTCGAACTCAGCAGACAGACATCATGCAATTTTTCTCTATCTACGGACTTATGATTTAAATATTTAAGTTACTGGAGTATAAGGTATTTTCAAAACGTTTTATTAAACTCGTTAGGGATATAGTGGCATTTATGGCTTCTGTGGAATGTGTAGATGAGTAACTTAAGAATCCTGAGCAACCCAATGTTAGTTCTATTGTGTATCGTTTAGTTTATAAGGTGGTGTTGTCAACATTAGGTCTTGTTGATAGTGCTCTAGCCCACTGCTTTCCAGGCCCGGATTCAAATCCCGGTCGAGGCAGAATATTATTTTTTCTATTATAACAGCTGGGGGATGGAGTAGGATGGGGATCTTGTGGTATTGAGGCCTTCCGTTGGCACAACTGGCCTCTATAAAGTGGTCATTCTAAAAATTGGGGAAAATCTGGTTGCTGAGCGTGAACTCGGGCCAATCACGAATTTTATTATAGAATAGATATGGATAGATACATAGACATTTAGTTTATTGGCTATTACATACGTATAAGCCATTGAGTTTGACCCTTTGGGTGTTAGTGATTATTATTATTAAATGATAATATCACAGATACATGTACATACATATAGCACAGTTATAAATAAATACATAAATGATAATAGCATAAATACAAGTGAATAGGTAAATTCTGTTTGCTTACTGGGACATCTTAGTAAATATTGTGACACAGATTATGTGGATCTGTCGTCTCCTTAAATGTATATAGTTTTTAGCAAAAAAAAAAAAAAAAAAAAAAAAAAAGAAGTTATTTATTTTATTCACATTATCTATATTTAAAATGTTTTCTAAGGATAATTGCTCACTGTTTTGAACAATGTAATTCGCAATTTAATGTTCCCTTTCAATACTGAGTGTAGGACATTTTAATAACAGGTGCTCTAAATTTTTCCCGTTTTTATATTGAAATTGGTTTTATAATTAAAAAGTTTTCAGTATCTGACATTCTTAGTTGGCTAACAAGTCTCAGTTTATTTATCTACCAAATAAGCCTCTGACGATATGACGACTTGTAGTGGTGTAAGGTTAGTTTCTTTGGCTTAGTATGTTATTCAGTTATTTTCTATGTTCGAGAAAGAGAGAGAAAAATAACACAACTGGATTTAACAAATATTGTGAATACTCCTTTTGTTAACTACTATGAGCTAGAGATACAAAGACATGGGTCCAAATATAGGCTTGCAAATAGAGGAGCCTCAGGAGCACAAAAGGGAGAAGGGAGGCGGAATAGCGATGAAAAATGGAGGTAGGGTGAAGAGGATAAAAATGGTGGAGACAGCTGGTGTGCTGGTGACACTGACCTATATCTGATAGCCACTCCACCACCCTCTCTCCCTGATCGATGTGTCCCTCTGTCATCGGGGTCTCATTGTTCGTCATCTGCTCCTGCCACTCCATGGGGGAGTAGAGTAGCATGGGTGTCACATGCAATGTGCAAGATGTGTATAGGCCCTGCGGCTGTAATAATTGTGATAGGCAACATCTCTGTCTTTTTGGCATAAACGTTGTGCATGGAAATTTTAAAATAATTTATTTTAATTAAGTAGCCAAGTGTTTTAATCTTTAAAATAGTGCTTTAGAGCAGTAATTCTCAACAAAATATCTTCATCCATTCACTTCCGTAACAAGGAACATCGAAATCCTAAGAATCGTGAATGTGTATAGAATAGAATAAAAAAAAAAAAAAATTTTTTGTCCCATTACAACCCATGAAGGTATATAGAGATTCGTACTGTTTCTAGGCCAACGGCAGTGCGGCATGAGGTGATAACGCCTTAATAACGCTCAGCCGTCAGGATTTCCCCCAATTATTTTGGGTACTTTATGGAGGCTGGGTCTGCCCTCCATACCCTAGGGTTGCGCCTGACTGAATTAACAGAATAAATAATATTCTGCCACAGCCAGGATTCAAACCCAGGACCCGGAGCACAGCAGACTAGCGCTCTATCCACTTGACCACGCCGCTCCCTATAGAATAGAATAGAAAAAAAAAATCTTATATTAAAAAATTATATTGTTTGTCAATTCATTTATTGTTCATTCTTTTCAACACCATCGTTTTCGGAAGATTTTATTTTTATTTTTTTTTGTATAATATTTCTTATTTTAAATAATAACTATGTAAATTTTGTCTGTTGGCTAGACGTATTATATTATTTCATATTTCAATGTACAATCAGTTATTCTCAAGGGACCCAGTCCTATAATAATTTATATTTCTATTCTATTCTACCGTATTAAAAAAAAAAATAAATAAAATCTAGGACTGGTTCTCTTAAGAATAACTGATTGTACATTGAAATAAGAAATACTATAATACGTTTGGCCAACAGACAAAATTTACATAGTTATTATTTAAATTAAGAAATATGATACAACAAAAAATATAAAATCTTCCAAAAACGATGGTGTTGAACAGAATAAAAAATAAATGAATTGACAAACAATTTATACATTTAAACAATAGGCTTTTTACTTATATTCTTCATTCAAAATTCAATACTCAGAATAGCAATATTATAATTTATAAGTGTCTGTTTGGGATGTAGGAGGTACAGGAAAAGTTGGGATTCGAATGAGGATAGAGAAGCAGCATGACGGATATGGGTAGTAGAGAATTCCAGAGGGTAGTAGAGCGAATAATAATAATAATAAATACCAATGCTATCTAAACTCCGTATCCTAGAAATGGCCAAGTAGGGGGAATGGACACTAAGAAATAAACGACCAGGCCCTAAGGGTTTATTTCGCGAAATATTGAATTACTAACATTTAAAGTACACTAAATGGGTCTCATGTGGTATAGTTGCTAGCATAACAGCTTTCTATACCCAAAGGTGATATTTTAAACCTGGCAGGTGGCTCTAGGATATTTTAAAGGAAGTAAAAAATCCTGAGTTATGGTGTTCCAAGCTTGTGCGATGTCATATCATAATTAAACCTATATAAGCAAAATTTAGGACTCTCACTGTAACACCTTTCTATTAGCCACTACAGCATTATGTGAGGTTAAATGGATAAACAAAAAATGAAATATTAAGGTTTTACTTGTGGACTTCTACCGATCAAAAAAATATATATATTTAATAAATAGGGAGTTTATATACCATTTATGGTTATGCCTTATAATTGTATATAGGTATTTATCGGTCACGAAATCCCATAGCTCCGTGACCTTATCCTTACGATCCTATTTTTATAATATATTTTAATAGCTCAGCGTTGTGGAATAACACTGCGACCATAGCGTTCAATAAAGATATCTGCAACGCGATCAGAGAGGACTATCCTGATAATTACTAAACATTAGGAGTAGACTAAACAAAAGATAAGGGTCGGGCATGTTGTGTTTACATTGGCTATCAGGGGCAGGCACGCCACATCCTATCCTCTGTTAATCACATCTCCATTCACCTCCTTCCATTCACTAGTCCGTTTCCTAGGGCAATATAATGCGTCATCGTAACCTCCAATATTCCCGTATCACGATTATAACGGCTATATTTACTATCACATGGCTGTTCGAAAAGAATTTTAAAAATCTGCTGAGCGCTTCACACAATGTTCACTTACATCATCACGTTAAATAAATTTGAATAACTGATAAACTGTTTCAGCATTAATAAAAAATTTAATAGAATACCAATAGAAGCAAATGTTTGTAGAAATTAAACTGGTGTGTAAGATTTACGCCACTCTTCATTACCTTCAAGGAGTAGGTTTATATACACTGCTCCACAAAATAAAGTGGTCGCACTTTGAAAAATCATTTTTTTTTTCCCCTGTGAAATTACATCAACATTTTTATAAAATAGTATACTTTCGGGATGATTTGGAGGTAAAATTAAGATAAAGGAACAAAATATAAAGATAACAGAGATCCTTGAACAATATGTTATACCTTTTGCTCCATTAATTAGAGAAAATTTTATTTTTATGCATGACAATGCTCGACCACGCACTGTGAACTGTGTTCAACAATATCTTAATGATACATGAATCTACTGTATGATGGCCAGCTTGTAGCCCTGACTTAAATCCTATTCAACATCTATGGGATGAACTTGGCAGATGTGTGAGAAGAATTAAACCTCCTGAAAAATTACAGGAGCTGAGAACTTCTTTATTTGAAGCATAGCATTAATCCCGCAAGATGTAACAAACCTTATTATAAGTATGCCTACTAGGCTCCTGGCAGTAATTCAAGCAAGAGGAAGCAATACTCGTTATTGATAGTTGTATTAAACAGAGAAAAACAATTTTGTTTTTTGTTATATTCATTTTCGTTAATTTTCTCTTTTTCCAAATAAATGTTTATTTTTTGTTTCTTAATATTAATTGCACCTCTAGATCATCCAAAAATAATACTGTTTTAATAAATTTTTGATAATATGTACATTATTTTCACAGGGGAAAAAAACAAAGGATTTTTCAGACTGCGCCACTTTTTTTGAGGATTAGTTTAGTAATATTTTTTCTAACATATATATCTTTTCATTTATGTATGGTACATCTAACTTACTACTTATTACAAAAACATTTTTTTTTTATTTATTACAAAACAAAAAAAAAATTATATGTTAAAAATTATATATACAAAAAAATAAAAATTAAAAATAGTTCTCATTTTAATGAGTATTGAATTAATTTATATTTATATAAACTTTCACTAAAATTGATAATGGTCAATAGCGTCAATGAGAAATGTTCTCTGATAAAATATTGAATTTATTTTTAAGTTCTTTTTAAATAAAGAAAATTAACCATATTTTTCACTCAACCCTTTTGCCATTTTCAAGGATTCTTTAATATGTCCTTTCTAATGTTTACATACAAATTTATATATTGTCACATAAAAAAATATACTTGAAGCTGAAGCCAGTTTTTTTTTTATAATTTGGCAACATACAATTTTTTATGTATGCAATATAAACGATAGATTAAAGGGTCCTTGAAAATGGCAAACGGCTGAAACGTAAGAGAGAAAAAAGGAAATTGAAGGGATTATTGAGTGAAAATATGAATATTTTTTTTATTGAAAAAAACCTAAAAATAAATTCAAGTATATTACATATATAGTGAAAACTAATTTATTTATTTGTAAATAAAATATATTAAAAATCAGGAGTTGAAAGTTTTATATCAGGTCTGATTACTAAATTATTTTCATGTGGAGTACGCTTAATTATTCAGAGTTATGCAGTTCTAAGTCCAGAACTACTAAGTTCTTTCGATAAAAACTGGTAAAAGGCAAAAGTGATCAGTTATTTTCTGAGGAAATGTGTTTCTAAAAATTTAATTTAGAATTCCCACTAAATAACCTTTACCTTTCGTCGCAAACCGATGACTTCCTGCCTCCCAGTGTACCTTGAATAGCATCATACTTACTCCTAAATCCAAATCCGATACCTAGGTCTCCATCTTGACAAGCGCCA
Source organism: Piezodorus guildinii (assembly GCA_023052935.1). NCBI lineage: Eukaryota > Metazoa > Arthropoda > Insecta > Hemiptera > Pentatomidae > Piezodorus > Piezodorus guildinii. Next base: position 70,878,770 of record CM041296.1, on the reverse strand, counting down.
TACTTGGAATCCACACACTAGACTGAAACGACAAGAAACTGCTCGAAGATACCGATTACTACAACACTTACTAGACCTATTTGCACATATGGAATCGAGCTATAGGGCACTACTAAACCATCTAATTATTCCCGCATCCAATCCAAAATCCTGTATGCTTTAAATATAATTTAACTATTTAAAAAAATAATTTGTTTAGCATGAACTTTTTTACCTCTGGTATACTTCTTTAACAGACTGGATCACAATGAAGTCCTGTTGATCTCCGTCATTGCAGTCGAACTATAACCGATAACCACGTGGGACTAATGTATACACATAGGAAGTAGACGACGATAGTAGAAAGGGTGAGTCAGGAGAGCGTTATCAGCTGTTATCGGAACAGTAAACAATGGTCCCGCACTGATTTATGAATGGAGCGTAAATTCGGCTGACGTGCCGCCTTTATCAATAAACATGTGGGGTCACTGGGCCAACGACCTCTCCCACACCGCGCGTCTTCCATCTCTCTCGCTCTATTATATTTTTATTTACCTTTATTGAGGGTTATATCTTATATACATACGTAGTGCATAGTTTAAATGTAGTTATCAAGAATATTACGAGTGAGAACTATTTGAAAAAAATTGTTTAGATTCATCCCACAATTGATACATTTTCATATTACTTCAGTAATTTTTCTTTATTTTTTAGTAAATCTATTTATTTGTACAAACTATTATCAAAATCAGAAGTTAAATAATAAAAGGGCGTAATGACCTTGCTGTTGATCGTCTAGGAATACAAAGAATTTATTTTATCTTCAAATTTCGTTATTGTATACGTTTATTTAGTTTGGTTTCATTTTATGTAATTTGACATTTCTTTTGTTTATATTGTAAATATTGTATGAATGGGATCCTTTAGCAATATTATTATTGTCCATTGTGTCAAACTGTAATACATACGAATAAAAAAAGAAAAAAAAAAAAAAAGAAATACAAAGTAACCTAACCTACAAACTATTTTACCAACAGACGGAACTCTCCTAATTATTGGTAACTCACAGATACAAGACTTGTTTATTTTTACTAAAATAAAAGATAAACTAAAACGATAATATATAGAACAAACAAAAATGCATAATTATATTAACTATTATTATTTTTCTCAAAAATGAACCTATCTATTTATTAAATAGAAAAAAATACCACATAGTAATTTGAGGCCTTATGATACTTACGGTAACAGGGTGTCTAGCAACAGGGAAAACCGGGAAAAGTCATGGATTTTAAAAACATATGGAAAAGTCTGGAAATTCGTACTTAGGTCAGGGAAAATGGTACCTAGATAACACTATGTTCTTCTTAACTCAGACAAAAGTTCCAATATGCCTACATGTTGATTCAAACATTAAAGGAAGGCTCTTAAAGTTTATGTAGATATATTGATTGTAAATAATTTGTAGTCAGATTTGTAAATATTGATTATTACTAACTGCAGTATCCAAGTTCATCATAATTCATTGGTATGTCAACTTAAACAACTACATCAGCTGGTGTCGGGTAGATATCGTTCAATTTTATCGTAAAGTAATTAGTGATTATATGTATATTTTAAATCTTGTATACTGTATTAATTATAATTATTCTTTGTTTTGTCGATTTTCTCCGATATTTGGCCAGGTATAAGGCCAGTATGAAAAAGTCAAGGAATCTCTTTGAGCTGATTTGCTAGACACCCTGAGTAAGTAGAAGCCAAACAACGAATAAAAAAAAATCGGTTTATTCATCGTACGCCGTCCTCGGCTTTTCTCAAAAATACCAGTGTATCCGACAATGATCCTAACACCTTGACGTTGATATCAGCCGATTAGTTTTAAAATGTTGGTGGATTATAAATGTTTCAGTTCAATAACTCAATTATATCAGATAGATAAAAAAATGCTTTATAATCCGGACACCGAATTAATCTAAAAAAAAAATTAAATTTTTACCTATATATATATATATATATATATATATATATATATATATATAACTCATGTGTTGTCCGAAAGATAAACTAAAAAAAAAGGAATAAAGGGGCATAAACAACACGCTTCATGGCTATTCAAACACTGCCTTTATTGGTCTTTTAATCCTCTATATATACATTTCTAATGTTTACAAGAGGTGGTTTGGAATTAAGGCTGATATACTACCTTATCAGTCCTTAACTTATATATATATGTATATGTACGACACTAACTCAGTTATTATTGAAGATCAAGAAAAATATGTATACATTTTTAGGATGTAATCTGAATAATTGAAATCGGTTTAGGAAAGCAGGGATGTAACGTTTTGAAATTAGCTCAATTGATAGGACATTTTCTTTTGATTAATTTATCATTGTAAATATAATTTAATTGTCTCTAAACAACGGTGTAAATTATACCTCTCTAATCGACAAATTACGAAGAAATTCTATTTGGGTCATCACTAATTAAATTTAACTGTGTTTATTTATTGCTTTTACCTTATACACATTTAAAATATAGAATTTAATTAGGTATTTGTTAATTATTTAACTCGTTTTTCATAAAACGTGAAAGTGCAGTTGATGTTGATTTGTTTATTTTTTAGGGGAAATTAAAAATATCGATATTGTAAATATTGAAGTAAAACTATCCTAGTAAAACATTCATAATTAAAAATTTAAAAATATAATGCGAATAAAAAATATTAAAGTTATAAAAAAGAAAAAAAAAAAAAAGAAGTGAATATATGTATGTAAAATGAATAATAATAAAAATACAAATAGACAAGAACTGCTTAAGAATAAACACAGAAACAGTAATAAAAGATAATATCAGAGCAATGACTACTATAGTTCTTATTTGTTGGGCAGGAAGAACTCTGTGTTAAAGTTATTGTACGAATCTAATTTAAAAAGGATATAGATGAGGAAGATGGTTGGGGGTTCGGTCATAAATTAGATACACACATTTAAAATAAGTGATATTATGTGCCGACGTTTCGGCCTACAATGTGGGCCTTCATCAGGGTTGACTCTGAGGCGCTGCCTAAAGGAGTCTGTTATATTAATCTAAAAGGATATAATATGAATAAGGAAATATTTATATTAAGTATAATATTACTATTGTACCCTGTGAATATAATTGAGTTGATAGCATCGAGGAGGCTCAAATGGGCGATAAAAGTTGTTGGGTTCGGTGAGGAACGAATTTCGAGAAAGTTGGTTCTCGCTGAACCGACTGGTAGGCGTCCGAAAGGTAGGCTGAAGCGTCGATGGGAGGATTGAGTTAAGGCTGATTTCAGGGGCTTGGGCTTGAACGGTTTTGCCTGTTATTATTGTATTATTATTATTATTATTATTATCATATTTGTAAATTATCTTTTGTAGTTTAATTATTCATAGATTTATAAAAATAAAAAAATAGAGGTATCGATATTTTGTTTTTACAGTTATTAATATTCTAAATCGTTTTATAATTGCATGCAATTTTGAATCCCTGATATTTTTCTTTTTCTTTTAATTAAATTGTTTTTGGTTTAATTTAAATTTATATGAATGTGAGAAAGCCTAGCGTATTAATTTTACGATATCCTTTATATGCATACGATAATTTTTATAATTTATTTCTATAATGATTATAAATAAACTACTGTTCCAATTTGTATAATATCCTATTCATGAATTGCATCGTTGCCGTTATTCGTTCGTTAGAAACTGTTGCATTTTCTTTTCTTTTAAAACTTTTGGTATGACACAATTTTATAAAAATTTAATGGTTATTAATTTATTTTAACCAACTGCTTACTCCTGACTGGTTGGTTAGTTAGTTTCGTCATCAGATAGCACCAATTAGTTTTAACTAGCTCTAAGAGAAATCGGGATTCTGAAAAGGTGTACCGCGTTAGTAATTGGCTTATGGTGATTAAACCCTAGAAAGGAAAAATTAATTTAACACAATTCGGGCCAGGAACTAACGACGTTTGCATTTAGATAAGGACGAGGTCGTAACTGTGTAATTTACTAAAAGTTAAAACTAAATTGTACTAATTAAAATGTCTGTTAACAAGTCAGCATCTATAATGTTCCGGGAGGGTTTTTGAGTTATTAAAAACAAATAAAAACTTAAAAAACAAAAAGTAAATAATCTGGTCGAGGCGTAAGCGCAAGTGAATTGGGTTCTGATGATCTATACAAAAGCAAGTTACCATTCACTTGTGTGCTTATCGAAGTATCTCAAAATGACATGGTTTAGGTGTCTAAAAAAATGGCAATAATTTGTCGAAATGCGCGTAGGCTGAATGAGAACAGAAATAGATCGTTGTTGTTTCGAATTTAAGCACGTGCTTCATGAAGCTGATTTTTTGGCGATCACCTTTTCAATCGCCTTGAGGTGGTCATCGACGCCTGATTTGCTTACATCGAGTTTCCATCCAAGTTTTGGCACAGTTATTACGGGACTTTCTTCCACCAAAGCTCGGAGAATATCCTCTTCAATGGAAGAAATTCTTCAAGATGAAGTTTCGCTATTGAAATCGTTAGAACCACCGTTTAACGGTGCACTCACTAACACTCCCATGTCTTAAAATCTTCGTAAAGACTGGATTGTTTTCAAGTATTGGAATCCTACAGAATAATCCATGAAATGTAAACAATTTATTATATGGAAGGATATTTAAAGAAAAACCTAAAATCTTGCATTGCCTTCCGGTTAACCCTATTATCTGTACTAATATTATAAAGCTGATGTGTTTGTTTGTTTGAACGCGCTAATCTCAGAAAATGCTGGTTCGAATTAAAAAATTATTTACCAAGGAAGGCTTTAAGCTTTATTGCATCAAGTTGCGACCGATAGGAGTGAAGAATCAGTGGACTATCTGGAAAAAAACGGGGGAAATTGACCTCGCATCCCAATGATTACAGATGATTTACCTTTTAATTTTAAAATAATTCAATTTCCCGTTAAATTATCTTTAATAAATCACTGGGGCAAACATTTAAATTCGTAGGAATCGATTTACATCAAGACTGCTTTTCACACGGCCAACAGTATGTCGCATTGTCAAGATCGGGTTGCGGAGAAAATCAGTATGTTCTGCCACATGAAAAAGAAACTAAAAATATCATTTACGCAGAAGTACTTTAAAATATATTCTTTTAAAAACTTCTTAATAGCGATCAGAATAACAGAAATTGACGCAGACGAAGCAACAGCTAGTTATGAATGTAATGGATACTACCAACAATGTATGTACTACCTTGTGAAATATATTACACCGTTGTATATACTTACTTTTCCAACTTCTTGATCGCATCTAATAGTTCAAGGAGACCAATTGGAATTCTATTAGCAGCTAAAGACTCGTGGAGGAGTTAACAAAGCTCTAAAACGTGCCCGTGAAGGGGAGGTAATGGAAAGGGAATTGACCAGGAGTCGCCCATTGAAAGAGAATTAATGACTCGCTATTGCACCTTGAGGGGTTGCAACAGAGCAGGAGCATCCTCTCATGGCACGCAGGATCTCAAGATGACCTACTCCAGAGCTGGAGGTAAGTGCTCGGTCACGAAGGTGAGTCAGCCTTCGCATTTAGCCGCCGCTTCAAGTCCGGCTCTAATTGAATAGTCCACGAGTCGCCTCCTTAAGTGTCTCTTCAGGTCTGGGCAGCTCCTCCACTGGGATGTGAATACATCAAAAATGCCGCCAAGGGATATGAAATTTCTTCTGCTTTTTATCGGATCTGCAATCTTAAGGAGTCTTGTTTCAGAGTATTATTTGCATGATGGTAGCATTTTTTTTTTTTATCTAAAATGTAAACTTGGTCCTTTTGGTTTGAAACACCTTTAGCGGCTGGTCAGGCCGATAAAGCGACGCGTCGCCACGCTATGTGCGCATGCGCGACTCTCCCTACTGGGTTGGCGTTCTGCAATTTCTCTCGCCGCATTAAGCACGAATAGTTTATGCAGTGTCTTATTACTTAAAAGAAATTATTTTAACAATTAAATATGTCCAATAGTGATAGTTTAGAATTTGAGAGTGAGCTGCGTCCTCTTTGCAAATTATCAAGTGTGCAAAGTCATTTTCAATTTATATCCAAGCAACTTATATTGTCTCCTCAGTAATCAATCTTCCAAATAATTGTATACACAATAATGGTCATATTTCACTCTAAAATGAGGAACACTGCAAATATTTAACAAAATCTTTTCTTTCTATGATTTTATGATATTAGGGTGAGGTAAATTCTAGTATCTCTGCATGCATTCATGCATCTGTTTAGTATCATAAGTCATACATGAGTATACTATTGTGGTTGTTGGTTGGTTGGTTTTGGTTTTGAGGCGTAAAAACCAGATAGTCATCAACGCCTTTATTTCGATATGGTGGTTGTATTTACTACTTTATAAATAATGCAAGTAGTAGTTGTACGTCGTTCAAGTAATAATACTTACTACTTTTATAAATAATATAAGTATAACCTTAAGTTTGTTTTTGTAATGTTTTAATTTTTATGTCAAAGACAAGACTCAGTTTTTGTTATTCGTAGGGGACAGAAGGTCCAAGAATAAAATTTATTTTTCTTTCTTTCTCATATCATTGTTTATTAAATATACAGTCATATTTTTCTTTGTAAAAATCTTAATATTTTTTTTTTTTCATTATGCCATATTTATTTTCTGTCGTAAACTATTCTTTTATGAATATTATCTGTTCAAAATAATTTTGACTTTTCATAATTCTCAGCCGTCCCGCGACGACTTTTTTTTTTTTCCATTTTGTTTGATATTGGTCACTTGCAGATTGAATATGTGGTAGTCCAAGCCACATGAGTTTTTTGTCCAGAAGTTAAAGAGTATTTATTTTGTATTATTTAAATGGCTCGGTTGTTTAAAGGTTCCCCGATACATTTTCCTTTCAAACAAGTCATCGAATAATCAAGAATATGTTTTGAATTATAACTATTTGGTGGAAATGGGTCATGGTTTTGTTAATTCGTAAAAGTTAGGTAGGTATACGTTTCGGGCTAAATGAAGGTAGTAAACAGTGCCACATTAATTGAATCGGCTAACTATTTAAAAAAATTAAACTCTACAACCATTTTCTTTTCTTACAAAGATCTTTCTTGGGTTTAGTACTTATATAAATTCGTACTGTTTTACGACCAGCTGTATTCATGCATTACTGTTTATTTAATTTTTAAAGAATGGTCCCGTTATTTAATTTTTTAATGTTGTTGTTTTTTTGCCTCAACGAGCAACTTTAAGGTTGTTACGAAGAATTTTAGGTTGTTAGGATTATGTGCGGTTAGTTTTCATGGTTAATATGAGTACTATAGGTCAGGATGGTTAAGGCTAAGAAACCATTTCTATGTTCATGTAGCATAAAGCTCACGGGATTGCGTTCTGCAATAGAGACAATAAGCTGTCCTGAGGGGATGTAAAAAGATTGTCAGGTACTCCTTAAGAAGATAATTAAGCCTAGATAGGTAAAGTATCCTCCCACTTAAGCATCGTCCGAGCCACAGTAGCCTCAAGTGACGTAAAAAATGAAACATGTCTGAACCTATTTATCGAAATGGTCCTTAAAATCTTCCTACTTGATTTTCGGTTTTTTAGAGAAAAAAAAAGTCAATTTTTTTCTGAACATTATTCTTGTATGGTTGAATAATGCTTTAACAAATTAACGTAAGTACGATTAATAACTATTGTGTAGGGTAAGGAATTTTCTATTTTAAGATGGATGTTACAAAGAGTAAATTGATACATAAACTACACGTGAGGGTGTAAATTGTGGCAGTTTACGAAGAAGGATAGAAAGGGCAACAAACGAGGTGGCAGTTCTTCTTAATCCCATCTCCTAAATGTAATTTATAACTGGAGAGGAAAGAGGACACGTTTTTTCTTCCTTTCATTTGACCTAAAAATTTGCCGGACCTTTTAAATGAACCGTTCCCTACTGGTTAGGTAATGGCTTTTTTTTTTCCTTTCTTTCCGATCGTTAAGTCCCGTTCGTTCTTTCCAGCTCTCCCTGGTCCCACTCTTTCTCCACCCCTTCTTCCCTCCTTTCCTCTCTTCTCTCTCCTTTCCCCTCCTCTCTCCTTTCCCCCCTCAGAGGAGATACACCGACGGAGTCCCTTGCCATTTGTTCTGCTTTACTGCTTGTCCCCTGTTAACTTCGTGACTTCACTTTATTGGCTGTCTCATTAATCCACACGTTTTTACCCTACTCCCTTAGCAGTTATGCCGTAATGTATTTTACTGCTCGTTTTATTTACATTTGATCTTTTTTTGTTTTTATTTACACCCCAATGGTCACGATTTGCTATCCATTCGTTTATCATCGGCTTAAATAATTGTTATAAAAGAGGGCTTATGTTTGGGTCGAGGCATTTGTTTGCCTTTTTGATAGTATTTTAATCCCTCTTATGTTTTTATGTTTTCTTGTTTTGTTTTTAACTCCACAACGGCTCCAAATTATATATAACTGATAGGCCACAGATTAATTATAATTAAAAAATTGTTGTTTTATTATATTCATTTGCTAGATCTCTAGAGTTAGCACGCTGAGTAGAAGTCGCTCTATCCTATTTTCCGTTGTCAATATATATATATATATATATATATGTGTGTGTGTGTGTGTATTTTTTTAGTACCAATGATGTAACCAATAAATTGTTCATTATTGTCATTTCTTCATTTAATATCCTGTTGTTAGTTGGACGATGCTAAAGCGGTCCCATGTTTAGCCTATTCCAACGTAAATTAGGATAGGGATATTTTTTTCTTGGAATATTGTTCATAATTTTTCCTTTTACCAGTTCTTTTCGAGAAAATTAAGTAGTTCTGGACTTTTTTTTTTATTGATTTAACTTATCTTTATGCTACTGTGGCTAATCGGACGATGCTAAATTTTGCCTATTGGTTGGTGTGTATTTTTTTTTAGTACCAAGGATGTAACCAATAAATTGTTCATTATTACTAAAACAATTTTTTTTTGGGGGGGAGGGAGTCACATATGGTGAAGTGGCTAGTAGCATAACCGTCTTATATACCTAAAGATCGCGTGTCCAAATATAGCTGGTGGTTCTATGATTTTTTTTTAATCTGAGTAAAAAATCCTTAGTTACGCAGTCCTCCAGAGGGGTTGGTCCGGGACTTGTGCGATGTCAGGTTTTCGTTAAAGATCCCTATCCTAATAAAACCTTAATAGGCAAAATTTAGCATCGTCCGATTAGCCACAGTAGCATAAAGATAAGTTAAATCAATAGAATTTTTATAGAAACAATTCTTTATTGAACAATATTACAATCTGTCCAATTTAGGACATTTTTAATAGGTATAAAGTACAACATTCATACTGCATTCACACGATATATACAAAACAATAAATTTATAAAATAATAATACAATATAAATATATACAAAACAATAAATTTATAAAATAATAATACAATATAAATATATACAAAACAAAATCAATAAAAATATATACAAAAGTCACTCATACCTATATACAATTCACAAGCATACAGCACGTGAGTGGAGAATCTAGCCAATGCTAGAACTCCAATATACATTTTATAAGAGGTCTCGAGGCCACTGCCGTTTCAACCTTCTAGGAGGATGGTAAGGATGTGTGGAGCTGGATAAGGATTGAGCTAGGGGATTAGGGTGATGGATAAGGTTCTGATGGAATTTAGAGAATTTTATTGGTATAAGGTCTGAAATAAATGGAATATTTAGGTCGCGGTGTAAGGTATGGTTGGATACATAATAAGGAGCATTAACTATTGTTCGGAGGACTTTTGATTGGAAGGATTGAATGCGTTTGATGTTAGAACATTTGGCTGTCCCCCACAGTTCAAGTCCGTAGGTCCAGATAGGTTTCAGTACTGTCTTGTATATTAGCAGTTTGTTCTCGATAGATAATTTAGAATTTCTGTTCAGTAGTCTGTATAATTGTCCGAATCGTCGATTAAGTTCTTGTCGTTTAAGTCTAGTATGCGGGTTCCAAGTTAGTCTTTTGTCCAGAAGGAAGCCAAGATACCGGACTGTGTCGGAGAAAGGAAGCGGAACGGAGTTAAAGAGAACTGGGGGGCAGGATTGTCTTCGAAGGGTAAAGATGACATGTCTGGATTTGGATTCATTGACTTTGATTCTCCAGTTGTTACACCAGTCTTCAATTTGAGAAAGGTGCGTTTGGAGGCCTGTAGATGCAATTTCGGGATCTAAGTGAGAGGATAGGATAGCTGTGTCATCAGCGTACGTTGCTAGGAAGGTATTAGGGCAAAGAGGAATATCAGCCGTGTATATATTGTAGAGGATAGGACCAAGGACACTGCCCTGAGGAACACCGGATTCGACTGGATAAAAATTGGAATATTCTGCACCACAACGAACTCGGAAGGAGCGGTTTGATAGATAGGATCGGAGGACTAGGTATAAGGATTGGGGTAAATGGTTTTTGAGCTTAAAGAGTAATCCCGGGTGCCACACCCGGTCAAATGCTTGCGTTATGTCCAGAAATGCACCCGAGCAGTACTCCTTGTTCTCAAGGGCAGAGGAAATATGGTCAACGACTCGGAGTCCTTGCTGAACGGTTGAGTGTTGGGAACGGAATCCAAACTGATGGGAAGGAATAGTGTGGGATTCTAATAAAGGTAATATTCGTTTGAGGAGGATTTTTTCAAAGATTTTTGAAAGGATTGGGAGTAGGCTGATAGGTCTATATGATGTCGTAGTGTTAGGAGGTTTACCTGGTTTTAGGAAGAGAATTATTGTGGAATGTTTCCATAAGAGAGGAAAATGAGTAGTGCGTAAAATGGAGTTGTAAATATATGTAAGAAATATAACGGCTTTAGATGGAAGCTGTCTGAGAATCTGAGGAGTGAGGAGATCGTATCCAGGAGATTTACGGAGTGCAAGTTTTCGGAGAAGATATTTGACCTCAGAGGGATTGACTGCTTTAGGAGGTAATGAAAGCGGGATTGGTGACTGAAGGAACTCTTCCACTACTGCAGTGTGGTTTGGATGGGATTCTGGATGAGGTGTGAAGACTTCGGAAACGTATTTGGCAAGTTCCTCGGCTTTGTCTTCATCAGACGCAGCCCAGGAACCATTACTACGACGGAGGGGATGGGAAATATGGTGGGATTTTAGGATTCTCTTCGTGACATTCCACAGGGAATTGTCACGAGTCGAGAGAGAGGAGAGGTAGGTATTATAGGATTGGGAACGGAAGATCGCCAACTCCCGCTTTAATTTTCTACAAAAAAAGTTATAGGAGCGGCGATCCTCTGGGTGACGGGTGCGTTGCCATAAGGATCTGGATCGGCGTTTGGTGCGGATGAGGTCTATGAGGTGTTGTGGTAAATGATTTTGGTTATGACTTATCTGGGAGTGCTTGGGAGAGGAGGCAGTCCAAACAGCTTGTTGAATAGCGATGGTGAAGGAGTTTACAGCATCGTCAAGGTCATCTGGAGTTTTGAGTTTCACTCTGAGGTCAATATCACTGGTCAGGATTTGGCGAAAAAGGTCCCAGTTTACTGGCCCTCTGATAAATGACGGTGGGGTGGGTTTAGGAATAGGAATTAGGGATACTTTAAGGAGCAATGGACTATGGTCAGAGGACAGTTCATCAAGGCGAGTCACCGACATGTTTAGGGAGCCTAATCCGCTGTGAATGAAGAAGTCAAGGATGTCAGGATTACGGTTAGGATCAGTTGGCCAGTAGGTAGGGGAGTCAGGAGGCAGGAGGTTGAAACGTCTAGAGCTGAGTGCAGACTGTAAATTCCGCCCACGACAATTCGTGGATCTGCAACCCCATTGTTGGTTCTTAGCATTCATGTCTGCACCCAGAATGAAGTGGTTTCCTAAGGAATTGAGGAAGGATTCGAATAGAATGTTGGAGATGGAATGTTTAGGAGGGCAGTACGCTGATACGAGTGTGATCGGAAAAGAAAAAGTCTTGATTACTATGGCGGTGCATTGTAGGAAATCATAGGAGGGAACTGGGAGTATATGGTGGGAGAGGGACTGGTGCACAATGACAGCAGTACCGGCATGGGCTTTTCCGTCTGGGTGGTCCGTACGGTATGTTACGTATTGAGGTATTTTAAAGAACTGTTTAGTGGTTAGTCTTTTTTTTTTTTTTTTTTTTTTTTAGAAACAATTCTTTATTGAGCAATATTACAATCTGTCCAATTTAGGACATTTTTAATAGTGATGAAGTACAACATTCATACTACATTCACACGATATTTACAAAATAATAAATTTATATAATAATAATACAATATACTAATACAAAACAAAATCAATAAAATATATACAAAAGTCACTCATACCTATATACAATTCACAAGCATACAGCACGTGAGTGGAGAATCTAGCCAATGCTAGAACTCCAATATACATTTTACAAGAGGTCTCGAGGCCACTGCCGTTTTAACCTTCTAGGAGGATGGTAAGGATGTGTGGAGCTGGATAAGGATTGAGCTAGGGGATTAGGATGATGGATAAGGTTCTGATGGAATTTAGAGAATTTTAATGGTATAAGGTCTAAAATAAATGGAATATTTAGGTCGTGGTGTAAGGTATGGTTGGATACATAATAAGGAGCATTAACTATTGTTCGGAGGACTTTTGATTGGAAGGATTGAATGCGTTTGATGTTAGAAAATTTGGCTGTCCCCCACAGTTCAAGTCCGTAGGTCCAGATAGGTTTCAGTACTGTCTTGTATATTAGCAGTTTGTTCTCGATAGATAATTTAGAATTTCTGTTCAGTAGTCTGTATAATTGTCCAAATCGTCGATTAAGTTCTTGTCATTTAAGTCTAGTATGCGGGTTCCAAGTTAGTCTTTTGTCCAGAAGGAGGCCAAGATACCGGACTGTGTCGGAGAAAGGAAGCGGAACGGAGTTAAAGAGAACTGGAGGGCAGGATTGTCTTCGAAGGGTAAAGGTGACATGTTTGCATTTAGATTGATTAACTTTGATTCTCCAGTTGTTACACCAGTCTTCAATTTGAGAAAGGTGCGTTTGGAGGCCTATAGATGCAATTTCGGGATCTAAGTGAGAGGATAGGATAGCTGTGTCATCAGCGTACGTTGCTAGGAAGGTATTAGGGCAAACAGGAATATCAGCTGTGTATATATTGTAAAGGAAAGGACCAAGGACACTGCCCTGAGGAACACCGGATTCGACTGGATAATAATTGGAATATTCTGCACCACAGCGAACTCGGAAGGAGCGGTTTGATAGATAGGATCGGAGGACTAGGTATAGGGATTGGGGTAAATGGTTTTTGAGCTCAAAGAGTAATCCCGGGTGCCACACCCGGTCAAATGCTTGCGTTATGTCCAGAAATGCACCCGAGCAGTACTCCTTGTTCTCAAGGGCAGAGGAAATATGGTCAACGACTCGGAGCCCTTGCTGAACGGTTGAATGTTGGGAACGGAATCCAAACTGATGGGAAGGAATAGTGTGGGATTCTAATAAAGGTAATATTCGTTTGAGGAGGATTTTTTCAAAGATTTTTGAAAGGATTGGGAGTAGGCTGATAGGTCTAGTGGTTAGTCTAGTTTCAGTAATAAGTGCTACATCAACGTTTTTGTCTTGCAATAAAGCTGTAAGTTCGTCAGTGTGATTTCTAACACCATTCGCATTCCAAAGGTGTAGTCATTTAAGGATTTTTTAAGGAAGGGATTAAATTTGATACGAGATTAGTAAGTAGTGATATTAGCGGCATAACAAGGGATTTGATTTCAGTGATGAAGGATGTCATCAAACTTGTAAGGTCTGTGACATTTGATGGAGGAGGAATATGAGAGATTTGATGCGGATGAGGTTTTTGAAGGTTGGTTAAATTTTGAGGAATAGGTGGTTGTGGAAGGGGATCAGGATTTTGAAGTATGCGTTGTTCCGGGAGGGCCTCTTTGTTCTGGTTCCCACCTCCAAGTAGATGGGCAAATGTCACATTGGAATCAATTGTTTTTGAAGGTTGTCTTCTGCTTCTGATCGGTTCAGCTGTTTCATCCAGATTCTGAGGTTTTTGGTATCTGCTTTTGAGGTTCTTGTAGATTTGACATCCCTTGTAGTTAGCCGGGTGGTCCTCTAGGCACAGAGCACATACCGCGGGTGTTGATCTTAATCGTGTACATTCTTCTGATTTATGTTGCTCACCGCATTTCACACAGCGCGGTGTGTGGTGGCAGTAAGTTCTCGTATGACCATATGCCTGACAATTATGGCACTGAACTATTTCTTTCTTAGTGTAAGGTTTCTCAACTCTTACTCTAGTATAGTACAACTTATTGAGGTCGTAAATTTTTTCAACTCCTGCTGATGGTTCCAAGTCCACGAAGAATAGAGGCAGTGGAATTTTATCTTTTAGGACATTGGTGACTTGCCGCACTTTATAGCCTATCTCCGTCAGTTCTTCTTTGATAGCTGTAGCTGGTGTTGAAGGGTGTAGGTTTCTAATTACAACCCTTAAAGCTCTCTCCTGGCGCAACTGATAGGTATGAAAATCAGCTTTGGTCTCAGTCAGATATTTCACTATTTTTCTGTAGCTTTCGGCGGTAGTCGGGGATATTTTAGTATCACTGGTTCTACTTATACAAGAATAACTATTAGGATCGGTTAATTTGTTTAAATGCGCACAAAGTAGTTGAAAATGTTTAATATTTTTAACAAAAATTGGTGGAGGTAGTGGTTCTCTGGGTATAGGAGAAGATTCCATGGTTTCTTTTTCATTTTGATTTTGGAGGATCTGAAATGGGTTCGGTGTAAAAAACGGCGATTCATCAGTTAATCCTTGTGATGATGTGCTAGGCTGTGGTTCAGATCCTAAAGAGGTAGCTGAAGCGGTCGCTGGTGGAATCATTTTTTTATTATTTTCACGGCGAGGTCTCTGTTTTGTAGGAGACGAGTTTGAACCTGCAGATCTAGATCTTTTACTTGTAGCTTTTGAGGACATAACTTGATGAAAATATCTCATTGATTAAAAAAAAAAAAAAAAAAAAAAAAAAAAAAAAGAGAAATAATAAATAATAAATAAATAATGAGATGAGAATGAGAAGGGAAGATAATAAACGAAAGATAAGTTAAAGAAAAGCAAGCCCGAGCTTGCCGAGCTAGCGGCAATCAGCTGATCAGTGACCCTCCTTTCACTTTTCGCGATTCTCCAAAGTAAATTATAACTTTGCTTACCGATATTTCTCCAATATTCACTGCTGTGGTTTTCTTGAAGTCTAGTGATGTTTTCCAGACTGAACTCAAGCGAATTCCTACTGAAAAGAGCAAAAATCTGAGAGACGAAGTAACGTATGACTGTTATCATCGAGCGCATCAGCTGTTTTTGAAAAATCAATAGAAAATTTAAAAAAATCTAAGTCCAGAACTACTTAATTTTCTCGATAAGAACTGGTAAAAGGAAAACAATTATGAACAATTTTCCAAGAAAAAAATATCGCTATCCTAATTTAATTTGGAATAGGCTAAACTTAGGACCGCTGTACCATCGTCCAACTAACAACAGCAACATATAGGGATATAAAATCAAGAAATGACAAAACAACTTCCTTACTTACTCTGTACAGATGTTAATTATGTTAATTTGTTCGCTCTTTGTTAATAACGATGATTTAACATACGTGTACTACACGTGTACGACTTGGAAAACTTGTCCCGAGGAAGACCTCCGTCCGTAATAGACAACGATCTCCTCAAACATACAGTAGAAGGAAACCCCTACCAAACAGTTAATGGACTCTCAGCACAACTAAATGCAAGTGCATCTACCGTTTCCAGACATTTAAAGTGTATCGGGAAAGTAAAAAAGCTCGATACATGGGTACCTCATGATCTAACTGAGCGGCAGCAAGACCCCATGTTTCAAAACATACCGTGCAAAAATTTAAAGAACTGGTCTACGAAGTTCTTCCGCACCCACCATATTCTCCCGGCTAGTCTCGAACAGATTACCACCTGTTCAGGAATTTAGACAACTTCGTCAAAGGAAAACTTTTTGAAAATGATGATCAAGTGAAAAGTGCGTTTTCAGATTTTGTTTCACTTCAAAGCTCTGAGTTTTTCAGTTCGGGGATAAAAAAGTTGGTGTCACGTTGGGAAAAATGTGTAGAAAAAGAAGGTAAATACTTCGAATAAAATTATCTTGTTTTCATATCATATTTTTAATAAAAGTCCTTTACCTTGAAAACGGATATTTCATGTGACACAACAAAATATAATATTTCAATTTTTATTTTCCTCCCTCTCCTGTATTACTTACCTCAGCGTTTTTTCTTACTTGATGGTTGTAACTAGCGGGAATAAATCGTTTTTTTTTTTTTTTTTTTTGTTCTTTTTACAACATGAACTTAATTCAATACGACTTACTTAATATTATGACACTTATTCATTTAATCTGATTTATCCACGTTGATAATATCCCAGTTTTTTATGATATACAAACTCTCGTTGTTTTCATGCTATATATTTGTTTTAGAATTGAAGAAAACAATGAATAACCATTATATATACTCTTTGTTGAGAAAAATAGTGTCATGTTTCGGGTTTTTTTCGAGGATTCTGAATGGAAATGGGCTTTGTACATAGCAGTTTTATTCATACGAGGTTCTATTGAGTGAGTTTCTTTT
This sequence comes from Piezodorus guildinii, assembly GCA_023052935.1. Lineage (NCBI taxonomy): Eukaryota > Metazoa > Arthropoda > Insecta > Hemiptera > Pentatomidae > Piezodorus > Piezodorus guildinii. Next base: position 70,862,117 of record CM041296.1, on the reverse strand, counting down.
GTCATCCGTCTCCCTTTGTGACTGGGCCAATAAATTTGTCATCACTTGTCAAACACTGGCTGAATGAATTGTCTCTACGCCCTCCCTTCGGGAATCTGTGGTTGGATGACGGTTTTACTTTATTCACATTTATCCGCTACAGTTATTTCGTTTTATTTTTACTTTCCGTTAACTATGAATGAACTATTTAGTAAGGGAAAGCATTGCCTAAGGAAAAAAAAAAAAGTAAAATCTTTTAATGGAAATAACATAGTTTCGCATAATACTAAAGCACTCTGCATACTGCATACACGTGAACGAGCTGCTTAGCTCTATAATAGCTTTATAGTTGTAGTTCTCAAAACTCCTACCTTGTATTCTCTATTTTACATTTTTTTTTTTCCCCCTAAGCGTCTATCAGTTCGGTGAAGCTTGCCTTCGAAGTGTAATCTTTTGGACCACGTTGTACGTCACCAGGAATAATTACTCTATGCACTAGGCTACGCCACTCCCTATATAATATAAAGAACATTTTTTTTTTTTTTTTTTTTTTTTTTTTTTTTTTTTTTTTTTTTTTTTTTTTTTTTTTTTTTTTTTTACATTTGTTTTATTTAGAAGTAGCCGAATGAGTGAAATGCTGAAAATCATTGAATTAGTTTTAATGTGAACTTATGTTGAATTTGTTTTTAAAAAATCTTTCGAAAAATTCTTAATTTATTTTCCTTTGTTACTATTTATTTATTTCTTCATCCTATCTTGCACAATTAGCAATACGTTTTATGGCAATTTTAACTTGCTACCATGGGGGTCCATAGAAAGCTGTTACTGCTTAGTAGCTAGCATAACAGCTTTCTATGCCATAGGTCGCTGTCCCTAGGATTTTTGATGGGAGTGAAAAATCCTTAATTATTCCGTCCTTTGAAGGGGACGAAAAATTATTTTTTTACTTATTTTAGATAGATTGTTTTCCATTTATGAGCACCATGGCCTAAGTTATGTTATTTGTCATTTATGTGAGCTTGGCCGACAGCCTTTCCTTGTTACTAATAAAATAATCCACGAAGACCTAAATATCCCATTAGTTGAGTACAGCCCAAAATAGATATACCTTTTTTTCCATTCCAAACTTCCTGCCCACACAAACCCGCTTATCCGTGACCTCTTCTTCCATCTCTTCCTGACAATGCACCTAGGGACCTCCTGTCATAAATTAGACATTGGAGTACTACCAATGAGAAGGTTCTTTACGGGACTATCATATGTTTTAACCATATGTTTATCTCATTCACTTGTAAATTTCTTTAAATTAGAAAAAAAATACTGATTATTTTGGTATGGTTAGTAAATTAACGTACCTTACTTTTTATTCATATTTATTTATTTTATAAGAATAAAACTTAACTTCTTGCTTAAACATTTTAACTGCTTTATCCAAATCCATTCTGTTACTAAAATTGATATGGTATTCAGAGTTATATTTTTAACTTCCCTCAGGCCTCTCTCTACTATGAGCATTAAATAACGTTGCCCGGTATGGTCCATAACGTGGAAGGGAAATATCGGATTTCTGTAGCTCAATAATTTAGCCGCCTATCTGCTTTCCTTTCAGCCCTGATGGCCGTAGACCCCTCTTAAACAAGACACGATCCCCTCCGACGTTTTAGCATGAATGTGGAAACACTTGCGCAACCCCTTTCGTCTTACGAAAATAATGTCGGGCGGATGTGGAGAAGTAATTGCACCCTTCACAGAAATCCTCTTCGTTTGGTATGTTCCGTCAACGGTAATTTTAGGTCGGTCACGTTTATTTTGTTGTATGAACTTTTTTATCTGTTATGGTAAGGTCATAGTTGTGACTCCGTGAAATTGTGAGAACCTCTTTAAACCAAAGTTTGTTGAATGCCAAGGATTTTTTCATTTTGTTTCTGTTTTTTAATATAATTAATTTTACAGTTTTAGAAAGTATTATCATTAGCTCCGTTAGTATTTAGAATGGATCCTGTATTTTAAAGGTATTAATATATTGCGGAAATTTATTCGGAGTGGGTATGGGTAGAAAAAGGAATTGTTTAAATGGTATATGAAGTAGTAATGCCTTAAATTAACGTTTATCTATTTTTTTTTTCTTTCATATTGAATATAATTAGTTGACCGTTGAGAATTACTAGAAGGGATTAGTCCGGGTGGCGGTCGATGAATGACACAATTAGGTACTTTCAACCATTTATTTTCTGCCAACTTTCTACTCCATATATCAATGTTTCTTATTTCATGTAATTGTTTATACCTTTGTACATTATCTTTAGTCATTATCTGCTCTGTATATCCCTCTCATTATCCTACCTTAGTCATTGTAATTTAATTATCCGATTGTTGTACAAATCGAGTTCCTTTTTATGTTTTAATACTGACATCCTTTAGCTCAATATTTTTAAAATAGTATATTTAATCTTATTGTAAATGTATCTCTTTTGTATCTTTTTAGCCCTGATGATGACTCACAAAGGGGGTCGAAACGTTGGCAGAAAATAAATGGTTGAAACTACCTTTGTCTCATTCATCGACCGCCACCCGTATTAATTCCTTCTAGTGTTTTTTTCTCTTATATATGGGGTTGAAATTTTTTATAGAGCTAATATTAGAACATTATTATTAAATAGTTACTAATAACGAAATATTACTAATAATTTCGAATTTCTCCTTTGATATATTTTCTTATTGAGTTCAAGAACTGCGTTGTACTTCGTCGGATTGTTTCGATGTCCTTAAAATTGTATACAGGTTACTTGGTATGTATTTAAAAATCTTGAAATTTATTATTTTGGTTGTTGTTGGAAGCTCATTCTATAATTATGTGCTGAGAATTTTCATTCTGATTACAGGTATCACATTTAGAGAAGGTTTGAACTCCTATGTGCTGTAGGTGAACATAGCGCTCACCGTTGTTAGATAGAGCCGGCGGACATTTTTAACCATGTCTTTTGATAGTTACAAGTAATAAAACCTCGAGCTTTTCTAAAATTCGCGAAACATTAGAATTATAAAATCTTACTGTGATAGACTTCTGATGATTTCGGTACCACTTAATTAAGTATTTTTTAATCTTAAAAAAAAAAGTTGATTTAGCTATTCTATGTCTTTAAGTATGCCTTCTGTTGATATTTTGGTATGCTATGTAGGTACCTTGCTTGTATTAAATGCTTACTTCTGAATATGACGGTTTGTCGTAGAGTTTCGAGGAAAAAATTGCTGTACATGGGCGAAGCACGGATTTTCGTTGGAGGCGGGATCAGGTTGAGTATCGTTAGAGAGGGGGGGGGACCAAGTGAAATATATAAATAATTTATTTCAAACACAGTTTAAATACATATAAAAATAGCAAATTAAGTTAGTTCTTGGACTTTAAAATACTTTTTGATCACACCTTTTATCGTTAATACCATATTTTACTTGCTTTTATTTTTATTTTTGCCGACATTCCTTTGGAGGCCGCTAGGTCTACACTCTTGCTACTTAACCCTAATCCTTAACTGAAGTATTGAAAATATAAGATAATTCCACAAGGTGAAATGATACCTTCAAGTCCCATCTTGTTTCGGTATATAGTTTCTATATAGTTCAACCCAATATTATGTCTCGCTTTTATTATTAAAATCTATAAGTAAAACAACATAAACCTAATTATTTATGAGTTGTTCCATACGGATGCCCGGACATCTATCCTTTTCGCATCAAGTATAAAAGAAAGATCCCAACGAAGATAAACTCCGGAGGCATAGGGTTAGCTTTTAAAAGTACTGCACAGCCGTTTCAATTATTCAACCATGAGTCGGTAGGCGCCGGTTCTGGCACTAAAAGCTTTCCGCTTCGCTAGGATTCTTGACTCTTTCACCTTTCTTTTATTCTTTATCCTGTACCAGCTTTTTTTTTTTTTCTTGTTTTCAGACCGTTTCCTCCCTTTACAACAGTTTTTATGGCCTCTTCCTAGAGCCACACTTTTTGAATTCCACTTTGAAACATTACCTCTGATAGAAGAAAGGAGTGTTTTTTCTTTCTTTTCAGAAAGAAAAATGAAATTAATAAAGAGAAAGAGGAGGGGAAAAAAAGTAGTTTGTGAAAGAAGGACGCTCAAGGCCCTCTTGATGAAGGTAAATTGTAGACTGATGTTTACACAAAAGGCGTATTTTTCCCCAAATAAAGAGTTATATCGTTCCTGGAAAAAAAAAATTTCCCTTTTCCCTTTTGAAGTCTGAAATGATCCCATTCAAACACTTCCCCCCACTCACAGCCATCTCGTAATCAGCAGCTTTTATTATTTTTCCTTCTTTTTTTTCAGGGTTGTATTTTACATTTTTTAAATTATTTAACTCAGCAATCTGCAGCATATTGGCTATTTTGTTTCCTACTCCCTTTTACTTTTTATCCTTCTTTTAACAGCTTATTTTTTTTTTCTTATCATTTTGTCTTCAAATTTTCAATACGATTAACGTTTCAAATTTCAGAATGCGAGTATTCTTTTATTTTTCTAAAGATCCTGTAATGTATAAACAATTTATATTTTGTTCAAACCTCCATTTAACTAACTTTGTATAAAAGGAATAGATACAATTTCGTATAAGTACAATATTTCTATCTATCTATCTATCTATCGGCGCTATGGTCCTTGTAGGACCTTGGCCTCCTCAACAATCCTCCTCCATTCTGACCTGTCTTCGGCAGCTCTTCTCCATCCGCTGACTCCTAACGACCGAAGGTCCTCCTCTACGTCCTGCAGCCAACGAAGTCTAGGTCTGCCCCTGCTCCTCCTTCCACCAGGGTGTCCCTCCATCATCATTTTAGGCAGCCTCCCACTTTCCATTCTCTGTACATGCCCCAGCCATCTTATTCTGGCACTCTTGATCTTGGCAACTATATCAGGTGTTTGATACAGAGTTCTAATTTCCTCATTCGTCTTCATTCGCCAACGATCTCCTTCTTTTGTAGGACCAAAGATTTTTCTGAGAATTTTCCTTTCCCACATGTTTAGCAGTCTTTCATCATTGCGTGTTAATGTCCAGGACTCGCTTCCGTACATGACCACTGGCTGAAGGACAGTACAATATAGTCTTATCTTCAGTTCTCTGGATATATTTCCTGTTCTGAAATATTTTCAGAAGAGACCAATAGCATCTATTGCCAGCTGTTATCCTTGCTTTAATTTCGTCTCTAATTTTATTGTTCTCTGTGATAACAGTGCCTAGATACTTAAACTGTGGTACTCTCTCGAACCTATATCCAGCCCCCTCGATATACCTGTTTCCTCCTTCTTCCCTGCTGATCCTCATATACTTAGTTTTTTTCGTATTTATGATCAGTACTGTTCTCCTCGCAGCCACTTCGCATTCCTCGAAAGCTCCAAGTAAAGCACTGGTTGTTCTTCCGGTTATCACAAGATCATCTGCAAACGCTAGATGTTGCGTCAGTCTGTGATAAATACATCCTCCAGGCCTTGTCCTTATTGACCTCATGACCACTTCCAATAACAAATTGAATAGGACTGGAGAAAGAGGATCGCCCTGCTTAACACCTTTCTGAATTTCAAAGAGGTTGACATTTCACCTTGAATTTTGACAACTCCTTGACTATTCTGCAGGGTCATCTTGATAAGCCTGATAAGCTTTAAAGGATATCCTAGGTGTTTTAACTTTTCATAGATTACGCTTCTATTTATGCTGTCGTATGCTTGCTTGTAATCAATGAACAGATGATGTTGTTCAACATTCCATTCCCAGCATTTTTCTAACATCATCCTCATGCAAAAGATGTTGCAAACAATATTTACTGTTTCCAAAGATATGCCCAATATTTTTTATTTTTTATATTCAAGTCGATTCTCGTTCAATAGATTTCAAAAATTAGGCATATCTTCCTACCAGGATACAATTCATGATGGATTGATTGCCTTCAGGTAATAGAATGAAATTTGTTGTTTATTTACTTAGACCTATGTATCTTGTTGTTTTGTGTAATAAAATTGTAGGATTATAATATAATAACAATTCAAAATGAGAGAGAACCTTCCTTTTTGACTTGATTTCCTTTTAAAAAGGATCCGAGAAATAATTTCAGAGGTAACTAGGTTACCAGACTAATAAGGATATTCTTTTATTATTTAATCTCTCTTCCCGTTGCATGAATCTGTAAGAAATAGCATAAGGCTAATTTCTATATTATGGAGGGAGGGTGGGTTATGCACGAAATAAATAATTTTTACCGTTACAAAGGATATGATTAAAATTTTAAGGACCGTTTAAATGTACTTATTTAATATTTAAATTATGAATATTTTCTTTGACAAATTAGTTTTATGGTTGTTAATCATTTATGCCTTATTGCTTTGTTTATAATATTAATTTTATTCAAAACTAATGAATGATTATCAATGACAGAAGAATATAAATTAATCAATTTATAGTTGCTACCTAGCTATCGCCCTTAATATGACGTAAGGTTTACTTAATTGAAGGGTTTTTTTATTTTTTTATTTTTTATATATAACTCTTTTGGTTAGCTCTTCTTAAGAGCTAAGTTATTTTAAACTTTTCTTTGGAATGACGTTCCTCTAACAATTGTCTTTAGTTCGCCATTTCGAAACGATTGTAAACTTTTTTCGGTCGACTCAGCAACGTGTGGAAAGGGTGGATCATCATATAATAAATAGAGTGGGTCTGGTAATAATGGCCTTATATGAGACGTTGATTTCCAAAAGGTACTATATCCACTCTGGGGAATTTTACAGGAAGCGCCAAAATCTCTCATTATCATATTATTAAACCATTTAATTTGATTCTTTTCGCATCAAAATATAGAATTGTTTTTTTACTATATTAATAAAGCCATATTAAAGTTATGAAATGAAATGTTCTGGTATGATTTGGAATGAAACTAAATGTGTAATTAGTATTTTCTTAAATTAATAGCATTTCTAAATCGCGTTATTAAAGGACATGAATGTTCATTGGGTACAACCAAATTTAAGATTTAGATAAAACTAAACCATTAGAATAGAAATATGTAAAATAATCAATTTCGTAAAAAATGTCCTTTAGCTCCTTTTGGAAATCAACGTCACACATATGTTGAAGTCTTCTGTCGAAGCGACAGACTTGAAGAATTAGTTAAAGGATTAAGTTGGCGTTACTGAATAAGGTAATCAATCTTCTAATTGATTATTAACATACGAATGAAATTATCGGGAGTTATTATTTGTTATTATTTAATTAATATATTTATTGAATGAAAACATAATGTTTTTGTGGGTAAATATTATAGGTTGATTCCTTTGTTCGTATCTATTTACTATGAAAATATAATAATTATCGAGCGTATGCTTAACTTGTCTAAGTTATAAAGACTGGTGAGGAATGATGGTATCGAAGGCGAGCACAAACTCTACGATAATGAAGCACGCAACAGGCCAACACTTGGCCAATAAAGCTCATTTGTCACTGCTCCGTCCCACCCTATCACTATTTATTGCTATCTTCATCACCTCATATCCTTTATTCTTTAAGTTCACAGAGCTTTCTCTTCATTGTATGACACATAAAGTTACTGAAATAATATTCTCAAATCTATGGCTATATTCGCTCTCAAATGTTATATTCGGATTTTCTAATTATTGAGAGGGGAGCTAGTTATTTTTATATTGCGCTTCATCGAACTGCAGCTTTCGACAGATCTTTCATTATCCGATCCTCTTCCATATGGAACTCTATTCCTTCTCATATCCGTAACTCTAATACCCTTCCAACCTTTGGATCCCATCTATTTAATTATTTCCTATACATACAACTTTCTATGAATCTTGAGAAGATCAAGTTTTAAATGAAAATGTATAAATAGAAAACATAATATAAGTATTATCATGGAAGGTACTTATTTTTGTTTAGTTTTTAATTAGATAGGGATTGTATTTTCTTGTTTTTAAATAGTTAATATAGTTTATATAGATAAAGGAACAGAAGGATCATTGCCTATTTTATTTTTTATTTTTTAAAAACATTTAAATTAGTTATATATGAGAAGTTGATCAATTATATCCAGCACTTATTTATATTTATTATACATATGTTTTTATTATTATTACTCTAAGTCACCAAAGACTTTATTTGCTTTCCTATGTATTATTGTGAAGAGACTTGTCCCAGAATAAATAAAGAAATTATTATTATTATATTTCTGTTTCCATAGCGATCTCCCTAGTTAAAATAAACTTCGTGACACACCGTACTTGAGACAGCAATAAAAACGCAGAGCGGTACTATAAATAACGGTTCTTAATTCATAAAGAATGAATGTTCTGCTTTACTTTTTGTTATTGTTTAGTTCGCTCATGCAGTTGTTATTACGAGGATAACAGAACATTTATTATTTAAGGTTTCAAGATACGTAGAACTCTTAAGTAATATGACGAATACCAACAAAAATTGGATTAAATTTCCTTAAAAAAAAAATCATTGAAATCCGTTAAGAAATAGCAGAGATTTAGCGTTGTGAAATTAGCAGCGATGATAGACTATTTTATTTTGTTTTATCGCAAACATACCAGCTAAATTTTAAAAACATTTAAATTAGTTATATATGAGAAGTTGATCAATTATATCCAGCACTTATTTATATTTATTATACATATGTTTTTATTAAGAAATAGCAGAGATTTAGCGTTGTGAAATTAGCAGCGATGATAGACTATTTTATTTTGTTTTATCGCAAACATACCAGCTAAATTTTAAAAACATTTAAATTAGTTATATATGAGAAGTTGATCAATTATATCCAGCACTTATTTATATTTATTATACATATGTTTTTATTATTATTACTCTAAGTCACCAAAGACTTTATTTGCTTTCCTATGTATTATTGTGAAGAGACTTGTCCCAGAATAAATAAAGAAATTATTATTATTATATTTCTGTTTCCATAGCGATCTCCCTAGTTAAAAAAGTTCAATGCTGATAACTTCTGGCCCAATACAATCTCTTATCTTTGGTCTAGAACTCTTACATGTCGGGACTTAACCTTTATCACCTTTTTACTAATTTACAACAAACTATATTACGAACAGATAATTCTTTGCGGTAATTATCAAATTTCTTAAAGAGTTGTTCTCTCGATGCAAGCATGGATTTTTCTCCCTCCCGCAAGTTGCTGGAAGTTAGTCGGACAGCTCAGGATTTGGGAAACTAGGTCACATACTCAAGCCATCATAAGTTTTGTAAAGTGAAGGGGGAAACTCAAGGGTCATTCATATTTTTTGTTTGCCAGATTATATTTTGATTCGGCAGAAATTTCGTGTTTGTGTATGCTTGTTTTTAGGTTGTCGGTTTCACTGGGATTTTAAAGTTAATCATTTTCTTAATATTCAGAAAATAAGTTTTGTTTCATTTGCGTCAGTATTTCCTGACCTATTCATCCCTTGTGCCTGCGGCCATTCGTTTAATACGTGATCTCAGCCCACTCACCTCTATTTTCCTTCTCACAGCACCATTTAGCATGCCACTTCATTAAAAACAAATGATTCCTTTATCTCCTCAGCCACCTATCTTCCTAATATATCTAAACACAAAGTTAAAAAAATGTTACTGGTCACATTCCATTCTACAAAGGGGGCCACTACAAATATGTAAATATAGAAACATTTTTTAAAATGTTATCAATTTAGTGAGCTGTATAATTATGTATCTATTAGGTGATAATGATAATAATATGTTTTTATTTATTTTTTTTAATATTAATTTAAATAAAATATTCAGGAACAGTCTCTTCTTTTTTAACATCATTTATTTATTCATCAATATAGCAATTTACGTTTCGAGGCTTATACGCCTCATCTTCAGAATTTTTGGTCAGCAACTAATAACAATTTAATATTATATTAATTTCAGCAGATAACAATAATAAAAATCATAATTATCCATCACTATAACAAATTATATTAGTATTTCATTTCTACTTACATAAATCATTAAATTATAATTTAAGGAAATATCCTTATTTATGTTTAATAATGGTCATTTGTTCAACTTCATTAGCTATTAACTATTATAATATCACAATTTTCTAATATATCCATACTCAGTTAAAACTTTCAACAAAAAACTGAATGATAATTATTTCTATATATACACAGGTTTATTATTATTTTTTATTAATAGGAGTATATCGTATATACTATAACCAATGTAAGTCATATAAGTATAACCTTACAATACTTAGGTTTTATTTAAAAAAATTTTTTTTTGGGTTCTTTTTTGCTAGTTTTGTGCCAGACACAAGACTCAGTTTTTTATGCTAATATTATTCTTAGGGGACTGAAAGTTCTATAATAAAATTTACTATTCTTTTTGATTCTAGCATATGTTCTTTATATTGTTTATTAAATGCCTATTAAACTGTTTTATATACTCTAAGAAAATTGGCTTAACGATAAAAATTTTTATATAATGTCCTCCGTTAGGATTTAATACCAAACAGTTTAACAAAGGAATTTCACAAGGATAGAAAAAAAAAAATATGAGGAAGAAACAAAACAGAAAGTATTTAAAAAAAAGAAGAAGTAAAAAAAAGGAGAAAGGGAAATAAAGAAGGGAAGAAGCTGCGGTAATAATTTTTGATGTTGGAGACGTTGACGAATGGCTACGTGCTGCTAACCCCCAGCGAGAATTCAATTTACGGTTTAATGTAATTATGGGGTAGTGGGGACCAGGCCTTGCCTTCGGCTTCTCATAAATTTTTAAAAACCTTACCTTTGAAATTAATTAGGCATTCCGGGGAATTTATATTCTTATAAAGGCGCTTTGTTCGCTCTGCGTAGTTTCTCTGTCATTTAAAAAAATAATATATTATCCCCATTGTCTCTCCTTTTGCATTATATTAACCCCCTAAAGTGGAATGCTTTTCCTTGGCTATCCTATCCATAAATCTACATTTGCATGGCTCCTCATAGTATGTAATTTATTTCAATTGATTGCCCTCTCGAATAAATGCAAAGTTTAGTATTCATAATGGTTCGGTATATATTTTTTTTAATTTTTAGCCCGGAGGTTCAGGCAGTGATACGCCTAACTTTTACAGTTGTATATAAAAAATTTAATTAAAATTATATTTTAACATGTTTTATAAGAAATAATCAATCTCGAGACTTAAAAAATAGTTTTATTTTTTTGAGGATGTATAGTCGACTGTAGAAACTATAGGTGGAATAATCAGGAATCAGGTCTTTATTTAAATATTTTTAATTTTGCCAACGCTTCGGCTCAAGCTTGTGAGCCATCATCAGGGCATTACTGAGCCATGTCCAAGCATAAACTAAAAAAAGGATTGTTTTGTATATAATCATTAGTACTCCTACTTAGAGGCTTACTTCGGATAAAACTTTTTAGAGCGAAATATACTTTGTTAGCTCCCATTTCTCGATTGCGAATTTCTTCTTCTTCGTTGACCTTATCATTAATGATGGAGCCGAGGTACTTAAAACTGGACACGCATATGCAGTATCCAGCAGACATGCTACTGACCGAAATGATTGGGAAAGGGCAGTTGAGAGGGCCAAGATAATAATAATAAGCCTGTCGAGCCAGCAAATAAATAAATTTATTTTCGTTTATCTTTTATTATAAATAATGTTTAATTTCTGAGTTTCTACATTTTAAACATATGCTTTCATGATGTGTATATTATACTTGTTTGTTTTTATAGAACTTTATAACTTAGTTTTTTTATATTTTAAAAAAATTATATTTGATGTTATCCATTTTTTTTTTAATTAGCCTCCCCCTCGGCTGTTTTCGTGAACTCTCACAAGACCTGGTTCTTATGATATTTCACCTCACCTAAATCTACCTGTTTTCTCACCGGGGCCTTTACAGTAAATTTCAATACATTCATTTCCCTATAGATATTTCGATAGGTTGGGAATTCCGCAGAATATTCATTCATGATATATGAATTATGAAATGGGTTTTATATTGGACCAGAGGTGGAAGTTTCTAATTACGGGTACGATACGGGAGGGAGGGAGGGAGATGGCGAGGGACAGAAATAAACTTTTTATGGAAGCTGGTAGGACGAGGGTAGTAATATAAATTTTACGGCCTGATTCACAGACAGGGTGAACTTTTATCAGAGAACGGCAGTCCTTGCTCAAACAATACAGGCTGGCCAACTTCTATGAAATTTAATGAGGGGGGCTATATAATAGCGGTGGAAATTTTTGGGGCCGCGCGGGGGGAGGGGGCAATGGCGCATTGCTGCTTGTGCGCATGCGCCCTCCCGTCTCCCTCCCCCGGCTCCTATAATAAACTGGCTATTGATGGCTATAGCTACTACCTCTTAGTCTATCAATATCTTATTACCAATTAGTCCCGTCTTATAAATATAATATTACCTTATCCATCATCTAATATAGTCTTCGAAAAATTTATTACTGTTTTGTATTAGTTTAATGACGATAAAATGAGAGTGAAAGGGGTAGTTTAACGTCCAAAGCTGATGTTTATATCTATTAATAGAACAAAATAAAGTTCGTGATACACTATACTTAAAATAGCAGTGAAAACGGCGAAAAAATAACAGTTTTTAATTCATAAAGAATGAACTGTTAAACCTAACTATTGGTATTGTTTAGTTCTCGCATGTCGTTGTTATTACATAAATAACTGAACAGTTCCTATTTAAGGTCGTGCATTTCAAAATATGTTGACAATCAATGAAAAGTAAAAGAGATAGTTTTACGTCCGAAACAGAGATTTATAACTATTCATAGAACAAAATAAACTTCGTGACACACCGTACTTGAGACAGCAATAAAAACGCAGAGCGGTACTATAAATAACGGTTCTTAATTCATAAAGAATGAATGTTCTGCTTTACTTTTTGTTATTGTTTAGTTCGCTCATGCAGTTGTTATTACGAGGATAACAGAACATTTATTATTTAAGGTTTCAAGATACGTAGAACTCTTAAGTAATATGACGAATACCAACAAAAATTGGATTAAATTTCCTTCAAAAAAAAATCATTGAAATCCGTTAAGAAATAGCAGAGATTTAGCGTTGCGAAATTAGCAGCGATGATAGACTATTTTATTTTGTTTTATCGCAAACATACCAGCTAAAATTTTAATCAGTTAATTTTATAAGGTCACTGGTATGCTACTGTGGCTAATCGGACAATGCTACTGTGGGAGTCCTAAATTTTTCCTATCCAGGTTTTATTAGGATAGGAATCTTTAACGATTTAATGGATCTTAAATTGTTATACTCTTATAATTATTTGGAAATATAAAACTATGGTGTTATAATTTGCAGTTTTTTTAATAAGATACATAGTTAATAAAAAAAGAAAACAACATGCTGTCGTTTTGATCTAGAAAACAGAACAGTTCTTATTTAAGGTCAAACATTCTAATATACGAACCCGAAAATAAATAAATAAAGAAACATTTTTTGATTGTTAATTTTATTCGACCATTTTTAATAGTATTTTACACAATTTTTAATTCACATATTTACAAATATAAACGCAAAGATATTTTATATAAATGAGGCATTTATTTAAAATATGTTTTAACGTCTTTTTGAAAGATTTTAATTAAGTGGTGGAGTACATTAACAGATTTTGATTGATTATCTTTTGATAAACATATATAAATTTTAACTTGCAAGATCTTGGATAACGGTCCTTTATTTATTCTATGAAGCAATACACAAAATAAAATACTACGATGAACTAATAAACAAATAATTTGGGAGTTGTCTTTTTAATTAATATTCAGATATAAATATTCTTTCAGTAAATGTAATCTATTTAGATGTTATACTATTACAATTCTAACAATAAATATGCTACAATGAATATTGTTTTCTGTTGTATAATCATTTTGAATAACAATACGTTAAAGTTTTTTTGTGTTTTTAATAATGTTTGTGTTGTTTCTTTTTAGTCCATACATTTTTCAATTTTAAGAATATTTTAATAGTTATTTTAGGACATAATTTGAGTTTTGCTCTTAAGAACTTGTATAAGTCAATGAACCTCCTTGTCTATTAGTTAGTGGTTATTTCTTTTTTCACTAAGTTATAAATATTGTTATTATTTATTGTTGTATGTATAGTTATTTTATTTATTAATTTGTATTTTCTTTTTTGTTGCAGGTAAGTGAGATCCTCGCATTTTTATTTGGAATTACAAAAAACTTAAGTAAGTTCAACTAATGTCAATTATATTTTTCCCTGATTTTTTTATAATATTAATTTTTAAAAATATGTATTTTTTTAATTCTCGTTCGTGGTGCACTAAAAATGCACCTTAAGTTCAATGCACCTGATTAGTGCTGTAGAAGTTGGTAAATGGATAGTACAAAAAGGGGTTGTAACAGTATATGTTTGGAGTAATTGGATATGGGGCATTAATTAAAGGAGTGGGAGGGGGGATGGTCGGGATATATTGGGCTGCGGTGTACTACAGGGCAACTGCATTAGTCCTCGTCTGTCCATCACATCTCTTCCGTCTTTGTTCGCTTCTGGCTCATCGTCTAGCCCATTTCTTCCACCAACAAGATTATTGCTTTTTATATCATTTTAAAAATAGTATGATATTTACGTATATTTAGTATACACATATAAAAATAATAATAAATCTATATTATGCTGAGTGAGTTTTAGAATTGTAGAGTGAAATAAATATGGCCAAATGATTGAGGTCACTAACATATTTTAAAAACTGATAATATAGTACCTTTTAACCTAAGTAGTCTGCCTGATGACTTGCATTTTTAAGCCTATAAAAGAGTACATACAAATATCTACAATAAAAAAAATTGTATTAATTATAAGAAAAGTCGAAAAATTTAATACAAAAAACTGGATTTGCAATTCGTTTGAGTTGGATGGGAAGGAGGTGATTGAATAAAAAGGGATTTTAAGGTGGGAAGGCTGTTGGAACGTAATTTCAATATCAAAAGAATGTAATGTCACACATATGAGGATTACGTACGTATTTGGATTACTGCATTTCTCCGCCAGTACCATTAATCTCAAATCCTCTCTGTTGCTCGCTGTAATATTTTATTTCTTAATCTTCTACTCAGTGGTTCTAAATCATCTTCAGCGTATTATTACCTCAAGGAACTGCTAATGGTGCTTTTGTTCTTCAAAACATAAATTTCTTACTTCATCCTCGTATTTATTATATAAAACTTTGATTCGCCCTGTCTTAACGAAGGGTTCAGAATGCTGGACTTCTCGTGAAAGCCCCGGAGTGTTTTCTAGTTGGGTTTGTACGGAGATAGTTGTGGAAAATATTAGCAGATCTTGACAATGGCCCGTGGAGGCAACGGTCGATTATAGAAATTATGAACCTGATGTCGAAATTGTAAGGCTGATTATAGTAAAAAGGCGTAGAAGTAGTTCAGGATTGGCGATTGATGTCATAAATACTAACATGTCTCCTTGCCTTACAATTTCGACAGGTTTATACAGGTTCATAATTTCTATAGTTGATCGTTGCTCACACGATTGATTGTCAAGAATTGATCATTTTTTCGCACTATATTCTTGTTTCAACCCTAAGAAAGCTCCTGTGCTTTCGCTAGAGTCTATAATTTTGAAACGTACGTTTTTGGTCAGGACTTTTAATTTTTATATTATTAATACGAGGATTGATAAAAATTATTTGTTTGATATAATAAAAGCACCTGTCGCAGTTCCTTGTGGTAATGTTCCGCTAAAGATGATTGGGAACTACTGAGTGGTTTTGACTAAGAAAAAAAATATTAAAGCACATTAAAGTGGAAGTAAGAGAAAATATAAGTGTACCAAAGAGCTTTGAAAGATGAAAAAAAAGATGTAAATAGTATGTTTACATAAAGTTACTACCCTACAGAGAGTGAGAGAGAGAAGATAACATTGATGGCTCTACTAGCCTACTAGAACGGAATGCTAACTGACAGGGGCCGTAAATTAACAGCTAACCAACCCTTGCTCTGTCCATCTCTATCTGTCTCTCCTCTCTCTCCTTTATCCCCCACAAAGGCTCACTCTATGAGCTGTCCTTCTTTTTAAGTCCTCTTTCCCTCTCTCTTTTCACAATATCTCTGTCTCCCTCACTCCCTCTCTCCCTTTCCCTCCCACCTCTCTCCTTTATGCCGCCCGATCAGTGTAAACAGTGCCAGGGTGACCGACCTCACTTCTTGTTTACAATTCCACTTAAGCCACCTACCTTTTAAACCCGTCGTGTTTCTTTGCTTACTTTTTTTTTTTTTTTTTTTTTTTTTTTTTTTTTTACTATATTTCGTCTTAGTCACTGGAGTGCATATAACTACTTATCAATCGATTACTGGTATTAGATCTGAGTATACTCTGATATTAACTCAAAAATAAATAATTACAACATCATACAACCATTAAAAATGTCCATCGTATCTTGGTACAGCCGTTTAAACTCAAGTTTTCTTTCGCCAGCTCTAAAAACCTGTAAATATGACTTTTTAAGTAACATTATTCATGTATCATCAATAAATATTTAATATTACTTTTACCTTTAATTGGTGAGGTGAAATTGTGGTCAAAACTGGTGAGGTTAGATCTCTCAGACCCCAGACCTTTTTTTTTTTTTTTTATAATAATGAAACATCTAGAATTGTTGATTCTTGTAAAATACGTTAATTCAACCTATTTTCAATAGGTACCATACGAAAGGATGCTTATAAAATTGAATAAATGATTTTTTTTTTAGTGTTATATTCTAAGCAATGAAAACATTTGTAAAAAAATATATAACCTAGTCCTTATCTTGAAGTTTATTATATTTAAAAAACGGAAAATGATTAAAAAATGAAACTTTTATATTGTAATGAAAGTATACACAGCTAAAATTAGGCACAGTTTTTGAAATAGGAAACCGAACATTGTCCACAAATATTTTTGTTCGTATTTAATACAAACTATAGATGACTTCCTAACCTTGTTACTTGGACCAGAATAACACCTTCTTTTATCTTTGGAAGCGCCTCCTGACTCTATGTGTTAGATTCTTCTGGGTTTTTGCCTAATAATGATTGAGTATTAAACCGAAGCTTTTAAGGAAGTCCGGGATTTTCTGACTGTCTGGTCATGTGATCCTTTAAGAACGATGATCCCAGTTTCTTAATAAAATTAAAAAGGTGCATAAAATAACTCGATCACCAGACATTTCTCTTAACAAATTGAAAAACACACTTTCAATAAATCCAAAGATAGTAAGGTGGGGTCTATAGAACCCCAATAACACTGTCCTAAAGCAATACCGGATGAAAACTGACTAACAAAGGATGCTATATTACAACCATGTCGAGACAGGAAATGTCAGGTTTTTACAAGCCGATCAGATCGGGAGAATGGGATTCACAAATCTTTAAAGAGGCCCTGGGGTCCTGTCGTCCCCACCTCACCATTTAAAGGTCAAGAAGGATTTTTAACAAAATAAAAAGTTCTAAAGAAAATGGAAGGCAGTTAAGTAATCAATGAGATTCCATCAAAATACTATTATTATGGGCCTCGTTTCAGGACCCACCGAATTCCCTTTTCTTTTTATAATTTCATTTATTGCAAAACTTTAGAATGGAATAATAGAAGGAGAAAGTAAAGATGTTACGAGAGTGGGCCCGTGAATAAGAATAAAATGTAACGTTGCTAGAATTGAACTAATGAAACTTCTTGGAAGTTTGCAAACTTCATCTAATTCATAATGGCGTAATCTCTTTGAAAGGTATCATCACCTGTTGCATTGTTTACGAACACTGACGTAACATGCGTCACTAGATACTAGCTTTGGCCTAGGTTAAACAGTAATAAAATGTATATTACATTATACCGTAAAATCTTTAATTACAGGTATATTATTTCTTTAGGCAAAAATAATAGGCGTTTGTTCGGGCGCCAGTATTTAAAGCACTTTATATTTTGATTGGAGTTTAATTTTTTTATGCTTAATATAAAATAATTGTTTTGGAATTTTGAATGTTTGTATTTTTATTCAGTCCTTGAAGTGGGGCAATGTGAGAATTGACAATATTAACATTTTGAAATGATTTGAAGTAATTAAAGGTGAACTACACTACCAATACGACAATTACGAACATTTTTCATCTTATGTGCAGTTATTGGTTGATGATTATATGTTATGTTATTTCTGGCGATGATGTACCCTCCTGGGGCTCATATAAGCTTTGTGGAGTTTGTACCCTGACTTAAAAACCTGAGAGTTATTTAGCCAAACCAAATCCTTCCTTATCATCCAGACTTGACTTGGTACTTAATACTCTATTAAATTGCTAAGCCCGAAACTCCTTATACAGAGTGTCTAGCAAGAGGGAAAACCGGGAAAAGTCGGGTTTAAAAACATATAAAAAGTCATGAAATTTGTTCTTTGGACAGGGAAAATGGTCCCTAAATATCATCGTTCGTTCTTCACTCACACAAAAGTTCCAATATACCTACTTGTTGTGATGTTGCAAATATCATAAAGGGAGTTTAATATTTAATATCTTAAAAGGACAGGAAGAGAAAAGTCAACCTTCTGGGGAAGAGATTGGAGGCAAAAAAAGCAAAACTGCTCCAAGAAGCTCTTCAGAAAGCTGAAGATTTAGCTCCAGAGATTCAAACATTAAAGAAAAGCTCTTAAGGTTTATGTAGAGATATTGATTGCAAATAAATTTGAATTCAGATTTGTGAATATTGATTATTACTAACAACAGAGGGGTCACCCATAGCGTAGTGGCTGACATAACAGCTTTCTATGCCAAAGGTCGCGATTTCAAACCCGCGGGTGGCCCTAGGATTTTTTAATGGGAGTAAAAAATCCTTAGTTATGCCGTCCTTCGGAGGGGACGTTAAAAGATGGTCTCGAGCCTGTGCGACGTCAGTTACTCGTTAAAGATCCCTATCCTAATAAAACCTGGATGGGCAAAATTTAGGAATCGAACTGTAGCATCGTCCGATTTGCCATAGCAGCATAAAAGTGACGTTAAACAAACTAACAACAGTATTCAAATTTATCATAATTCATTTTTAAGTCAACTTAAACAACTACATTTTCAGGTGGTTCGAGTATGTATAGTTAAATCTTATCGTAAAGTAATTAGCCATTATATATTTTTTTTAATCTAGTATTAAAAAAATAATATCATAAAGTAATTAATTGTAATTATTCTTTATTTAACGATTTTGACCGAGATTTAGCCAGGTAAGACTTTTTACAACATGGCAAAGTCAGGGAATCTCTTAGAGCTGATTTGATAGACACTTTGTTATATGTTGTGGTGTACGTTGTTACAACGTATTTAAGTTTCACCGCACTCATTGGTATGCCGTAACATGCAAATATTGTGCCTTGTTAGAAGGATGGAAGGATTGTAATTAGTGAGACTAATTAACACAAATTGATGGAGATGAGCCGAGTTCCGACGCTTTAAAGTGAGGTGATTGGAGCAGCTGACCCACTGAGCTCGTGTCAATATTCAATAGCTCACTGACTCTATTATTAGCTTCTATTATCGGATGACTCATTCCGTTCTACCAAAATAGTTTAATGTCAATAGCTTCCCTTTCATGTTAATTAACATCCTCTTGTAGCATGTCTAATCTTCCCAATAAATATAGGCAAAATTAATTATGTAATTTTGAATGGCCATGTTCTGTTACTTACGTGTTTACACTTCCTATTAGCTATAATAATTATCTTTGTAAATGGTTTTCAATTTGCGTTTATTTGATGAGTTTATTCCTTTTTTAAATAATACTACATTATTCGTTTATAGTTATTCACATATTTGTAGTTATTTCATGGGAATTCTAAATAAAGTAGGGATGCTAATTAAGATGCCAAGCCTTTTAATAGGAAGTAACATAAAACTAGATTATCTCTTTTATGTCTAAACAAGAAAAAATACTCAATGTTCGTTGTTTTTCACGTCAACTTCCCTTGCTTTATATATGATTACATTTTACTCCTTAATTTTATTTCTAAGTTTTATAGTATAAACAAAGAATCTATTTAACGACAATTCAATATTAATATCTAAAACAACCACTCCACATTGTTTTAATTTTCAAAACAAATAAATTCTTCAAATACCCATAACTCAGTCTGTATAAATTATTTATTCATTTAAATGACGGAACTTCTTACTTTATCAGACTCAGTGGAAGGATACGGAAAGATTCGTAAACAATGTTTTGACTAGAGTTCGCGCCCAAGATACATTTTTCAAAAAAAAAAAAATAATAATAATAAAATAATGAATAAAAGTTTTCTCAATGTTTCTTTTGTACTACAGCGTTCAAGATTTAATTATCTTCAACATACTTCTTACGTTATATTTAAAGTGATTTAAATTGTATACTATAAAAAATCCGTTGTATATGCCATTTCCAAGTTATTTTTTATTTTATTTTCCTTTGCTTATAAAAATTAAGAACCGTAGTTGGTAATATATCAAGTAAATTTGATTTTAAAATATCCAATAGAAGAATTATAATTTTACTAACTTAGATATTGTTACTCCAGAAATTAGTGAAGTAGACACAGAATCGATTACATATTTAATTTAAGTATTGAGGGTGTATAGTCGACTGTAGAAACTATTATAGGTGGAATAGTCAGGAATCAGTCAATTTTTAAAAGTTTTTAATTTTAGGTTTATGCTTGGACATGGCTCAGTAAATGCCCTGATGATGGCTCACAAGCTTGAGCCGAAACGTTGGCAAAATTAAAAACTTTTCAAAAATGACTGATTCCTGACTATTCCAGCTATAATAATATTTAATTTAAGGTTAGGTTATTTTATTTTATTTATAGACACACAACTACCGCAGTCTTTAAAATCCTCTTCTATTTTCGTATTTTATTTTTAGTTTCAATTGTGCTAAATTTTTATAAACAGATTAAGTATTATTAGAAATTCTATTGTTTTCCTAATTGTTATTGCGTTATTGTCTAGCACCTTCTTGAGTTTTTTTTGCCATTTTCTTCCGTGTGGAAATAGTTTTAGAATAGCGGGAAGTCTTCTAGAATATAAATGATGGTCAGTTGCATGTTGCAGTTATTACAGTTCGGGGGTGTTTTCTTCTCGATAAAGTAGCCCGTATTTAATTTTAAAAATTATTTGGTAAAAGTACAAAACACAATTCATAAATATAACTACCATAAATTAAAATGATAAGATTTGACTTAATATTATTCGTTAATAGGCAACTAATTTTGCAGACGTTGTTTCTTTTGTGTTGAACCAAACATTATACAGGTATAATTCTAGATTAATTAATTTTTAGCTGAATAATTAGAAGAAACTAATTTTACTGTAATGAGTCATGAAAAAGAGCGATTTTACCGACTAACGAATACAGCACTACCCTTTATTTAATTTGTAATATCTTATATTAATATTGCAACGAATAAGAGTATGTTTAAATGTGAAATAAAGAGTTTTTAAACAAGCTAATCAAATAATTTATATTTATTATACGAAAGAACCATGTACATATTTTATATTTAATATGTTAAAAAATATTTTTAGTTGCTATTTCACCATTTCTTGGTAGTTATATTTATTATATATATATATATATATATATATATATATATATATATATATATATTATATTATATATTGGTAGATCGAAAAACACTTTCAACCTTAATGGAAGTTCATCAAAATGCATACTTAGTATGTATACAACTTTGTTTTCAGCATAAGTTTTTACGTTTAAAAAATCACATATTATTTCTCAAACTGAAAGCTGAAGGCTGCATACCTCTACTTAAACGTCTATACATATAAAAAAAACTCCATAGAAAATATTTAATAACTCAGCGTTAATTATTCAATATTAAAAATTGATGTTAAATGACAAGAAGCTAAGCTAAATATGGTTTTATCACGCATTCGATCTCGAAGACTGTAGGAGGAAAAAACATCAAGATTAAATATACTGGTCAAGACTTGCAAGCCATTAGCTGAGTAATTGCACTAAAACATTCTGTATCCTTTGCTGTAACAAACATGAGGAAAATACTAAAGCATAAACTGGTTATGCAGAAATTTTCCTCTATTATATTAAACATTGTTATGATAAACACAATAAACACTTAACCGTGAGTAATTAAATTATTTTACAAAGTGAGAAAAAAAAATCTGGTGCGGGCAACACATGACTTTCACTTACCTCCGGTTTTAGAATCAATAAAAGTATTTTCAAATACAGTCAGAGATAAAAATGAGTGAAACCATTAAAGAATTAATTAAATGAAATTTCTATGGAAACATGTGTTTTTTTAAAAAATCTATTATTTTATTATCTAAAATAATCAGTTAGTTTTATCGGCTTTTCATCACTCTCTACTAACTTTTAAAAGTTTGTGTATGAGATAATATTTTTTTCTAGAATCTCAAGCTTTCCAACGGTATATCATATATGTATATTACTGTTCTTATGTTCAAAAACAAAAAATATATTTTTCCAGTTTTCTCCTTTAGATGGGTGTCGAATTCATTCAATTTATATATTTACCTGTTTTTCATCAGTGGTAACAAGATAATATAGTTATTTTTATAGAATAAACTAAATTAAAGGTACTTTAGAAAATGAAAATTTAAAATATGGGCATTTAAGCCCTGTCAGACCATTTTAATCCGAACAAAACCTAAATGATATTAAAGCCCATTAAATTTTACATCGATATAGCGAGTTTTATTAAAATCTTCGGAACCGTTTTCTAGAAATCAAAAAAAGGTGCAAAATGCATGGTATAAAGTGGATCTTCTTGTAAGATCATTTCGATGAAAAAGGTTTTGTAACGTCTCGGGCGTATATTTGTCTTAAATATGAAATTTTAGTTTCATAGGACTTACCATTTCCGCCCGAGAGTTACCACACACACACAGACCTTTTTGCGGGACATGGTTATTTGGACACAAGGGACCCTAAAACGTGTATTTCTGTTGAAAACTGGAATTAAAAAATTTCCCCGATCGCAAGTAAAAAGGAGTTAGCAGGTATGAATATTTTTTAAATTTTGTTATTTTTATTATGGAACATAACTGGATAACCTACTAGTGGGTGTAATGTGAAAAAATAATCTACTTATAAAACCAAGTTAATTGTGAAGGAATATGCGTTTAGAAATTAAAAAAAAAAAAAATTATGATTGTTATATAATTTAATTCCATAAAGTTCATTCAGATAAACAAAATAACGTTGGGAATATTCATATTTAATCAAGTTTTATCAGTTGTCTTTAAAAGAGAAGTATTAGATTATAATATAAATCTCGTTTAATGTCAAAGAAAGAAGAATAACTAATAAAAAGAAATATGAAGACCCTAGACGTGGTATGAATAATGTAGTTAAAGTGAAAGATGTATGCCACTTGTGTTTACCATCAGCTGTAGAAGTTTTCAAGTGTAAGTTGATCCTGTTTGAAGTTAAAGATGTAGGCTGTGCTGTTTTGTATAAGTTTCCCTCTCTCCAAGTTCCCCTTTTAAAAGGGAATGTATATCCCGTTTATTTGCTTCTTATAAACTTTGCTTTTTATAATTTTTTTTTGTAATTATCTCCTTCCGCCTGTCGTCTAATTTTTTTTTTCTCACTTCCTCGTATTTCAAGTTTTTTCCCCCACCGATAAGCTGGAAATCTCTCGTCTTACGGTTTTTTGGTATTTATTATATTTCTTTTAAATGTATGTATGTGTACAAATATACAATTAGAAAACATACTAAATTTGATCTGTCTTTTTAACTTTTAGGAGAAAAAAAAAAGAATGCTTTGATGAATTTAAAAAATAATATGATTATTTACAAAATAATTAATTTAATTACGTAAAGTTTATTTATCGTGATGGCGAAAGCATATTCGGATATCGCTTATTATTTAAAATTCATGGGATTATTCTTATCTCTGTCAATTAAATTTTGATGTATTCCTAAGTAAAAAGAGTTACTAACATTAATTAATAATGTTATAATTAATGTAATGAACTTGTTAAAGAATGCCCTTGATTTTGTCGAATATCATTCGCCTATAAAGAGGTTTCCAAATAAATATTTTAATTGTTTAAAAAAAGTGCTGTAACGTCTCGGCCGTATATTCTTCTTAAATATGAAATTTCAGTTTGTACAATTTTTCGTTTTCGTGCTGGACATGCCACGGACACACAGACATTTTTTTGGAACTTGGTTATTTGGACTCAGGGGGCCCTAAAACGTGCATTCCCGTTGAAAACTGGAATTCCAATATTTTTCACGATCCCAAAATTTTCCCTTAATATATATTTCAATATATGTAAGTGAAAGTAAAAATGAACAGTTTATTTATTTCAGTTATTCCCTAATAAAACAATTTTACGAATTCAATCATTAAACGTAAATAACTAGTTTAAGAAACACGCATTTGTGTCATTTATTCATAAATATATTTCTTATATTTTTTCTTATATATTTTGTATGTGAAACTATATTCGTTTTTTACTGTAAATTATAATTGCTTTCAGTACTTTAACGTGTTTGATTCGAGATGTCAGAACCTTTTAAGCGTTTATAAGCCTTTGTTAAATTTTAAGTATATTTAAATTTTTTTAAAAATAATTTAATTAGTTATAGTGCAATTATTAAGTATTCAAAGCTACGGCTTTCACAATATTGTTCATTCATTCTGTATCATTGTTTCCTGGAATTGATTTCCTCTGCTGATCGTTGAGTGTTTATGAATCATAAATTGGTTGTAATATTTTACTCTCGCTTCAAACGCTACGTATTTAAATTTACTATCGATATTAAGGGCGATATACATATCATTTTATGTCCTTTTGAATGAATCATTGATATTATGTTTATTTTTACTATATATTAAATATTGCTACGATGTAAATTTATTACGTACTATAGCGTTCGAATATAATCCATTATCACAATTCCATCATCTTTAGTATAGCCAATCAAATTGATAGCTTCTTATGTTTCCTTGGAATACAATGCTACTAAGTACGCTTTTTCTTCTCTTATTTTTTTTTTTTTTTACTTCTAACATCATCCGGGCACTCCAAGACAGTTAAAGTTTTACAATATAAGTAACTATTGCTCTTAGAGTGATACGGTTATTGGTATTTGTTAAACCGTTTTGATTTAATTTTTGAAGCTTACATACTGACATCGTGCTGACATCCATGAGAATCTTTTTAGATCTAGGTCTTGCTTTGGATTTTCCAATAAAATTTATTTTTTTGTATTGTTTTTTTTACCCTCAAAAATGTAACACGCACCCATTCTGTTAGTGTGGCTCGGATCAAAACTTAGTTTCTATTTCAGAAATTTAATGGAATATTTTTTATTACATAACATTTGCCTCTAGGACCTTCCGTTTAGGAACTGTATTGGTTTAAATGAAAAACAAAACGTTTTGCTTCCTTTTTTTTATGTTTTGTGTTTTTGACACCTTTTATAGGGGTGCAGCAGAATTGTTCTTCATCTGTTAGTCTTGCTAGAATCGAAAATTTGATGGTATTTATTGAATGAAACCTTCATGATCACGGTGAAGAATGATATATTTCGAGAATAAAAAATCATGCTTTAATGCCATTTTTACTCGACGCACATACTAAAATTATACATCTTACTTTATAAATTATAAACCATTACTCAGTATTACCAATGCACTAATATCTTAATGTATGTTGATGATTAAGAATGAATTCGTTTGTTTGTTTGTTTATTCGTTTAACGTCACTTTTATGCTACTATGGCTAATCGGACAATGCTACTGTGGGAGTCATAAATTTTGCCTATCCAGGTTAATTAGGATTGGGATCGTTAACGAGCACAGGCTCTGGACCACCTTTTAACGTCCCCTCCGAAGGACGGCATAACTGAGGATTTTTACTCCCATTATAAAGTCCTGGAATGAATACGTTATTAGATTATTTCTGTCTTTATATACCTTCTATATTTCATCAATCTTCATTCAGCTTACACAATTTTTCCCTGACTGGGGTATCAGGCGATTATAGATAAGACCATGATCTATTGTTTTTCCCTTGTCCGAGAGAAATTAATTTTTCCACCTTTGTTTATTTTCCCGTTAATGTGAATGATAGAGTATTTTTTCTTTTAATTTATTAGGTAAGGTAACTAACTACACAGACTGGAAGGCCCCCAAGATTCGGGACACAGGGAGCTATGGAATATATACTTCGAGAATCGAACATAGTCCCTATAGCAGGGAGCCCCTAGGCACCCCCTCACCCTAGCCTTGGCCTTTGGAGGGGGCGGCGGGGAGTGGCGCGACGTTGCCGGCGCTGCCCCGGCCCCGACGGGCCTCATATTGATTTCCCCGCACCCCCTCCCCGGGAGCGGCAACGCCGCACCATCCCCCTACCTCACCTCCTCCCAATCAAAAAGACAATAACCCCACGCACGCAGGATTAGAGGAATTTCAGCCATTTCTCTGAGTGGACCAATTAGCAGTCTTAGTCCTAGTACTAAAATATTTCCTTCAACTCATTTACCGTTATATCGTTTTAGAATACAGACTTTATAACTGTTATAAAACAACTGTTTCCAGGAATATTATTATGTTCCCCTATCCCTTAATTTCATCGGATTATTCTCTTTTTACTCTTGAAAGGGTGTTTCACTTAGTCCTTTCTGTTTTGATATCGGTTTCACTTTCAATCCAACTGTCTGATTTATCTTTGGTGGTATAGCATAAAATTGAAAGAGGTATATTATTTGTCTTCGTTGTTCAAACATTTACATTAGGGCTCCCACGATGCTTATGCCCCATTTTTTTTTTTTTTTTTCAAGTATAAAAGAGCATGCAGATGATGTACCTTACACTAAGACTTGAGCTAAGCTATTTGACTAATGTTCCCTTGGAGAATATTTTTGTTGTATAATATTTGTCGCTAGGGCATACCGTTAAGGAGCTACATTGGTTCTAATGAAAAAAATCACGTTTTGCTTGTCAAGCTTTTAATGTAAAAATGTACGTAGATGATTTAAAGTATTTTTTTTTAGTAGATTATTTCTTTACCTTATCTTCTGAAAACGCCTCCCTGGCTGGGTAAAGCTAAAGATTATAAATAGGACATATGCATAATCTATTATTTGTCTCTGTCAGAGAGAAATAATATAGCCATTTTTTCTTGATCCCTTAATAAACCCTTTTTATAAAATAATCGAAACAAAAGCTTAAGTTTAATGTTGTTTTGACCTGTTAAAAAGTGTTCAACAACCGTGGTTTCAAGAGAACATTTAATTATTTTCATGTTTTCCCCGGAAATTAGTTAATTTCATTCCCTTCATTTAAGCAAACCCAACAATTGAGAATACAACTTAAGTGGCGGAACTCGGATGCTATAATTTAATATATATATTATTAGCTGACCCTACAATGTCCTGTCTCAACTATGACCAGGGGAAGCGGTCAAGTTTAAGTTAAGGTCAAGTAAAATAGAAGTAGCCAATTCGGTCAAGCCGTTCACGCGTGATGCAATGACCGAGGAAAAATTGGATTCATTTATATATATATATATATATATATATATATATATATATATATATATATATATACATACATACATACATACATACATATATACATATATAAGTGCCCTGTTTTAGCCTGAGTGGTGTGATGGTGCTCAAAAATTCTTTGTTTTGGAAAGGATTCTATTTGGATTTTGTGAAGGAGGATCGAAATGTCAAGTAAAGCAAATTAAGAAGAAGTAATTGTTAAAAACCTAAAACCCGAAAATATCAAATAAAATTGTAATTTAAAAAGGTCGATGATTTAGATTGTTGTATGTATATAAATAGATAAAAGAGACATTATCATTAACTTTGAAAATTAAAATCTTTCCCTTGACTGTAATAAAACACACAACAAAAAAAAGAATTAGCGAAATAGCTCAAGCCGTTGTTCACGCGTGATGCGATGACCAAGTGAAAAGAGGTTTGTTTTATATTTTCATGATATATACATTAGATATCTACGGGTCTTAAGGTTCAGTCAATAAATACCCAAATGCGTTTAGCTAGGTTTCGAGAATAATATTTTTTAGTCATTTTTTGGGGTTTTTTCTTGAAACTATTACAATATTCTTTTCTCACATAAAATATTACCGTTTGTAAGATGGGATTAAATCGAAACAAACAGTCGTAATTGTATAGAGATCGCAAAAGGGTCCTATCCGGATCAAATGATTGTGCCAGAGGTGGGACACAAAGAATATAAAGCGTGGGTGAAGGGGGAGGGATGGCAGGGGGTCAATGTCAAGGTAAAACAACTAATAATAGAGTTCCCTTTGCGTCTCCTCTCGCCGTCTACTTCGCCGTTCGATCAGTCTCCCATCCACTACATATCCTTATCGTAGGATCTAACTTGGACCGTCCCGAAGGCATGGTCGGATTCATTTGATTTACGTCTCGGATCGAGCCAAGTCAGAGGTGAATAGTCTCTTTTAGTCGCCCGAATCTTAATGCACTTTTTGAACCCTTGCCAGATTTATTCATTGATGCAATCTTTTTTTTTTTTACTTTTTTTGTTTTATTTTGAGTGTGTACTCTGCATCAATAAACTTGATTGGGCCACTCATCCTTAATTAGTGATTCACGTCTTGTTTTACCGTTGAATGGATTTGCATCTTTATTATTGATCGGATTGTGAACTCAGTTTTATGAATGGAATCCCATACTTGAATTCTTTAATGTTGTCTTCCGTTTACTTTTAAGGCTCACTGTGTTTTTTTTTTCTCATCCTGCATTTATTTTTCAAACAAAAACACAAAATAATATATATAATACATAAATCATGCTCACTGTGTGTAAAAAGTGTACGCTGTTATTCAGATTGCCTCATTGGGTATTAAACCATGCAGTAATAAAATGATTTACTTTATTTATTTTACTATTATCAATCAAGAATATATCTTAAAACAGTAGTCAGTTAGAGATACAGATTATTTTTCTAGAATCCTACTCCTAGAATCTATACTAATATTATAATGCTAAAGAGTTTGAACGCGCTAATCCCCAAAACTACAGGTTTGAATCGAAAATTTCTTTTTGTGTTGGATACTCCATTTATCGAGGAAGGCTTTATTTAGGATATATAACATCACGCTGCGACCAATAGGAGTAAAGAATCAGTGGAAAATCTGGGAAAAACCGGGGAAAATTAACCTCGCATCCCCAGGATTCCAAATGATTTACCTTTTAATTTTAAAATAATTCAATTTCCCGTTAATTTATATTTTACCGTAACAATTAATAAATCACAGGGGCAAACATTTAAACACGTAGGAACCGATTTACGTTAAGATGTTACGATTAAGATCGGGTTGCGGTGAAAATCATTACGTTCTGCCACAAAAAAAAAAAAAAAAAAAAAAAAAAAAAAAAAAAAAAGCAACTAAAAATGTGATTTACTTTAAAATATATAATTTAAAAAACTTCTTAGTAGTGATCATAATAACAGACGAAGTCGCGGGCAAGAGCTAGTTATAAAAATAAAAACTAGTACAGGTACAACCGTTAACTAATACTGGTACTTTCAACCGCACAATTATAGAGATTAAAGTGAAAAAATGTTTCGGAATTTAAGGGAAACTCTTTGATGAAATCAGTACTTAGAGAAATTTCAAAAATGTACTAATGCTTTAGGTTAAATTCGATTTTAACAAGGGACAATGTAGTCAAATGCTCAGTGCACTTAACTACTTTTTTCTAGGTTAAGAATTTAAACCCCAACTGTGACGGAATAAAAATTTATTCCATGTTTTCAGCATATATGACAGTGACTTTTCCAACAAAGTCGGCGAACCAGAAGAGCTGTTTTATACTGTGAATTTTGCATTTTTTGATGATTAGCTCAAAAACGGATCTAACGGTTTTGATTAAGCTCGCTATATCGATGTAAAATTTAATGGGCTTCAACATCATTTAGGTTCCATTCTGATTTAAATAGTCTTTCAGCGCTTAAATACCGATATTTTAAATTTTCTTCCTCAAATTTCGTAAAGTCGAAAAATCAACCATTTAATCTTGTTAGCATTGATAAAAAACGGATAAATGTATAAGTTGAACAAATTTGATATTAAACTAAAGTAGAAAAGAGCCAAAATATTTTTGTAGGTAAATTGTTTTTTTCCCGAACATAAGTATAGTAATTTTGATGTAATTATTTAAGAAGAAAAGAGCAAACCTATTTTTATATTTTTTTTTAACAGACGACAGTAATATAGATGTACAGTATACCGTTGCAAAGCTTAAGATTTTAGAAAAAAAAATTTCTTATGCACAAAGTTTTATAATGTAATGCAGAATGATGAAAGAGTGTATATTGTAAAACAATAATAAATAAATTCTTTATTATTCTGGGACAAGTCCCTTTGGAATAACATCTACATAAAATGTAAATTGGACTTTAGAGTCTTAGAGCAACTAATTATTTAAAAACAATTTAACTAAAACTAACAGTAAACAGACAGATACGCAAATATGTTGAAAATAGAATAAAATAGAGTCAATTACAATTTTG
The DNA here is from genome assembly GCA_023052935.1 of Piezodorus guildinii. Taxonomy (NCBI): domain Eukaryota; kingdom Metazoa; phylum Arthropoda; class Insecta; order Hemiptera; family Pentatomidae; genus Piezodorus; species Piezodorus guildinii. The sequence continues at coordinate 70,831,524 of CM041296.1, read as the reverse complement.
TTCTGACTGGATGGTCATGAGATGAATGAATAAGCGGGATTTGAATGCAGGAAGAGAGTTGGAGTGACGGATAGAAAGAGGAATAGAATTCCATAGGATTGAGGATCGGATAAGGAACGATCTGTCAAAATGTGCAGATTGGTGGGCCGTTGTGTATAAATCTGAAGGCCTAGAACGTGCACAGCGGGAATGGACAGAGGATTTGAATTGTAGAAGGTTGAAAATGTATGATGGACGGCGGGATTGGATAACTTGGTATAGGAATGATGCAAGGAAATACTTCCGGCGATTGGAAGGATAAAGCCACTTCAACTCGCTATAAAATTCGGAGACGGAGGTGTGCCTCGGGACCTCGAAGATAAATCGAACACAGCAATTAATTAGGCGTTTTATTTTTACTTCGAGATCCCCAGAAACACAACCGTATAATTTAATTTATAATATCAGATTATTTGAGACAGGTTACAAATTTTTGTTAATATTCTTTGAACTCAATTAATTTCTTAGTTTTACAGTTTAATGCAGTGTTTCCAATCACTAAATTACTAATTATTAGGCTCGATTGGTTTTAGTAGAAGTGCTAATAAACAAAAATTCCACCCCATTGATGGGGGAGCCGTCAGCGCCCGCGCTTTCGGTTAGTGAAATGGACACTCTAACTAACAGTGAAGAAAATAATGCATGGGAGCTAGTGATAGGAAGAAAAAGGCCTCTCAATAGTGATAAAGACACACCACATCAAAAACGACCAAGTCAGGTTATTCCTACCAGCAACAGCTTTGAAGTACTCTCACAAACTACTGAACCAACAAATTTCTCTGAACAAACGACAAACAAAAATGAAAAGGTACCACCTATTTTTATCAATGGTGTTCAAAACTACTCACATTTTGTGTCATTTTTAGAAAAAGAAGCAGGCCATCAAAAGTTTAAAATAAAATCAACCCTGAAAGGTATAACTGTATACACAGACACCCCGACAACATACCGAAAACTCACTAGTGCACTAAGACAAAATGGTGCAGATTTTCACTCATATCAACTATTAGAGGATCGTACCCCAAGAGTTGTGATCAAGGGTCTTCATCACACCATTGACATAGAAATATTAAAAAACGAATTCAAGGAATTGGGATACGAAGTTACGAACGTAACAAATGTAATATCTCGATTTAAAACACCATTACCGATGTTCTTTGTGGACATCACAAAGTCATCATTTAACGAAAAAATATTTGAAATCGAGTATATTTATTACTCTCGAATAAAAATTGAAGAACCTCGAAAAAAGAGAACCATCCCACAGTGCTTAAGGTGCCAGCAGTACGGTCACACAAGATCATACTGTAACCATCCACCGAGGTGTGTTAGATGTGGTCTTAATCATGTCAGCACTACCTGCACCAAGCCGAGAGACACCCCAGCTAAGTGTGCTAACTGTGGTGGAGAACACCCAGCAAACTATAAGGGCTGTCAAACTTTAAGGGACCTTAGAAATGCCAGAAGACAGTTCCAACGACCAACACACATTCAACCAGCGCAGATGCCTCCTCGCTCAGAAGACTTCCCGACCCTCAGTCAGCCATCCCACTACCCTCCACCGCCGCAGCAACCTTCGCCCCTTCAGTATGCACCGCCTCCTCAGTACTCTTTACCTCTTCAGTATCCTCCAACTCCGCAAAATCATGTGCCAGCACAACCTGAAACCAGCACTGGACCTCAGAAGCACCCTCTGCCAGCACAACCGAGATTTAGCTCTGGACCTCAACAGCAACCAATACTGTCAGGTATGGGAAAAGGCATTACCCAGCAGGTACCTCCAACTGTAAGTAGTTCTCCCCAAATGGTAGACGTAATCAGAGAACTTAATAATCTTATCCATCCCCTTTTCAGTATTCTCCAACATTTATCACAGATTTCACAAGTGTGGTGCACATCATATGGACCCTAGTCACTTAACAGTGGGTACCTTGTCAATACTCCTTTGGAACGCTAACGGACTTAACCAACATAGAACTGAGCTTGACTTATATTTGCACGAAAATAGGACAGACGTAGCACTAATAACTGAAACTCACTTAACACCACGTTCAAAATTTTACATTCCAGGTTACATTATGTACAGAACAGACCACCCTGACAAGACAGCACATGGTGGAACGGCTATACTGATTAGAGCAGTTCTTAAACATAACTCTGTAGAACTACCCATCTCACCGATAATACAATCAACAGGCATCACACTTTACACTCAGCACCACACTATCACTCTTGCAGCTGTGTACTGTCCGCCAAGGTACGTTTTGACACCAACAATGTTTTCTGACTTTTTTAAACTATTAGGGAGATGCTTTATCGCTGGAGGCGATTTTAACGCCAAACACTACAACTGGGGTTCCCGGCTCTGCACCACACGAGGAGGAAATCTGTTAAGTGTCCTCCAAAATCTTTCATTGGACACAATCTCCCCAAATACCCCTACATACTGGCCAAATTCTCTACACAAAACTCCTGACTTACTTGACTTTTTTATAACTAAAGGACTTAGAACTGTACCTCACACTGTTAAAACTGGCTTCGATCTTTGCTCTGATCACTCCTTAGTACACCTGATTCTTCATGATGAACCCTCAGAAGTAAATAAAAGACCATCACTCACTCAGAAAAATATGGACTGGGATTTCTACAGAGTGTACTTAGAATCTCTTATTTCAATTCCTTTATCGCTGAAAACAGAGGAAGAACTTGAGACGGCAGTTGATGTCTTCACCAAGTCTGTACAAAATGCAGCGTGGTCTTCATCTCAACCCAGCAACAAACATGCAACGAACTTACCTTGCTACCCACAATACATAAGGGACCTGATCAGAGCAAAGAGAAGAGCTCGTAAAGTGTGGCAAACAAACAGATTACCATCAGACAAACGGACATTTAACAAACTTAACAATGAACTGAAACGAAAGATACAAAAATTCAACAGAACTACTTATGAATCTTACATTGAAAATTTAGGAACTGATGATGGAAGCTTATGGAGACACACAAAAAACGTCTTAAAGCATCGCACGGTACCGGCTCCTTTAAGGAGAGAAGACGGTTCCTGGGCCGTGTCGGATGAAGAAAAATCTGAACTCTTTGCTGACCATCTTTCATCTGTTTTCACACCACATACTGACGACACTAATAAAGAACACGACGAATTTGTACTCAAAACCTTAGACATTCCACTACAGCTCTCATTGCCTCCTCCTTCCTTCACTCCATCACAGGTCGCAGAACACATTAAAGACTTACAAAAAAAGAAAGCTCCTGGCCACGACCTTGTAAATGCTGTAGCACTACAGCAAATGCCAAGAAAGGCTCTAGTGTTTCTCACGACTATTTATAATGCAATACTTAGGACTACAAAATTTCCAATTCAATGGAAATACTCTTACATTTCCATGATTAATAAACCAAACAAGGACAAAAACAACCCCTCTTCCTACCGCCCAATTAGTTTGCTTTCTATTTGCTCCAAAATATTTGAAAAATTATTGTACAAAAGATTAATAGACATACTAGGTGATAATCACATAATACCCGATCATCAATTTGGATTTAGAAAATTCCACTCCACCACACATCAACTACACAGAGTGACTGATTTCATTTCAACTGCGCTTGAGCAAAAATTATATGCAACAGGTGTATTCCTGGACGTAGCTCAAGCATTTGACAGAGTCTGGCACCAGGGTCTCCTGTTTAAACTCAAAAAGATACTACCACACACATACTTTCTTATTATTCAATCATTTCTCTCTGACAGATTTTTCTCCGTTCGACAAGGTACAGAAACTTCTTCAATAAGACCAGTGCTGGCAGGTGTGCCGCAAGGTTCAATACTTGCACCACTGCTATATATATTATACTCGCACGACATACCAGACAGTTCAAACATCCTGACGGCAACATACGCAGACGACACTGCAATCTTATCAAAACATGAAGATCACACTCAAGCCTCACTGACTGTACAACATCACTTACAAAAAGTACAGGATTGGTGCAAGCTGTGGAAAACAAGACTAAACTATGACAAATGCCAACATATGACATTTACACTAAGACGTGAAACCTGCCCACCAGTGTACATCGATAATATACCAATACCACAAACAGACAGTGTCAACTACCTTGGACTAACTTTTGACAGGAGAATGACTTGGGGCCCGCACATTAAGAAAAAACGAAAGACACTAAACCAAAGAAGTAGACTGCTGCACACATTACTCAGACGACAATCAAAACTAAAATTAAGACAGAAACTTGCCACCTACACATACTTACTAAAACCAATATGGTCATACGCCTCTCAAATTTTCGGAGCTGCAAAAAAGACTCATATACAAAGACTTCAAACTTTTCAGTCAAAAATACTTAGACGAATTACGCAAGCACCTTGGTATGTTTCAAACACAACTTTACATACAGACTTACACATGCCTACCGTCAGCGAATACATACGAACTCACTACTCTCGATTTCACAACAAATTACTAGGACATTACAACCCTCTCATAGAACAAATGGCAACAACCAATATGCCTAACAACATCAGGAGAAGACTGAAAAGGTCATGGATGAGAGATCTTCTATAATCTTTTGAATTAAAACATGCCACGGAAGAGATACCACTGGGTATTGTCATCTTCCTCATGCCTGACATGCCACTTTTTATTGTAATTCTGACAGACAATCCACTGATTGTTATATGTATGTATAAACAGGTGTGGATAAAGAAATAAAGTTATAAAAAAAAAAAAAAAAAGATTATTTGAAGAAACATATGTTTCTATCGAAACTTAATATAAATCTTTAACCTTTTTTTTAAAGTTTCTAAATTGATTTTAACAACGAAAGTCATGTCTTCCGCGCATCAGATTTTTAATATTGCATTCTATGTTTTTATAATTTTAGAATCCATAAACATAAATATAATTAATTCTTATAAATTAAGAAATTGTGTTTTCGCCTAGAGATATTAGAACTATTACCATTAGAAAGTTATTTCACCCCGTTAGTTGTAAAAAATTTGTTTGTTTCCCTTCTCCCTGACTGAAGCTACTAGCCCTTTCCATGGCACACAATGAGAGGATGGGCCGTGTTGTTTACCCTGGCAAAGATGGGTTCTTGGGAGCCCTTAGGGAGAGAGAAATGGGTCAGTCGATTCTGTGAGGGCTACTCTAGGAATGTTTTCTGCTCCGGGAGCCAGCCCCTATTCCGGCCAAACTCCCGCATTTCAGTTAAATTGGTTAGAAAGAGAGCTCTTGTTTCTAAAAGGGAGCAGATTACAATGTACCAACCAGTTTCTGCTCCTTTTAAGGGGATTGGATTTTTTTTCCTCTTTATTTCGTCTAGTTCCTTGTTTAGAAGTAATGAGGCTATTAAGTTTTCATATATCTTTATTATATTATTCTTACAATTTCAATAAATGGAACTTTATATACAAAAATATGATCAAATACAATACTATTATATCATCATATAATATCATGACATTTTGCCTTATCCTCTGGTATTTCCTTTAAAAAAAAAATTAACATAATGATATTATTATTATTTTTTTTTTTATTATTGACTAAATTTGATACTATTTTTCTTATAATTTATCATATTATTACATACGTTGAAAATTAAAAGATATTAATATATTTTGATCTATTTTCGTATTATATAAAATTGTAAATATTTTCAACTATTTTGTATACTTCACTACACATATTTCTTATTTTTTTCCGCATCATTACTTTCCAAATTCTCAACTGATGCACTTTAATCCTTACCCGATATCATTTATTCCATTAGCACTTCCACATTTATTATCTTTTTATTTTATTTTTTTTTAAATTTTATTAATTCAATTTTAAATTTATTTATAATATCTGCATAATTATTATAGATGTAACAACTGTCCCAAAGAACAAAACTGTTTCAAGTTTTAAATATTAATTAAGAACAAATCAGCAGTGTATGGAATTATTTTAAATCAATAAAAAAAGTTATCTAAAATAAAATAACTTAAGTATATTAACGAAACTAAATAACCAAATTTTACATGTCTGGCTGTATGGATATATCCAATGCCATAAAAAAGAGGCGAGAAAAAAAAACTCAGAGAAAAAAAAACTTTTGTGATGACTACACAAATTTTAAGTTTTGAATTTATAATAACAATAAATTACTTGCATAACTATCTAATATGAGAAATATGATAATAAAAATTTAATTGATAAAATAGATTGATAAATTTACTCAAATTTTATATTATAGAAACATAAAAATAAAAACGGTTACAACATAAAAACAATATTAAACATAAAAACTTAACTTCATTAGGGAATTATAGTATAATTTATAAACATCATTTTGATTATAAAATTGAACTCACAACTGAAAATTATCAAAAACATGAAGGCTGGCATATGTATTACTAAAATTATTAGTGATACTGTTGATCATGAAAATAGGCACCAAAAACATCAAGAACAATTACGCAGCTACAATAAATAATTTAAAATTTATGTTCAATTACAAATAGTAATATATGTGGTAGTACTAAATATAATAAATGATAATAAACAAATATTGAAGAGTATAATACATGATTATTGCACATTAGATAAGAATTCAGAGAATAATGTAATCCTGAAATAAATTGTGATATATTTGTGTTGAATATAAGGGGTACTCAGTACGTTTGCTATAGCATGCTATTTGTGATTATTTTGCTAAACCCATCGAGGTTCTACAGTTATTTCCTCTATAAAATTGATGGGTTTAGCACAATAGCACAAATAGCATGCTATAGCAAACGTAGTGAGTACCCCTATAGCATAATATGAGCAAAATTACGATTTTGTATTTTTTTAGTGATATACCTGAAGATAAGGCAAGCCTAGAAACGCTGTTTAACACGGTGATGATGAACAAAAAATAATTGAAAGAATATTTATATTAAACTTTTCAGAACGGAAAATAAGTTATTAAATAGTATTATTTTATTCTTAAAATATTTAAAAATAATATAAAAATAACAAGAAATGTGATGCCCCATAAAATGTTTAAAGCTCAATAAAAACGATATGTCTATAAATAATAATTATGTATTGTTATGATTGGCTTGTTTATTAGTGATTTTATCTTTTTTGCGATAACGTTCGAGAGGTTCAAATATTTACTTTTAATCAACTGAGTCATTATTTATTTACTTTTTTAACGAACATTAAATCATTGATCATCGGTTATTTTAGTAAAATCGCATTGTGTTGAAAAGAATAAAACTTGTTACCTCTAGAAAATGTAAAGTGTTCGGTTCGGACGTATGGAGACTAATTCTGTTTCGAGGCCCACGACCGTGCAAGGAAGTTATTATGCCGAAATTAAGCTTGTTTTTCCCCCAATTTTTTGGCACCCAATTTATGTAGAGGGTAGGTGATCCTCAGGAGGGTCTTCAGGTGCAGGGCGCCCCTTGGTTAAAATAACAGAATAATTAATTATTCTGCCCCAACCGGGGTTCGAATCCGGGACAATAGACTATCCTCCTAGAACAACCCGCTTACTTAAAAATATAAAATAAAATAAAAACAACTCAACGTTCATCAAAAATGTAAGTTTAATTGTAATGATATAACGTTCAGGTTCAGGTTACCTCTGATATAAAACCCTTCTAAAAATACAATGTTGAATCAGGTTTGAAGTGTGCTAAAGAATCTGGAAATTCTTATACATGTAGGTCTTTACTATCTAGAAATTTTGGAAAACAAAACGGTATTAAAGCTCCTTGATTGCAAAAATATGATGGAAGCTTTACAAAACATAATGATACATTAAGCTTGTAACTGGGATTGTTGTATATAAAGAAATAGAATGAGAAAAAAAAAAAAATGAGCCGAACCATATGTTTAATAATCCTTACTTAAATAATTGGTAATTTACAATCAATTCTCTTTTTTTCCAAATTTAAAAAAAAAAAAAAAAAAAACTCTGTGTAATATTTGGACATGTTTTATGTTTTATTCAAGCAAATTTACAATATTATTAATAGTTCATACTTATATATTTATTTTTTTTACAAACTTAAATAAGCACACCTTAACTTCCTTTTGTTAATTATTTATTTTATTTCATAATTGTTTACATCATTTATCAACGTTTCAGGATTGTTTCCCCATTCTCAAGACTTATTTTTTTAAAACACTTTCACATATATAATTAATTACTTCACTCCATAGCTTACTGCTATTTGTCTACATTACAGAGTAAGCCAATGAACACCCATGTAGACAAATAGCAGTAAGCTATGGAGTGAAGTAATGAATTATGTATGTGAAAGTGTTTTCAAAAAATAAGTCTTGAGAATGTGGAAACAACCCCGAAACGTTGATAAATGATGTAAACAATTATGAAATAAAATAAATAATTAATAAAAGGAACTTAAGGTGTGCTTAATTAAGTTTGTAATATTAAGAAAAACTTCCTGAAAAATAAAGAAACTGATATCATATGTTACTTTATTCTATATGGCTTTTTCTAGATTTGTTGTAAGTAAAGGGCTTTGATGTAAAATAGAGACACATGTTTATTAACAACTAGAAGAGCACACAACACAAACTTTTCATGGCAATATGTAAGGAAACTGTTATGATCGTGATATTGTGAAAACGATACAATTGGTGGCGAACGAGAGAACTAGCGTTTCCGTTGCATTAACGTCATCCATAGCATTCAGTTACCCCGAAGGAATTTTACTTTTAAAAAAAGTACTGGGATTAGTTCAAAATATATCTATGAAATAGTCCTAATAATAATAATATCATAACGATCGTGATATTGTGAAAACGATACAATTGGTGGCGAACGAGAGAACTAGCGTTTCCGTTGCATTAACGTCATCCATAGCATTCAGTTACCCCGAAGAAATTTTACTTTTAAAAAAAGTACTGGGATTGGTTCAAAATATATCTATGAAATAGTGCTAATAATATATTTTACCAGAGAGATTACAATACAGCATGGGAACCATTTACTGCAGCAGATTAGTTTGCATCTAATGATATAGACATGGTAAAGGGCCATATCGAAGTAGGGTCAGCGGTGCAATATTACCGCGAGGATTGCACCGACTGAGAATTGCTTCATTAGAGGGGCAAATAATATAGCCGGTGATTGTATGTCTCCTAATCGAACAATTTATATGTATTAATGATAGGTCCGCTCCTCCGACAATGGCATTGGATAAGATCTCCCAGCACGCCCTTCTGGTTATTACAGGCTCCAGTGCTCTTGGGAAGGTACTACGCTATCGTCGTACATCCAGGATATGACTTCTCTTCAAAAAGCAATAAAGGAGATTGTGATTTCCCTATTGCTATGTGAAATTTGATCGTTCTACTTCATTAGCGTATAACATTAAGTAAATGATATTTGGTTTGCCATCTCAATTAACATGGATAGGTTTTTGCCATCGATGCTATTGTGCTTTAGTTAATGAAAAAACTTAGGTTGTTTCTGTTGTTCTTCCTTTCTTCTTTCATTTCTAATTTCATAGTTATTTTCTGTAATATTTTTGAAGATCGTGTGCCATGCTGTGCGAGTACGTTATGTTGCTATTTAGGCTATACATACCATACCTAGGCATACACACATATATACATAGGCTATTCGATAATTTTAGGCTTTATTATTCTAGCGGTTAGTTAGGAGGGTAGTAAGTAGAAGTCGCTTAAAAGGGAAAGGTTAGATTTTCAGCTATTTTTACAACTATGATTATTTGTTCGCCCTAATGAGTTTAACAAACATTCTAGGGAGATTATTTCCCAGTTAAAATGATTTCTTGATAGTAAATGAATGAGAATAATTTTTAGCTATAAACAAGTCCTCATATTATATATATTCGAATATTCATCAGTAGCTATTAAATAATATAATTATATTTTACTAATTTTTTTTCTGAATAACATGAATGTGAACTCTGCTCCTATCACACGATTAGGTTTTTTGTTTGGAGTCAGTTTTGAATAATTTTCTATGGCGAGTTGTGATCGACTACCATTTATTAGTGGAATTTTATCTGATACAACATTTATTTTGTTTTAATTACACAATTTGTACTACAATATATACACTTCCAAATATTACCATTATATACTGCACAGGCCTTCCCTTAAAAGGGAGTAATAGTCAGTCCATCCCAGGGTAACTGGCCCTACTGGGAAGCAGTGAGTTCCAACCACTTTTTCCCAGTTATTTCGGTCCCTAGCTCCATTCCACCAAAAGGGTCTCGCCAGTTAACCTGAAGCAATCCCTCCATATCTTCATTTGACGACCTCTTTTCTTTAGATGGTATAGCGTCCACTCTGGCTATATTTGATCATCTATTATCTTTGCACAGCAATATGACCAGACCATTTCCAATTTATTTTTCTTATTTGCAAAAGCATATCTTTGAGGCCGGCTGCGGATTTAAGCTTACTCTGTATTTTTTCCTTACTTTCAATAAAAAAATGTCTATGCCATTCTTCCACACCTGGATCTTTCTCTCTTGATCTATTTAAAACTTCCTTTTTAAGATCGATACTTATGTCTCTCTTCATAATGTACCTCAGCTACCGGAACTTGTTCCATTCTAGTGCGATTATTCTCTGAACTTCTTTATACGCTACTGCCCTAAACAGGCACAATTTGCTGGATATTCTAAGATATGATTGTAGATCTTCGGTGAGGTTATACCATTTAATTGTACAAAGCTACTTTATCTAGGAGGTTATTTCACTTCTCGTTAGTCGGTTTTAATGTTTTTTTTGTTTTGTTTTTTATGGGCGAGGATTATCACGAATATGAACATTTTGTGAAGGGACAGTAATGCATGAATTTCCCTTGAAACTCTGTATCGATTTGAAAATGTTTCATTACTGGTAGGTAACAACATGCCCGGAACGCTAGCTACGAGTCATCTCTCAACTTCTTTACTGTTTAATTTTGTACGGCTACAATAAAAGTAGTAGAATAATGTAAAGACAGGTTAAAGCGTGCTGTGGACGCATTATCTCGCAGTATCTTCAGCGAGGTTTCTGAATATATTAATCTTTTTTCTTTTTTTTTTTTTTGTGTGTATTTGCATTTTGAGATTGGTATATTAAAAATTGTCCAATAAGGAAAAAAGTAAGCTGTGTAAATAGGAACCCTATTAAGTTGGGCAGCATCGCTTGTTCAATAAAGTGTATCTCTTTAAATAACATTCTATAAGCTTTTGTTTGATTATATATTCATTTAATGCCAGTTTATGATGTTACTTATCGGACGATTTTAGAATGGGAGTATTTTTGCCTATCCAGGTTTAATTAGGATAGGGATCTTTTAAAGTGTACCTTGGACACATCGCACGGGCTTGGACTAACTTTTTACGTCCCTTCGGAAGGACGGAATAATTAAAGTTTTATTGCTCCCATTAAAATATCCTAAGGCCAGCTTCCAGGTTTGAACCTGGGACCTTGGATATAGAAAGCTGTTACGCTAGACACGACACCGCTGTTGACCACAGCTGGCGCGTCATCCTTGTCCTTAGTAGACTGAATCAAACAGCTGAAATAAATTGAGGTGATGAGTGTGTGTCTTTGACCGATTGACCTATTCTGGCTTGTTACGGCTCTATGCTGACGTTCCTAGGAATTCGATAAACGCATTTATATTTATCTTGAGTGAGTAGATGATACTGCGATCGTTATACCTGACTGTTCTCTTAATTTATTGGTTCCGAAACTCGGAAGCCAGAGGAAGAGATAAGAGAAGGTCGATGACCGATAAAAGAGGCGCTAGACAGACTGCGGGGGAGTGAAGGTTGGCCTAGGCCGCACAATGCAGTCAGCTGATTAGCCTCCCATCAATCACTGCCCTCTCCTCCATCTCTCTCTCTCTCTCTCTCTTTCTCTCCTCCCCTTCTCCTTTTCTCTCTCTCTCTCTCTCTCTCTCTCACACACGCACACACTCACAACCTCTCTATCTGTCACACACACGTATTCTGTAATTTTCTTGAGGATTGGAAATGTGTCACGTAGTGTTATACGTTGATGTTAATACATATATTTAAGGAATAATAATTTTTTTATTGGTCACAGAAAATTAATTTTTTCCGTTTAAAGAAAAGCCAAATTGGAATGTATTTTACTTATAAAACTTCATGTAATACCCTAAATTATGGTGAAAACTATATCAAAATCCGTCCTGTAGATTAGAAGGAGTTAGCAGAAACCAAAATCTCGTTATCATTTTATACATAGTTTTTTATTAAAACTTTTTTCTTTTTAACAATCTTAAGTATTTATATATAAATATTCATATATATTCCTTTTTTTTCTTACTTCTGATTTCGTTACTAATTATAATTACTCCTTTTTTTAAGTATTAAGTTACCACGCTATCATGGAGTTCTACGACGTATTCAACAGACTAATAACATGCCTTGTGTCCGTTGACGTCAGTATTGAAATGCTCTCCTGAAATAGGAATGTTAGTTCGAAGTATTTGATACAATATGTGAGCAGATTATATCTGACGTATCACTTAAATTTGTTTACTAGATATAGTGATAAGGAATCAAATGATATTCATAACTTGAAATATGAGTCATGTTTTTTTAGTTAGTACCGTTTCGGAATTAAAAAAAGACGTGCAAAGATATCGCAATACTTTTATTTTTACATGAAAGCCTGTACCTTAATCTATTTTCTACATAATTTCCATGAAGTTTGAGGCACTTGTCATAACGCGGCACCAGTTTTTGAATGCCCTCCTCACATTCTGCCGCCTGACTTGTTAACCACTGCATCATAAATGTTTTGACTTCGTTATCGTCTTGAAGACGTCGACCGCCCAGGTGTATCTTCAAGTGAAGGAACAAATGGTAGCATTGATTGTCTCATTACGAGGTAGAAACTCCACTAGCAATACTTTTCTGCACCAAAAAACTGTACACATGATTTTCCGGGCAGAAATTGTTGGCTTAAACTTCACTCTTTTGGGTGATGATGAATTTCGGCATTCAATGGATTGTTTCTTTTGATTATTGTGTAACGTAGGCCACCCATGTTTCGTCAACGTCGTTTAACAAGTCAGGCGGCAGAATTTTTTGAGGATGGTATTCAAAAACTGGTGCCGCGTTATGACAAGTGCCTTAAAATTCATGGAAATTATGTAGAAAAGTAGATAAAGGTACAGGTTTTAATGTATAAATAAAATTATTGTGATATCTTTGCACGTCTTTTTTTAATTCCAGAACGGTTCTTACTCAAAAAAATGCCTTGTATATGAGAAGGCTTGAACAGTTTATGAAATTGTAAAATACAACGAATTTTTAAAAAAATATATAAGCCTTCATTGTATCTGTATCAGGTAACAAACAACACAATTAAATATACAGAAAAAGAAATAATGCAAATCAGCCTGGTTGGTATTATATATTTTTTTTTTTTTTTTTTTTTTTTTATTGAGATATATTACAATTTGTTACAAAATGAACAATAATAATATTGATAAGAGACCACATTCATACTATATATACAGAAAATAATATTAATGGTCAAATTTCATAAAATATAACATAAATTCAAATATATACAATAAAATAATAATAATAAATAAAAAACAAAACAAATCGAAACATAAACCTATTATTGAGATAAATAAAAAGTTGGCAAATAAATAAACATCTTACACACAATCATAACTATATACAATATATACAATTGCTAAAGGGACCCCAGCAAGCGCTTTTCCCTCCACTTGTGGAGGAAAAAGCGGAATCCAAGAGATCCCAGCACCTCTATCTCAGCCGCATCACTGGTCTGAGCCAGTGGAGGCTGAGTTAGGGCGCTGTAGCCACAAACATACCGTACATGAGTGGAGGATCTGACCATTGTCAGAACTCCAGTTTAAATGTTTACAATAGGTCTCGTGGCCACTGCCGTTTCAATCTTCGAGGAGGATTGTAGGGATGGGTGGTGCTGGATAGGGATTGTGCTAGAGGGTTAGGATGATGACTAAGGTTCTGATGAAATTTGGAAAATTTGGATGGTACCAGATCTAAAACAAACGGAATATTAAGGTCATGGTGTAGGGTACAGTTGGTAACGTAATAAGGAGCATTAACTATTGTTCGGAGGACTTTGGATTGGAAGGATTGGATGCGTTTAATGTTAGAATGTTTAGCTGTCCCCCACAGTTCAAGTCCGTAGGTCCATATAGGTTTCAGTACTGTCTTGTATATTAGTAATTTGTTGTCAACTGTAAGATGAGATTTTCTGTTTAGTAGTCTGTATAACTGGCCGAATCTGCGGTTGAGTTCTTTTCTTTTTAGTCTTGTATGTGGGTTCCACGTCAGTCTTTTGTCTAGTAAAAAGCCGAGATACCGGACTGTGTCTGAGGAAGGAAGCGGTATAGAATTGAAATTAACCGTTGGACAGGATTTGCGTCGAAGGGTGAATGTGACGTGAGTGCATTTGCTTTCGTTCACCTTAATGCGCCAAGCATTGCACCAGTCTTCGACAAGGGAAAGGTGCTTTTGGAGATTTAGCGATGCTGCTTCAGGATCGGAATTGGATGATAAAATGGCTGTGTCATCAGCAAATGTTGCCAGAAAGGTATTAGGGTCGGTAGGGATATCGGCGGTGAAGAGGATGTAGAGGACGGGTCCTAAGACGCTGCCTTGAGGAACACCGGCCTCAACAGTATATTGTTCGGAAAATTCGGAACCACAGCGAACTCGGAAGGAGCGGTTGGATAAATAGGATCGGAGGATTAGGTATAAGGATTGAGGTAAATGGGTTTTGAGCTTAAAGAGCAGTCCCGGGTGCCACACCCGGTCAAAAGCTTGAGCTATGTCCAGAAAGGCACCCGAACAATACTCCTTGCACTCAAGGGCGGAGGAAATGTGGTCTACAACTCGGAGTCCTTGCTGAACCGTGGAATGTTGAGGACGAAATCCGAACTGATGTGAAGGAAAATTTTGAAATTTGGCTAGGATTCGTTTTAGTAGGAGCTTTTCGAAAATTTTTGAGAGGATCGGAAGTAGGCTGATAGGTCTGTAAGATGACGTGTTGTTAGAAGGTTTGCCTGGTTTTAGGAAAAGGATCATAGTTGAATGTTTCCATAAGAGAGGAAAATAGGTAGTGCGTAGGATACAGTTATAGAGATATGTAAGGAATGTAATGGCTTTAGGTGGAAGTTGTCTTAAGATTTGGGGAGTAAGGAGATCGTATCCAGGAGATTTGCGGAGAGGAAGCTTTTTAAGAAGATATCTGACCTCAGAGGGATTAACTGCTTTAGGTGGTAAGGATAGTGGTATTGGTGACGTGAGGAACTCTTCAACTGCTGCAGTATGGGTTGGATTAAGCTCTGGATGAGGAGTAAAAACTTTGGAAAGGTGCTGTGCGAATTCCTCGGCCTTATGCTTGTCAGAAGCAGCCCAGGAACCATCACAGCGCCGGAGAGGATGGGAAATGGTGTGGGATTTTAGGATTCTCTTCGTGACATTCCACAGGGAATTGTCACGAGTCGAGAGAGAGGAGAGGTAGGTATTGTAGGATTGGGAACGGAAGATCGCCAACTCCCGCTTTAATTTTCTACAAAAAAAATTATAGGAGCGGCGATCTTCTGGGTGGCGGGTGCGTTGCCATAATGTTCTAGCTCGACGTTTGCTGTTGATGAGGTCTGTCAGGTGTTGTGGTAAATGGCTTTTGTAAGGAATTATTTGGGATTGTTTGGGAGAGGAGGCAGTCCAGGCGGCTTGTTGAATAGCGGTTGTAAAGGAATATACGGCGTCGTCAAGGTCATTTGGGGTTTTGAGAATCACTCTGAGGTCAATATCATTAGTGAGAATTTCGCGGAAGAGGTTCCAGTTGACAGGGCCCCTAATGAATGACGGTGGGATAGGTTTAGGAATAGGTGTTATGGATACATTTAGAATCAATGGACTATGATCAGAGGATAGTTCATCAAGGCGAGCTATGGAAAAATTCAGAGAGCCTAATCCGCTGTGGATGAAGAAGTCGAGGATGTCAGGATTACG
The DNA here is from genome assembly GCA_023052935.1 of Piezodorus guildinii. Taxonomy (NCBI): domain Eukaryota; kingdom Metazoa; phylum Arthropoda; class Insecta; order Hemiptera; family Pentatomidae; genus Piezodorus; species Piezodorus guildinii. The sequence goes on along the minus strand of CM041296.1, from coordinate 70,815,422 downwards.
GTTAGGATCTGTTGGCCAGTAGGTAGGAGAATCGGGAGGTAGGAGATGAAAGCGTCGGGAGTTGAGTGCAGACTGCAATGTCCGTCCACGAGAATTGGTGGTTCTAGAACCCCACTGTTGGTTCTTAGCGTTTAAGTCTGCACCCAAAATGAAGTGATTACCCAAGGAGTTGAGGAAGGATCCAAATTGGGCAGAGGAAATGGGATGTTTAGGAGGGCAGTATGCTGATGCGATGATAAGCGGAAAGGAAAAGGTTTTGATAACGATGGAAGTTGCTTGTAGGTAATCGTGGGCGGAAATTGGGTGTAAGTGATGGGTGAGGGATCGGCGGACTATGACAGCAGTACCGGCATGGGCTTTGCCGTCTGGATGGTCTGTCCGGTATGTCGTGTATCCTGGTATTTTAAAGTACTGTTTAGTGGTTAGTCTAGTTTCAGTAATGAGTGCAACATCAATGTTTTTGTCCTGCAGTACGGCTGTAAGTTCGTCAGTGTGAGTTCTAACACCATTCGCATTCCAAAGGAGAAGGGATAAGGAATTAGGTGAGGTCATTTATGGTTTTTTTAAGGCAGGAATGAGATTTGTTACGAGATTCGTAAGGAGTGATATTAGGGGCATAACAAGGGATTTAATTTCGGAAATAAAGGATGTCATCAAACTGGTAAGGTCTGTGGCGTTTGAAGGAGGAGGAATATGAGAGATTTGTGGTGGATTAGGATTCTTAGGATTGGTTACATTTTGAGAAAGAGGTATATGTGGAATGGATTGAGGTACATTTTGTAGTTCCGGCAGGGCCACGGCTTCAGTACTTTGATTCCCACCTCCAAGTAAGTGGGCAAATGATACATTGGCATCAATAAGTTTTGAGGGTTCTCTTCTGTTTTTTACTTGTCTTGCTGTTTCATCCAGTACTTGAGGTTTTGAAACCTGGTCCTCAGCTCCTTATAGATTTGGCATCCTTTATAGTTGGCCGGGTGGTCCTTCAGGCAATGAGCACATACAGCTGGTGTTGATTTTGATTTTGTACACTCCACAGACTTGTGCTGTTCACCGCATTTCACGCATCGAGGTATGTGATGACAATAACTTTTAGTATGACCATATGCTTGACAATTATGGCACTGAATTATCTCTCTCTTTGTGTAAGGTTTTTCAACTCTTATACTGGAATAGTACAATCTATTGAGGTCATAGATTTTTTCAACTCCTTCAGCTGGTTCCAAATCCACAAAAAAGAGAGGTAGAGGAATTTTATCCTTTAGGACGTTAGTGACTTGCCGCACTTTATAGCCCATCTCCGTTAGTTCTTCTTTAATAGCTTCAACTGGTGTCGAGGGGTGTAAGTTTCTGATTACAACCCTTAAAGCTCTCTCTTGGCGTAGCTGATAGGTATGGAAATCTGCTTTGGTTTCAGTTAGGTATTTCACTATTTTTCTATATGTCTCGGCAGTAGTAGGAGATATTTTGGTATCATTGATTCTACTCATACAGTAGTAGCTGGTAGATTCGGTAATTTTGTTCAATTGCGCACACAACAACTGGAAATTTCTAATATTTTTGACAAATATTGGAGGAGGCCGTGGTTCACTAGGTATAGGAGTAGATTCCATGTTTTCTTTTTCATTATGTAAAATCTGAAAAGGATTTGGGGTGAAAAACGGCGATTCGTCAGTCATCCCTTGTGATGATGTGCCAGGTTGTGGTTCAGATTCTGAATTAGTACCGGAAGGGGTTGCTTGTAGATTTAATCTTTTATTAGTATCACGGCGGGGTCTTTGTTTTGTAGGTGACGGGATTGAACCACTAGATCTAGATCTTTTAGTTGAAGCTTTGGAGGACATTACTTGATGATAATATCGCATTTCATGTATAGAAAGTAATTAAATAATAACCAGATGTGGGAAAAAAACAATAACTTAAAAAAAGTTAAGCAAGACCAGCCTTGCCGGGCTATTGGCAATCAGCTGATATGAAGAGGTGACTCAGCATTCACTTTACACTGTAAATTATATCACAACTTACCGCTGTTTGCTCCAATAATAACTGTTGTTGTTATCCTGAAGTCTGATGATGTTTTCAAGACTGTGCTGAAGTGAAATCAACTGTAAAAGCAAGAAATCCGAGAGCCGACTTGAAATATGACTGCTATATCGGTATTATATTTAAATATTCAAATTTAATTGCTTTCAATTCGCTTCAAAAGCTATATGATGTGATGAAATTTATATGTTATTCAGAGTTAATTTATCTTTTTTTTCTGGATGTTCCCTTAAATTCGGTTTTTGGAAATGAAATAAAAATAATTCTTTTTCATGGAATTCTCTCATTATTTCCTTTCCCCATTTTTAATCAACATCAGTATTAATTACTTTATATGAGTTGTATATTTTTAATTTAGACATCGTTTTTAATTTATTTGTTTTTAACTTCTCTTCATATAAACCATTGTATTGAAGTTTCATTTGAAAGCGTTTTTAATTTAGAATGATTCATTTTGGCGTGGGATGGTGTATATTCTTAATTTTTTGTTTTTTAATACAAATAATACTGAAAACTTGTCGGAGTACTTCCTATTTATCAAATATTATAATGGATATCTGTGGTTATCAGTTGGGTGGTGGTCACTGAAAGAAAAAATCTTTACTATTTATTGTTATGTCAACGTTTTGACCCTCATAGTGGTCATCATCAAAGCTCGTTTCGATCATCTTAGTATTGATCTAGAATTTTCGTGCCTCAACTTCAAGAAAATAACCATATTACGATGAACGGACGAAGTATCTTAGATTACTTTAAATAATTGTAAGAACTTTATTACAGTATAATATACTGCAATTAAAACTATTTTTTCCTAAAAGAATAGTTAATAAACCAATTAAAACTGCTATATTTTAATTTAGGAAATGTTCATTCCTGTTTAAGTTGGAAGTATTTCTGGCGATGAAGAATGTTATTACTGAAATTTGAATGTGACACATAGTTTCTCGCCTCGTTTGTCCATTAACCTTTTTTTTTTCTTTCATTTTTCTTTTTTTTTTTTCTTTTTTTTTATCTTAGCTATCCATAATTTACTGTATGTAGTTAAAATATCCCGTTATTATATACTTCCAAGACATTGTTATAAATTATTAATTTATTTTATATATATATATATATATAAGGTTTACAAGTTTAATACATTCCAATAATGTTTTTCTTTAGATACGAAAATTAATTTTCTGTAATCAAGTTATGAAAACATTATTCCTTAAATATTATGTGTAATATAGACTTGTAATATACATTTGGAATGCTCAAGATTTTAGAAAAATTAATATGCAATAAATAAAGTCCATAAACCTACTAATATATGTCCTAACTTATGTAATGTTGTGAGGAAGGAGATTATGATGATTCAGTGTTGCCACCGTTCAGTATCATACAAGTTTTATTCTTCCGAATTTTAGAAAACCATTAAGTACCAAATCGTACCTAAGTGGTTAAAATGTGTGGAAAGTTTTTATTAGTCCATAAACTAACATTTTTGTTTATTATTTGTACTTTTAGATAATTATGTGAAAACAGATGTTTCACTGTAATAAAATAAATGGGATTTCCATAGAAACTAAATATAACTTGTTAATTCTGTAGTTTTTTAATATATGCTTTTATATAGAGCATAACCTAGATAGAGTAAGTAGGTATAATTTGTTTGTAATAATAGTTACCTCTATGAATCTTTTGAATGTATGGTAATCCCTAATGCTGTAGATATGAAATAAAATTTAAACTTTTTTAAACGTTTATGTACTTCATTTATTACATATTAACTTTTCTGAAACCTTTCGCTTTCCAAGACTACATTACAAATCTATAACAGCGCATTACAAGTCAGTACTTTACAAGTCTATAGCATAACAGCCTCCTATGCCAAAAGACACGGGTTCCAACCCGCAGGTGGTCCTAGGATTTTTTTATTTGAGGAAAAAATCCATAGTTATGCCGTTCCATAAGAGGGGACGTTAAAAGGTGGTCCCGAGCCTTGCACTCGTTTTATTAGGATCCCTATCCTATAAAACCTGGATATGAAAAATTTAGAACTCCCACTGTAGCATCGTCATATTAGCCATAGTAGCATAAAGTGTCGTTAAATAAATAAACAATACAATGCATTTAACTAATAAACCTTCAGGAAAGAATGCCCTTAATGTTAATGAAATGATAAAAAAATAATGCCGTAGGATCGTGAATTCGGTTAGAGACGAGGCTGGAACTCTCGGTTCGGATAAAATCAGAGGAAAAAAAATAAGGGAAAAAAAAAGATCCTATGGGAGTGTCCCTTTGTTTCAATTGACCCAGACTCGTGACTGAGTTCGGTGTTTTTTTTTCCAACTTTTCCTTCTGAGTTTTTGTGCGCGAGCTCCTTGTGATTTGCATGGGAAGGGCAGGTAGAAGAGACAAGCCCCTGGATGGATGAGGTGCATTACCTCCCTCTCCTCCCCTACCTAATATTAAACTATAAATCTCATGGGGGTTACGTGAGGTGGGGGCCACCCCAGATTAAAGTGTAACTAGGCAGCCGCTCCAATCTTCTCCAGTGTCCTCTACCCTTGGGGTCCCCAATCCAGTCTCTACTCGCCTACTATCTTATTCGAATTTGTTTTTACCATAATAATTCACAATTCGGTAATTTCCTTCATGTTATGGAAAGAATATTTTACTGATAAGTCTAGCACAAAAATGATAAGTTGTTTTAAACCAAAATTCGATATTCAAGACAACGATACTCCTGTTTTTTATCGGAATCGGATGACCATAGTTGCTACTTAATACTATTTATTTTTCACCTTTTTACGATTTTCTCGAAAACGGCTCTTAACGATTTTTAAAAAACACGCTTTTAAAGTGTAATGGGCTTTAACATCATATACGTGATTGAAATAGTCTGGAAGGTCTTAGATGCAGATATTTTAAATTTTCTTTCTGTATAGTACCTACAATTCTGTAAATTAAAAATAAATCACCATATCTCATCTTGTTCGCATCGATGAATAAAAGATTATAGGATGAATTATAGGAACAAAAGAAATAACTAATGCCACCAAATTAGTCCTTTATAAAACAATTTTCCTTCCTATCCTGCTGTATGGAGCAGAGCACTGGACAGACCCAAAGCAAGTTATAAATAGAATGACGGCCTCAGAAATGAGATTCCTGCGAAGGATAGTTGGAAAAACAAGAAGGGACTGCGTTAGAAACGAAGTCATCAGGGAAGAATTGATAGTGGTGGCACTGAAGGAGACAATAGAAGAACGCCAACTACGCTGGTTTGGGCCGTGTGCAGACTCCCAGAAGACAGAAGAGTGAAATGGTTCATGGAAGCCATACCAATAGGAAAGTGAATGGTTGGCAGACCCAGAACTACGTATATGCAGTACCTGGAGGGACTCGGAAGAAAGAGAGGCAAATCAGTTACACAAATGAAAAATATGGCCATTCAAAGGGATGAGTGGAAGCGATGGACTGAGGCTGGTGCTCCACGCTGAAAGGCACTAAGTAGATTGTGAAAGAAGAAGAATAAAGGGTATTTACCGTAATAATTCGTAAACAATGAATTTGAATGAATGCGATATCCTATTAAAGGAGAAAACAGTAAAAATATTGTTTTTTGAACATATGAACAGTAATATAGATGCTATTATACCGTTGGAAAGCTGAAGGGTTTAGAAAAAATATTATCTTATAAACAAAATTGTATAACTTAATGGAGAGTTACAGACATTAACTAATTCTTGTGAATAATAATATAATATATTTTTTAATAAAAACATGTTTTAATGAAAATTCAACATAATTCAAATATACCTTTTTTTTCATCTCTGTATTTGAATTTTGATTAATTGATTTTAACGACGGAGGTAAGTGAAAGATTGTGTTGCGCGCACCAGATTATTTACATTTAGAATGTAGCCAAATAAACCGATTTTTTTAAGGTATAATTTTTATGAAAAGGATTTCAGATAATTTATACGTTATTTTTTAATACCAGGAATCGTTGTGGGGCTGAAAGGAGAAAAATAATACTATCGTTATAATAAAGACTTAATAAAATTGTGCGAGAGAGGAGAGAGAGGTAGAGTTTGAGCGTAGTGAATTATAGGAGAGAAAGGGCTGAGGGAGAATATAAGGGCCTTCCTCCTGGCTGGGGAGAGATAAAAGCTAGGGCCTCCACACACACTTTAGCCCTATTAGGGCGTCTCTTTCTAGGGCGTCTCCTATATACCCTTTATGTATCTACTTATGTATCTCACTCTACGGATAGAGACACTACTTCAGGGGGTAGTTCTGATAAGTGTAGGAAGGGAAGGGTAATCTTCCTCATGAGGTAGTTTGTGGATATCATGTTCTCAACGTAGCATTGATAAAATGCAAGAATAAACACTATAGTAAAATTTACACGAATTAAAATTATATTCTAAGTAAATTTAAATTACATTGAACAGTTCTTTACAAAAAAATTAATAAGTACTACTTAAATTGGAAGGTCGATCAATTCCTTGGCTTAACCATAGACGATTTTCTCACTTACACATAACAACAGAATAATAAATATTTAAAAATAAGAATAACATAAATTATAATGTTTCCTTATTTCAACAAAAAATCTACATTAGGCCGCCAAAACAAATTAATCATTTATAAATCAGAAATTCACTACACATGCCTTACCCTTCTGAAGCTCAATCTGCTTAACAAACTTGAAATAATCCCAAATTTATCCATGCGAATAATCAATCAATAACTCTCCCTGAAACACAAAAATATCCCCAAGGCTTGAAGAATTCCTCACAGTACAGCAATTTGTTCGCAATCAAATTATTTAGTATATAACCTAAGTGCGCAACTAAAATTACCTATCAAATATACACCTAGAACTTGTCTCATTTTCTTCTTAATATTTTCATTATTTCAAAACTTCATAGTGTAGCGAAATCAATTCAAGGTGGTGGAATACAATAAATATAGTTTTTTTCTTCCTCTGGGGAGCGGCGTGGTCTAGTCCAATCAGAGCACTAGTCCACTGTTCTCACGTTTCGGGGAGGGTTCGGATCCCGGCCGTGGCAGAATATTATTATTCTTTTAATTCAGCTGGGAATCTACTCCGGGGTATAGACTATCCTGGGGCAGACTATTAACTGTGTGATAAGGCTAGTTTTCGTGCTAGACTTATCACACACAGGCCTTTTTGCGAGATTTTTTTATTTGAACTCATGGAACACTAAATCGTGTATTTCCGTTGAAAACTGGAGTTTTCAATATCGCAATATATAATATAGGTAAGTTAAAATAAAAGTTATCCTAAATCTTGTTTAAAAACAAGATTAAATACACATACACTATAAGCCTTCACAGTTTTATTTATTAGTGGCTACTTGTTTGAGTATGCTTGCATTTAAACAACTTCTGATAAACATATACGACCATAAAGCCTCAGATATATAATTTTGCTTGTTTTTTTTATGCCACTGCGGCTTTACGGACGATACTACCTAAACTTTTTCTACACAGCTTTCATTAGGAAAGGAATCTTGAACGAGTACCTATGAACCACCATTTTACGCCCCTTCCAAAAGACGGCATAACCAATTATTTTTAATACCTATGGTAAATCGGGTTCGAACCCGCAACCTCGTTTATAATCGCCCCTACGCCACAGACAACCTCTTGGTTATGCCACCTTTCCAAGGTTTTGTCCCGAGGCTCTATGATGTCAGGTATTTTCAAAGACCCCTACCCTCATTAAAGTAATAATACATAAGTAAAATTTAGTACCCACATTGTATCATCGTCCAATTAGCCTCATAAAAGTGACGTTATATAAACAAAAAAGAAAACTATCAAATATCTTACTTATTAAATATCTAAATCTTTGTTAATACCATACTTACTAGAATTTTGCCTTGTTAAACGACAATAATGGGTTCCTTATACGAGAAACTAACTGCTTTTTTATTTAGACTAATCAATCAATACGAGTTATGGAGCCGCTCTTATCCTCTTTTTTTTCTCTTGATGAAGGTATTTAATTGTCGGCACTAATTAAAAAGATAATAAATTAAAACGCCGTTTTATTTATTTTTGTATCACTAGCGTTTTGTTTTATTTTTTTCTAACATAATAAACTAGTCCACCTCGTAAAACAATAAACTTCTTTTATTTAACTGGAAGGAATTAGTCCGGGTGGCGGTCGTTAAATGAAATAACTAAAAAGTTTCAACTATTTATTGTTTGCCAACGTTTCGACCCCCTTTGTGGGCCATCATCAGGGCTAAAAAGATACAAAAGAATACAATTTCAATGACATTACATACAATATTATATAACCTATTTAGCTAGAGAACGTCGGTATTAAAATATAACAGAAGAACTGTATATGTAAAAAAAACTTAATTAAAATACAATGACTATAGTACAATAATGAAAGTGTTATACAGAAAGAAAAAAAAGTTCACTATACAAAATTTACACAGGTATCAATAATTTACATGAAATATGAATCATAAAAATATGAAGTAGAGTGGAGATACGTACCGCATGGTGGGAGAATGGAAACTAAGTACTGTTTGGTAGATGGGATGGGGGGTAGGTAGGATGGAAAATACGTAGGAAAAAAAGGTAGAATGGAAAGTACGTACTGATTTATGGATAGGGTCTGACAACAATGACTAAAATTCTTAATACTACCATACAAAGAATCAATGAAATTTAACTTATGATTATAATAATGATACAGGATAAAAAAACCTAATTTAATTCTTGAAATATCACCTATACAATACTAAGAACAGTGATGGAAGATGTACATGGAGAAAAACTGACTGTACCTCCCAACATAATTATCCCTAATTCTTTTATTTGGTTACGAATAGGTGATTCAGGTTGTACTAATTAATAATTGTTTTTAATTTTACTATTAAGTGCTAATAGTAGTATTTGGTTACTATGTTCTTGTTCCTTCTCGTTAAAATTTAATACAAGAATTCTCCTCGAATTTATGGTCGTGTTAAGGATGTTGTCTTGCAATTATATTTCTGTACGAAACAAAAAAAAAATAAAACATGCGTTCGTTATTTAAATCGAAAGGGAGGAAGAGGTAGTGGTAAAAATATCAGATAGCTAATTGTTAACAGTCCAAGAGTAAGTTAATTAAGATGTAAATTGGGTTACTATAACATGTGTGCTGGGCTGCAAATAATGGCCTACGATAAATTGTGGTGGCCTACTGCTGATTTTGGTATTTGTAGAGTTTTCTTCTATATCTTTTTGGTAACTATCCATATTAATCTAGAATATATACAATATAATATATACAGTACTATTTTAATCTAGAACCTTAATGTATTTCTTTAAAGAGTTGTATCATTTTAAAATATACAAACTAAAAAAAATTAGTGCGTTACCTTTTACGTGCGCTTGAAGTAAAAATTCTTTGATTCTGACAAATGACGATTAAGATGAAAATAAAAAAGTCATGTTAGAATTTAATAAACGTATACATTGAAAATATAACAGTAATATATACACTTGTTTATATCGAGCGTTGTACATAATAATTACATTAATTCCATTATTATTATTTTACTGTAAATATGAAATGATAGGCTTATGGTAGCTGAAAAGAGAAAAAAACTCGCATCCTTTGTCGATCCTATCTCGTTGTTCATTGAAAGAATTATTCAGTTATCACACGTCATATGATTATTTATTGTTTTGATAATGCAGTATACTTACAGAGTAAATATTTAAAAATTTGGTGTGCACTGCACACGACTTTCACTTACCTCCGTTGATGAAATCAATTTTAATTTTTTGAAATACTTTTAGATTACATTGAGTTTTATTATTATCTTCGACGATCGGTTAGTTTTGTTCCCTTTTCATCAATCGCCATTACATTTTACAACTTCGTGAATAAGACAATATTTTTTCAAAAATCTAATATATTATGAAACTTGCGTACTGAGTCGCTCCAATGTTAGGTCAACTAATAGTTGTAACCATTATGTGGGACTTACTGTCTGTACTGTATGTTTTCTCTTCTGATTTTGAATATTATAATTAATTGATTTAGGTATTTATATTTGATGATGATGGTTGTAAATTATCAGCGATTGAATTTCGAAGGTTTGTTTATTTAGAAGGCAAATAATAATCTTTTTTTGTATTCGATATTCTTTAATTTTAAAATATTGAGTTTTAAAATAAGTTTGTAGCGTTTTTTACTGGTGATTTCAATAAAGACTTCAGATGCTTGTAAATATTTATAATCAATTAATTTTAACTTATTATGATCTATTAAATGTTGGATTATTTCATCATTTTGGTTGAATTTGCTCATCATCAACACTTGAATGACAGTCTGAGCGCTTTTCGTCTTCCAAGTCAAAAATGTCCGGTTTTGAACTGAACGAACGAACCACTTACGGACGTTGCTTTCTCCTAAGGCATCACCATACACACTGCAGAATTTGTTAAACGTCTGTGCAGTGGTTTTTCCTTTGCATAAATAAAAAATCATTAAATGAGGAAAATGGATCTTTGTTGAAACTGGTGCACAAAAGCACCTTAACTAATCTTTTTTTATAATATGAAAACATTATTGACCAAGTAAACATGACTTTTTTTTATATATATTTATTTATTGGAATTCACAACTGTATAACAAGTAACATAAAAAAGGCATGAAACACATGTAGAGAAGCTTCCCAATGGAAGAACTCTAAAAATATTCTAAACTAGAAGGTCCCGGGGCCATCTCCTTTTCAGACGCCTCGGAGGATTGTCAGGAATTGAAGAGGAAGAAAGGATTAGGGTGGGAATGGAGTTTTTCATGGAAGGATTGATACCTCGTACGGGCCAAATCAGCAATATATGGGACATTAAGGTCTGTATGGATGAGTTTGTTGGTGACAAAGTAAGGAGCATTGAGGATTTTACGAAGGATTTTGGACTGAAGGGATTGGATACGAGAAGAATTAGATGGTTTAGTAGAGCCCCAGAGCTCAACTCCGTAAGTCCATGTTGGTCTTATGATAGTCATGTAGATGAGTCTTTTGTAGTTAAGTGGAAGATTAGAACTTTTGTCTAGTAAGTATTGAAGTAGTCGAAAACGTCGTGCAGCTTCTTGTCGTTTCAGTCTTGTATGAGGATTCCAAGTGAGGCGTTTGTCAAGGTGCAGTCCTAGATATCGGATCTGTTCAACCGGGACAAGAGGAGTATTATTGAAGGAGACAGTAGGGCAGGAAGTCATAGGTTTACGACGAAGGGTATATGTAATTTGGTTGGATTTGTTGGAATTTATTTTAATTCTCCAGTTCTGACACCATACTTCAAGGTCTCTGAGGTGGGAAACATGATTTTTAAATTGAAATATTGAAAAACGCTCCAAACTTAGTTTACAACCCAATATTTTATTCCTCATTTAAATTATTTTATTTTTATATTTATAGGGTATTAGAATAATGTCATATAAATCATAAAAAATTACCTATTGTACAGAAAAATAAAATACTTTTTCAAGTCCAATATTTATTAATCATTCGGTTGTCTGAAATGCTTTCTTTTAAGTTGTTTTTTTTTCTTTTATTTTATGAGCTGGAGGGAGGGATCCGGCCGTATTTTAACCGCGAGAATATCCCTTAAAAAGTTTATAAAAGCTTAAGTGGTAAAGTTGCGAGTAAAATCGGTTTTTATTCTCCTCGGCATTGTTGGAGTTTTCTCGGCACCTTTTGCGCGCTCTGTTGGCCACGCTTGGTACTCGAAGAATTGGTCCGTCCCTAGCAGCTGAAAAATAATTTATCTCTCTCGACCTATCTTTAACAAGTCGTTAGGGAAAACTTTTTTACTCTTATTTTTTATTTTTTTCGCTTCAGTGCCAACAGCTGCCATTAAATAGGAATCGTATTTCGAAAATAATGTTAAATTTGCCATGTTGATTCATCAGTACATTAGGGGTACTCACTACGTTTGCTATAGCATGCTATGTGTGTTATTTTGCTAAACCCGCCGAGTTCCTACAGTTATTTCCTGTATAAAATTGATGGGTTTAGCACAATAGCACAAATAGCATGCTATAGCAAACGTAGTGAGTACCCCTATTATACGAAAAATTATGTAATTATTAATTTTACTCTCAAAAATGCACTCCTTAACTTCCTTTTATTATACATTTATTTTTATTCATTGTTTTTTTACGTTTAGGGGTTCTTACCCCATTATCAAGACTTTTTTTAAAAACACATTTTAACACAGAACACATTATTTTACATTTATAGCTTACTGCTATTCGTCCGCTTAGATGTTTATTGGCTAACTGTTCTGTTAGATTCTAATTTTACACTTTGTATTAGTATAATTACACAGATGGGAATACTAAAAAGGTACAAAGTGTAAAATTAGAAAATAATAGAAACAGTTAGCCAATAAACATCTAAGTGGACGAATAGCAGTAAGCTATAAATGTAAAATAATGTGTTCTGTGTTAAAAAATTTAAAAAAAAAAAGATAATGGAGAAAGAATCCCGAAACGCAGAAAAAATGTATAATAAAAGGAAGTTAAGGAATGCATTTTTGAGTGTAAATATTTAGTAAAACTTCCTAAAAAATTATAAAAGAAATGAAATTATTAGTAGCTGAGTATTTAACCTTCAATGTTATTGTCATGGTTAATATTTAAATTCACAATGTATTACTTGTACAGTATTTTTTTTTAATTTTATTTAAAAATATTCTATGAAACCACATTCAAACAAATACGATCCAGTTCATCGGTAATTTTTTTTTATTTTCAGCAACATTAATAATTATTTGTTGTATTTGTGTACTTATTATTTTATTCGTGTTCATATTTATTTATTATTATTATTTATACTCTCGGTTACGTCTGTTTTGCATATGTTTATTTACACTTGGGAAAATATTGTCCATATTGCCATTGCCTTAAATTTGCTGTGCTAATTAAAGTATCGTATTCTAACACCACAGATCATAATTTTTTTTAATGATTTTATTTTTTTATTTTATGCATTGCAGCAATGCATTTAATTATTTTTTTAAAACTATAATTGCGTTATATTTCTACTATTCAGTGCTTTACATTATATTGTAATGTTTCGGTAATTTTTTTGTCGAACTATTAGAATATTAGCTATTATCTCATTAGATTAAAAAAGAACATTAATTATGTTCTGATCTTAAAATTATAACTAGTATGCTGACTACGTTTTAATTAAAAATGTGGGTTAATAAATACATGTTTGTAGTATTTAATCATCATTTATTGTTACTAAATATGTTTATTCTTTTATTATAACGTAAATATGCACGATTAAACCTCTAAACTGTCAGGTAAACAGGCTCGCTCTTTGATGTTCCACTTATCTACCAAATTTACTGCCGTGGCCAGTCTGAAGTTATAATCCTTGACTTTCCTTTTATGTTAAACATTTTAAATCTTTTACAATGAATGTCCAATATATATTCTATACATACTCTAACTCATCGCTTTGTAGTATCGCTTCCTATTCCTATTTCCCTAAACCTGCGATGAATCTGGAAGAAACTGTATTTAGGAACTTAAAACAAAGAACTACCTTTAGAGTAGTATTATGGAAAGTTAAACTATCTATTGTCTTATTCTATCAATATCAATAGTTTATTTAAAATTTGGATTTTAATTAATATAATTAATTAACTATGTGAATATACGGGGATATAATTAGTTGACCGTTGAGAATTACTGAAGAAATTAGTCCGGGTGGCGGTCATTAAATGAAACAACCGAATAGTTTCAACTATTTTATTGTTTGCCAACGTTTCGACCCCCATTGTGGGTCATCATCAGGGCGTCTGGTAGGCGATTGGAAACTTCCTATTCTTATGTTTCCACTCGCCTACCAGACGCCCTGATGATGACCCACAATGGGGGTCGAAACGTTGGCAAACAATAAAATAGTTGAAACTATTCAGTTGTTTCATTTAATGACCGCCACCCAGACTAATTCCTTCAGTATGTGAATATACATACATACCAGCAATGAGCTATGCCAAAGGCAGCATGAACTGAGAAAAAAACGAAAAAAGTTAGATGTATTTAATTAGTTCATTAATTTTATGATCATTATATTTCGTCATTGCTATCATTTTGTACATTAGTTCCATTGTCTACTGTATTGATATGTTCTCTTTTGTTTTCTGATTGTTTGCAGATGGCTCGCACATCTGAGCTGAAACGTCGAGGAAATTTAAATTTTGTTTACCAGCGTTGAATTTTTTGAATATATATACAAATAGAAAATACGTTACGGTTCTGATGGGCCACAACCAGGAAAGAGGATTTTTAAATACCGATGTATATTTCAATTGCAAAATTGTCATAATTATAAGAAAATTCCTCAAAGTTATAAGCGATAATAAAAAGTTAGGTATGAAAAAGAAACAGGTTTGGATGTAGAGAGGAAAAGAGCCCGCGGGGCGGCGTGGTGGGGGATTCAGGTTTGGGAGGCCGGCTCATGGGCTCTTTGCCAGCCAGTTCTGTCACGGACCAAGACTCCATGCCAGGAATGTGCTAGCGTACAGCCATTGCAGGAGTCGTGTACAGCCGTGTATAGTGAGCGAAGGAGCAGACTTAGAGAAGGCTAAGGACAGGGCAGACAGTCACAGACAGACAGGGCGGGGTAGATCCGGCAACAGGGGAGAAGGCAGGCGGCATTGAGCGGCCGCCATTTGTACCCCCCCTCCAGGCAGCTGTAGCGCTCCCCACATATGGGCTTAGGTTAGCCTCAGCAACCCTGGCCGGCAAAGTCATCTCCTACTGGCCTCCCCGGGTCTTCCAGTCTCTGGTGAGTTATATATTATCAATATTATCATTGTAGAAAATATAACCTTTGCCTCATGTCCGAGGGAAATGGCCAAGGTACCGTACTCGGCCTCGGGAACGGTCCTTATCGGCCTTCCTTCTGCTCCTCTTCATCGGGAATGATCCCTGGCCATTGTTTTTATACAAATACGGGAAGCGGAGGGTGGCGCCACTTGGCGGTGGGAAGGCGAACCCTCTTATCATGCCGATTGTTTATTATCTGGGATCAGCTGTTGGGTGGGTGTGACCCACGTGCTCATCGGGTCGCCGACTCTCCCATAGACGGTATGCTACCCATTCACCGGTCGCTTCTCATTAGATATTCCCACTAATACTCTTATTATTCACGTCACTTCTCCATCAGCCCTCCATGCTTCCTCTTATTTATTGCCCAGCCGGACACTGACCTACTTTCGCCTTTTTTTTATTTAACCGTTATCTTTTATCTTTCTTCGTTGCATAATTGAGCTTCGTCGGCATACTGTAGATTCGCGTTCTCTATTGAGTGTTGATTTTGTCTAATATTCTTGGTGTGTGTACTTCATAAAACATTGCAATTCTATGCATTATTTGAAGTGATCGTATATTGCTTGTTAAATCAACTCTCTCTACACCAGTGGTTCCCAGCAAACGGTCCTCGGATCTGATTCTTATTAAAAGCTTTGAATTTACTGTACACAGACTAGATATGATTGCTAGTAATAACTGGAAACCGACTGCTACTGCACAGTTAACAATTCAGTGTTTTGAGGTCCGAAGTTAACTCCTCTTATTCTTAATTTTTATTTCGCCGACTTGGCCATTTATGGCATATTAGGTTCTGTAGCATTGGTATTTTGTATGAACTGACGTGATACGGTGTAGCCCACTAAAAATGAAAATATATATCTTATGTTTAGGATTTTGGGAGCCCTGTCCATTAAGTGTATGTTGGGAACCACTGCTCTACACTTTAAAATGTTATCCTTAGATACAATCTTACTAAAAAACATCAGCTTCTGTTAATAAAATCGTTTTCATTATACTGACAGCTTTGTACTTGGTGTTTTCTAATTTCTTATGTTCAAACTAGTACGATTTTTTATTCTTGCAAGTTATTTTATGAGCTCAAGATTTGAATTTACAATGATAACGCGATTTTAGGAATAAACAAAGCCTATTCCTTTGTAATACTTGTCTAATTGCAAAGTATCCTACCTCAAAACATTACTTTTGACATATTCATTTTGTCTAGTGTTATTTTTTTATTATTTTTTTTTTTTCATATCAAATAAAAACTAATGGACACATGCTTTATTAATGTATACTAAAAATGTTATTATAAATCACGCTCCCCACGCAAATCGAAAAAATACATAAAATTTGTATAAGAATGTAGTTGTCCGTTTCCGAAACCGTTCAGTATTGCAGGTTTTGCATATTCTGCCACTGTAGTAAAATGCGGAGCTTATTGTCGCCAGAATTATTTTTTGATCCTGATTCAAGAAACTGTTTTATCAAGATGAAAGGGTATAAACTAATAGGATTAATTGAGTAATTTAAAAAAAGTCATTAATAGTATTATTTTTGGTTACTGAATTCATTTATTTTTTCCGATGCAGTTGTCAAATTATAACTCCATCAAATATTTTTTTTATAAGTATTATATTATGATCCAAATAGTATTTGCGTATTACCTTGTTGAATATAAATGTTAATATTTTTAGTCCGTCAAGATGCTTTTAAATATGTTGTAGGAATTCCTTTATGACTTGTAGCGTGTAATTTTGTCAAGTGGCTTAAAACTTGGAGTTTTTTTCCTTAAAAAACAAAACACTAAATTCTTTGGGTCTCTGATACATCTAAGTGTTCGTAATACTGTAAACCTATTTTAGGTATCTTAAGATTTTTTATTTATTCGGAAATGATTTATAAGTTAATTGAATTATATAATGGTGATATAAATTAATAATTAACGTTTATCACAGACAGTGAATATTTATTGTATATTATCCGTCAGGCCGCTACTTAAGCTTCTTTATATTATTTAATTATAATAGTTATTTTAAGCTCACATATTATTTTGTTAAATTACTGCAGTGAAACATTTATTCTTTGACATTTTGTAAGTTGATATTTGTGGACATATTTTTAGGACTACTTCATTTTATTTTTTTTAAAGTTTTTTTTTAAATTCGTATAGTGTACGTTAAAATGATCTAACCGTTTAATTATTTAATTTCGTATAAGTATGATATTATTATAGTGCTTCCCTTATTTTGATTTAGTAAAAACATAAAGCTTAATTGTATGTATATTTAAATATTTTTGATATTTAATATTAATACATGTAAAACGTTTTAAATATATTCGAGTAAGCTTTTAGAGTCTCATGAATGCATAATCTGTGTTCTTTTTAAAATTTTAAGCGTTTCTTTATGAGGTCGTTGAACAAAGCTATATTTTTTCTCTGAGTGCTGAAGCATATTTAATGAAAATGCTATTATTAATGTTTAATTAATTGTTTCAAGGTTTTTATCTGATTTTATAGATAATGGTGGATGGTCATTATCTGATAAATTTTTTAAAAGTTTTTTGTATGCACTTTGCTTAGTATTAGTTGTTGCTTTCAGTCCATTATGTCCTGTTGTAGCCGTTTCTCCCATCGTTTATTTTTGTTTTAACTGGTAACTTCTATTATTGGCTAATTATGGATGGTATCTGTTATATTAATAGTAATTTTTTTTTTTAAATAATTTATTTATTTTTTTATAATTTACAACTGTATTATACAAACACAATAAGTAAGTATGCAGTGTGAAGATAAGTCATGCAAATGTCTTAAGAAAGAACTATCGAGTGATAGCACTTCACGAACAATTTTAAGGTAGTAGGTCTCGACCTTATTTTTATTCGCATTGGCGGGTTATCTGGAATATATAAGGAATATAGATTACGGACAAGTGGGTTTGTGTGGGTCGGGAGTTGGGAATGAAAAGAGGTATGTCTATCACGGGCTGTGTGCAACAAATGGGATGTTTATTTGTGACAAAATAAGAGGCATTATGGATTTTGGATTGTAAGGATTAGATGCGGGAGGAATTAGATGGCTTAGTAGAGCTCCAAAGCTGGATTTTATATCTTCAAATAGGTCTGATAGTAGTGATTTAAAGAGTTTTTGTTATAAAGTGTAGGTTTTGAACGTATGTCTAGTTAGTGTTGTATAATAGTAATCGGTATCTTAGAGAAGTTTCATCGAGGGTGTATAGTCTACTGTAGAAACTATTATAGGTGGAATAGTCAGGAATCAGTCATTTTTGAAAAGTTTTTAATTTTGCCAACGTTTCGGCTCAAGCTTGTGAGCTATCATCAGGGCATTACTGAGCCATGTCCAAGCATAATCATAGCCAGTTCCAAGCATAGCCAGTTTATGCTTGGACATGGCTCAGTAATGCCCTGATGATGGCTCACAAGCTTGAGCCGAAACGTTGGCAAAATTAAAAACTTTTCAAAAATGACTGATTCCTGACTATTCCACCTATATTAGAGAAGTTTCTTGTCTTTTCAGTCTTCTGTGAGGATTCCAAGTAAGGCACTTACAAAATAAATAAATAAAATTCTTTTATGTTGCCCTGAAACATATGCTGAAACGTAGGTGCACTTAATTAAAGGTTCTGTTTTGGAGTGTGTTATTTTTTCAACTACCCATTTAAATTCAGTTCCTTAGTCTTTTTTATAGTCTATCCTTCCATCATCCAAATATGTTATTTCTTTGACCGGAAATGTTTTCCCATGATTAATGCTATACCCGAATAGCCCCTGTTGGATGTTAGAGACAGGTGTTACATAACTAGCTGTTCCTACAATGTTCTTCCGATCCCCGAAACGTAAGGTTAGTCGGGACCCATGACACGGTGGGCGGGTGGTAATGAACCGGGACATCTTGACAGCTGATGGATGACGTTGCCAGAGGAGTGGCTATTGATTATTTGCAGCTGTGATGCATATTGCATGTCTTCATTCCGCATTCTCTTTTCACCTTTCTTGGATCATTAATTCCCAGCACGAAACGTGAATGTGTATTTGTTTTATGACTTGTGGGTTTTGCCGTCTTCCAGTGCGAGTCCCTTTCGTGTCAGGCTAATGTCGGTGTATTTTCGACATCATGTATTTTCTGAGTGTGTATTGAGCGAGGCAAACAAAATTTTGAATGTCCCTGTCGACTGTCCCTCCACTTCGATATAGGTCAACATTATTTTGTGTCTGTATCGAGACTTGTTTTAGCTCTCATGATTTGACCGAAACGTTGTCATGTAAAATAAAAAATGTATATTAAGCTAATCATGACTACTCTTTTTATGAAGCCAGTAATGTTCGAAAGTGCATTATTTTATTCAATATTTAAGTCTCAAAAAAAAAAAAAAAAAAAAAAAAAAAAAAAAAAAAAAAAAAAAAAAAAAAAAAAGCAGAAAATTTAGATTCTTTATATTATTTGTATTATTTCTAACTAAATATACGTTGTTTTTTGTTTGTTCTTTTTGTGTGTTTTTTTTATAAAACTTATCTATAACATATATATTTTTTTATTTTAAACTATAAAATTAATGGTCAATTTAATATGCCCGATGGTTTATCAAAACTTCACTTAATTTGCTGAAAATAAATCTGTCTGTGTAAATAAATATTTTATTAGTTTTTCATTTAGTCATATAATTTAGGCAACATAATTATTTTCTAATGTATTTTGTTTATTTATTATTATTAAGTAATAATAAGATAAATGCTTATTATTAAAGAATAATGGTTTTATAAGTATCCAATAAAATTTGCGGCATCCTTAAAACTTCACGATATAGTATATTTACTATGATTTTGAATAATTTATACTTTTAGAATAATAAAAAACTTATACCAAAAAACAAAACAATAAAAACTGTAATTATAATATTGCATGCTACGATGAATAGAAATGTGTGCTTAACAACAAAATACATAACTAAGATTATGTACATAGGTATGAATGAGACATGTTTTGTTTATTTATTTGTTAACTTCATTTATTTGTATTTATTTTGTCTATAAATTTTGTTATTGTATACGTTTATTTATTTTGATTTTATTTTATGTAATTTGACTTTCCTTTTGTTTATATTGTAAATATTGTATGAATGAGATCCTGTAGCACTATTATTATTGTCTATTATGACAAATTGTAATATATACGAATAAAAAAAAAAAAAAAAAAAAAAAAAAAAAAAAAAGTTTATGTACCTTGTGGACTATAAAGACATTTTAAATTAATTATGTTAACAGCTTATGTTAATTGATTCAAAGTTTAATTTAATGTTTTATTAATGAATTGTATAATTTCATAATACTAATTAGATATTATAGAATTCTTGATAATAATAAAACTCATACCCTATAAAAGACCACTGAATAGTTGCATAAGAACAAAACCTCTCAATATTCTTCTGATCTGATACATTACCTCTAACGTAGGGTTTAGTTACGTAGGTATTTTTTACCAAAAAAAAAAAAAAATAGGGTCGTTTAGACTTTAACCAGCTTAAAAGTCTAAAATATGCGTGGTATCCTTTTGTACGTCTATTTATTTTGGGACATGCATTATAATGACTAGAGAAAATCCGGCCTGATATCAAGAACCGCGTGAGAAATGCTCATAAAGTAATTTATAAAGCATATTCCCTAAGTAAGAATAAAAAAATAAATGAAAAAAAAAAAAGAAACTACAAGGGCCCTAGAGTGTGACAGGATGTAGCAGCTGCGTGGGGCACCTGCCCTGACATTACATCTCCACTGTCAACTGTAATCAGGTCAAATTATACTCTCCTAGTAGTATCTTCTAACGTACTTTATAAGCATGTGCTTAATGTCCACATCACATTTCTTTCCTGTTTTACACTAGTAAACAACAAAAATTAAAAAAAAAATAATATAAAATATTTTATTTTTAAAAAATCTGTTGCGGGCAACACACGACTTTCACTTAACTCCGTTTTTAAAATCGATTAAAGAATTTTCAAGTACAGTAAGAGATAAATATGAGTGAAACCATTAAAGAATTAATTAAATGGAATTTCTATAGAAACATGTGGTCTATTAAAAAAACGATTATATTATTATCTAAAATAATCAGTTAGTTTTATCGGCTTTTCATCACTTTTAAAAGCTTGTGTATGAGATAATATTTTTTCTAAAATCTGTACTTTCCAACGGTATATCATACATGTATATTACTATTCTTATGTTAAAAACGAAAGATTGCGTTAAAAAAATATTTTTTCTGTTTTCTCCTTTAGTTGGGTATCGGATTCATTCAATTTATATATTTACCTGTTTTTCATCAGTGGTAACAAGATAATATAGTTATTTTTATAGAATCAACAAAATTAAAGGTACTTTAGAGGAAGAAAATTTAAAATATCGGCATTTAAGTCCTGTCAGACAATTTTTATCAGAATGAAACCTACATTATATTAAAGCCCATTAAATTTTACATCGATATAGGGAGTTTAATCTAGATCGTCGGAACCGTTTTCGAGAAAATCGAAAAAAGTGCAAAAGGCGTGGTATAAAGTGGCTTCTCTGGTAAGCTTATTTTGATGAAAAAGGTTTTGTAACGTCTCGGGCGTATATTTGTCTTAAATATGAAATTTCAGTTGCATAGAACTTTTCGTTTCCGTCCGGGAGTTATCCACACACACACACACACACACACAGACCTTTTTGCGAGACTTGGTTTTTTGGACTCAAGGGACCCTAAAACGTGTATTTCCGTTGAGAACTGGAATTCGAAAATTTTCACGATCGCAATGCTTCCCCTTACTATATATAGTAAGTGAAAGTAAAAATTAATGTGCCTTTAGTGTGTCTCCCTTACTTGGAATAATAATAGATTCATGAAGTGTAGAAGGTAAATAAGGAAAAAAGTATATTGTAATAAGATTTATTTTTAACCATCTATGTACATTTAGACATCATTAGTAACTGTCGTCAAATTTAACAGTCAAACTGAGTGTAAAAAAAATGTACACAATGAAAGTTACATACCCCTGGCCTAAAGACATATCCTTGTATAATACATAGATATATAATATATACCTATGTAAAACAAAAAAAATCATCACTTCCCGATCTTTTGCACTCTAAATCTACAAGTGTGAATTGATTATATAGAACCTAATAAATAAAATGTTAATAATGTCATTTTTATCTTAGTCAATTGTATAATTAAAACTCAGAATAATACTTTCCGAGTAATACCTTTTAAAAGGCTTATTAGGCATGTCCTTAATAACCTCATTTCATTTATTTTCTAGTTTTATTATAGTTAGAACAAAAAAATAAAAACTTAAAATAGAAAAGGAAATACTTTTGGATTTTCGTACGTTGTTGCTCTAAACATTGATAGATTAGGATCAAATAACTGAAATTTTAAGAATGTTATTTTTGTCCTAGTTATTTAGATAATTAAAACTTCCGAACTATACTTTCCGAGTAAAATCTTTCAAAAGATTTAATAAGCATCTCCGTAAAGACCTCATTTTATTTATTTTCTAGTTTAATTTTTGTGAGAGAAAAAAATTAAATAATAAATTAAAATAGAAAAGGAAATAATTTTGGTTTTTCATGCCAATCGCTCTAAACATTGATAGATTAGGATAAAATAACTGAAATGTTTAAGAAAGTTCTATGTTATGTTATTTATAAAGCCACTGACAAGACTTCCTTTAATTCAAAATTTGCAAATTAAATAAACATTGTATTTTACTTTTTTCGTTAAAACTGTGTACATAATATAATGATTATATTATGAATATAATTTTTTAAAAATGTCTCATTTTATTATAATCGTTAGTATTAGATTTTTACCTATTTATTTAGTGTACATACATCTTTATTTTTTTTTCTTTATTATTTATTTTATTTGTCTTTATGTTATTCCAAGTCCCTTGTCCTAAAAGAAGTAAATGAATTGTTTGTTATTAAATGCTGATCTCTCCATTTATAACATTTTTTTAAACAAACCTCTTCAACATATATGTAAAACGGTTTTTATATCCCTAAAATTCTTTTGCAATTCCAAAATATACGAAAATCTCCTAAATGTATATTTTGTGGTATTTGTCATAACTAAAAGAAATATATCTCACAGACTTTTACGATTTTTACTACGTAATATTTTCGCGTTTTCGAAACTAGGTTACATGTAACTAAAAACGCGTATGTATATAACTGAGTTACGCAAACTCTAGCTTGATGTTTTAGTTACATAAATGTAAACTGGTTTTTATTTTCAATTATGGCAATAAAACCATTTTATGTTAACTCTTTTAATTTTTTTTTCTTAAAATCATCCCAAATGTTTTAATTAATTGTTTGAAAACTAAAAAGAATTCCAGAACCAAAAATTGTATAAAATTGTAAAAAGTAAATTTTACAATTGTTTTGATTACTTTATATGAAAAATCTTTTTAAATCAGTATTATATTAAAAAAGAACTCATGGAAGGTAAAACATTGTTTGGAATGAATACTTTTTTTTAGTTCGTTCATCGGGTCTTTGTCAATTTTGTAATTTATTAGTAACAACTACAATACTGTAGTGACTGTTGTAAGGTAACTAGATCACACGAATAACAATTTCCTCTATTTTCATTTTTCAAAGAAAAACCTATATTTGCTTTATTGTTTCTTAGCTTAGTAATGTATTTTTTTATATCCTCTTCCACACAGCCTTCTAGATGAAAAGAAGGTGAAATGATGGAGAGGAGATTACAAGCCCCTGTTCCTTTTATCTTCCCTTTCTGTTGTAATAATCCTGCCATTTTCCCTTTCTCTTGAGAACGTCGCTCATTTTCTTTCATTTCCCGAGGGGTATAACGGGTCGATATTTCGTCGGAACACGTGAGGCTCAATCGCAAGTAATTATATGCTTCCAGTATCTCTAAAAGGCCGTGACCCACATCTCATTGTGTAACTGTTTCTTTTTATTTTTCAATGTTTAGGTCAATAGGCTATTATACGTGTATATTCTTCTGTTTAGTATTCTAGGGAGCTTCCCTTTTCCTTTTTTCTTTAATGAATACATACTAATCATTAACCTGAGTGTTTTTTCTATTTATTTAGTGAAATATGGACGGATAACTGTTTTTTTAAATTTTTTATTTTAGCATATAACAACAAAAATATAACATATAAAATTACATTAATAGAACTATGATCTTTAAGACCGTCTAGTCCGGAGCCGACCTGTTCAATTTTACAATTTATACAACAGTGACTATGTATCATATAAAATACAATACACAATAACAGTAAAACATTCTCACTCGCTGATTCTATTATTTCATTATCAGGCTCAAAACAATAATAATAAACAATTACGTATAAATATATTACAAGTTTTAAATATAGTTAAATTCTTTTATAAGTTTATATCTGTAAGGCCATGCTCTTTTACAATATTTATACACAGCCATCTAGTTTTGGCCGGTAAGATAGTTTATTACTACATCGATGTTTAACTAATCCTTTCCGAAACATATCCTAATTTCACACAAAATTTATTTAGTGATTCTAGTTCAATAAATAAACTTATTACAGAACTTATTATTTGACATCAATCTTCAGTATTAGTTTAACTATTTAAATATAATACTTCATTATCAAGTTGACAGGTCTGTTAGTAATTGTTCATAGTAAAGGTCTAACAATTTAGTGACTACGATTGAAATAAATTGTTAATGGTATTGGTTTATTACAAAGATAGGCCCTGAGAACTCTAAATCTAAGAACTGATTACAATTCGCAAAAAAATTATTATTAGTTATTGCCCGCAATTCAGTGAGTTTGCAATGCCTGAGTGGTTCTTGTTGACTAGCCAAGGCTTCGCAAATATTTTTTAAAGGTAATTTATTACAACATTTCAATAATATCTCGCGAACTCCCTGGACATCGTCCGCGGACCACTAGTTGGAAACCACCGCCATAGATTATCAACAAGATATTTATTATAAATAGGTTTCTATCGGTACCTATACCTCACGATAGGTACTTATCATTCATTATCGACCGATTGCCCTTTACAACCAAGTCAATCTTTTTTGACATTGTCCCCTTTTTTTTTTATCTTAAGTAAAACAAGCCTGACTGAGAAAAGTCCTTTTACCCTTGATAGAGAATGGGTCCCTTCCTGCAGTACAGGGGAGGGTTAAGACCCTTTGTCCATCGATGTCCAGTCGATCGAGAGTAACAGGATTCGTACGGGGAGCTCCCGAAAATAACTGGTGCCTTGAAAATCCACTGTCGCGTGCAAGTCCTTTGTGAAAACTTGATGAACCACCCAGCGCTGGCAGTAGTTACTAAGGTGTTAGTCCTTAAACTATTTGTTTACGGTTTTATTGTTCCATTTTGTTCATAAAATGTCATGTACAAAATACTTTAAGCAGTTGTAGATGTTTTTTATTTCTCTAAACATGAGAGGGATTAATCCAGATTTTTTTTTTAAGTTGGCGAAGTTGTGTATTCCTATTATTGGGTACATTAGATTGTTTTAAGTAAATGGTAAATTTAACAAAATTACAGCCAATAAGTACTGGCTATTTTGTATGTTATCAATTTATTCTTGGTGAACTTATTACAGTAACCCACTTTACTCTATACAAAAGTATTTTAAATAAGCTATTATTTTCAGTAGTATTTCGGAGGGAGTATATCTCTCTTATTTCCACACAATACGTGTAATCCCCCGTTATCACCTGGATACAGTTATTAGAAAACAAGCAAAACTGCTCCAAGAAGCTCTTCAGAAAGCGGGAGATTTGGCAGCAGAGATTCAAACATTAAAGAAGAGCTCTTAAAGTTTGTTTAGATATATTGGTTGTAAATAAATTTGTAGTCAGATTTGTAAATATTGAATATTACTAACAGCGGTATTTAAGTTCATCATACTTCATTGGCAAGTCAACAACTACAATTTCAGCTGATGTCGGGTACATATAATTGAATGTTATCGTAAAGTAATTAGTCATTATTTATATGTTTAATCTAGTATACCATATTAATTATAATTTTCTTTGTTTTGTCAATTTCGACCAAGATTTGGTCAGGTAAAAGACTTCTTACAATATGGAAATGTCAGGGAATCTCTTTGAGCTGATTTGCTAGACAACCTGTTGAAAATGCGTGTTATGTAATCAAAACAGCTTCTGAACCACTTAAATTCTATGAAGATCCCATTTAAACTCTATTACAATAGCTCCCTAACCCACGTGCTAAAGAAAGTGATAAACAAGCTCAACAATGACTCAGCTATTGCACGAGGAAGAAACTTCCCATTCTTTGTCTCGATCTGTTGGAGAGCCACGGATCAAACGCCGGGGAACCAGATGTTAAATGAAAGAAAGCGAAAGAGGAAAAAAAAAAAAACTGGGGCGGTAGTGGCAAAAGAAGAGGAATTATATGAAACGAAAAAAAAAAAAAAAAGGAGGGAAATAAAAAGAATGAAAGTGAAAAAGAAGAAGTAGAGATTGTAAATAGGGAGAGACGTTGACCCGGTGACCGACAGAAGCGACCTTGCCTCCGAAGGCTAGTATATCCCATTATCCCAGCCAGTTATTTATGGAGTATACCCCTCCCTTTACACACACCTCCGCTCTTTGCCGATAATAAAATATTCCCTTATACCTCTCTTCTCTTTACGCTACCTCTTTCTTACATTCCTCTTTCTTATCTCCCCATTACCTTTATTTAATGCCTATCCCTTATTTAACGGTACGCTCTTGGCTAATTATTCCTCGACTGTCCCGACCGTCACAGGTTTCTTGCCAACTTGGAATGTTCGAGTCGGATCCGATGCGATGTTAATTCATGATAGGTCAATTGTAAATTAACTAATCACGTTGTTACTGCACGGCGTTTAAGATTCTTTAAGAATTCGGTGGAATTAAAATATTTACGTATTAATTTAAAACAAGGGCCTACGCTGGAGTTCCGTTTCGGGGAGAGGTTGTTAGATGAAAAAAAAAATTTCTGTACTCTGTCTACATACGCAGCTATGTACATGTTATTTATTTTATATATATATATTTTATTGATATTTACAACTGTACTTAATTAATAATAATAGGCTTAGCGAACCCGAAGGTTCGATGCCGATACCACCAAATTCCGCCTACACAGACTCGTCCAATGATCACCATTCAATCCCAAGCCCCCGAGATCAGCCTTAACGCAATCCTCCCATCTCCGCTTCGGCCTACGCGTTTTACCTCAGAGGAATCCATGACTGTTTGTGGTATTTTGTGAACTAAAATATGTGAGTAGGGCGTTCGAACCTACGTCACACCCTCCAGCAAGCCTGGAGGGCCGCTCTCATTGTTGGTCAGCGAGTCCATCGGACTTAGCCGGGAGGAGCTTCCGAGGAAATTCCACCGACCATCCCCACATCCACCACCCGTGGGACGCTCCCCATACGCGGTAATGAGTTCCACGCGAAGCACAACTGTACTTAATTACAACCGGTAAATGTGTGTTGGGTGAAGGCCCGCAACGTGGGGCGAAACTTTGAATGTTAACGAGTTTTATTTTTTTGTCGCCACCCGAACCATTACTTCCTTTATATTAATGTTTACTTTACCTAATGATTCACTGGTCTACTAAACGAAACTACTAAGTTTGATTACTATATTTATTGACATTTTTAAAGAATAAACCTCTATTTTATTTTATATACGATTCCTTTTATTTATGATAGGTATTATTAGCATCCTGGATCGAGCTTTATGACGAAAACTGCAGTAAATATTTCTATGCTTTATTTGTGATTTTGATATTTTTAATGTTAAATTTGTATGTTCGTTATTACTACATTTTTACTATTCGAAAATTAAGTGTTATAAGTTGACACTAATCCTGAAGTTGTGAAGGATTTTCTCACGGTATTCATGAATAATAAATAATAATAATACGCTAAGATTTGAATATATTTCAATATAATACTCATCCTTCTCAAAGCAAATTTCATCCTTGATTTCCACTTCTAAATTATAATACGATTGTTCTTCAGTCTCCTGACCTTTCTGATGATAACTTTTGTTTCTACCGCACGATTTGGAAGTTAAAATAAAGTCGGACTATAGTTCTGAAATTTGAAATATTCCTTAAATAATATGAATTGTTTATGATAATGCTAATGGCATAGGAAGAGGAGTACAAAGAATAAGAAGCAGGTGTTTCCTCCTCACCTGGCCCTCCTATCTCCCTATCTTCGTGCCATTCCTTCCTCCACAGTTCTTTGGCAATTAGCGCCACTGGCAATTATTAACACGCCACTGTCTTCTAGCTTCTCCCTCTTACTTTGTTCCTTCGTCGTTCATCTTGTCCTCGGGAATTCAGCTGGATAATGAGCCTTGAGAGTTGCCAACAGCAGAAAAACGGCCCTCTCCTGTTAAATTTGTGTTCTAAAACGGTGGGTTCTGAATTTGTGGATCCCAATTTTTTAATTCTTCTTAGATAACGCTTTATGAAAATCTACTTGATTAGCGTTAGGTAAATATAAAATAAACATTATTTAAGAGTTACTCTTTATTTAAGACATTTTAGTCTATACAAGGTTATGTTATAGAACAAGGACAAATAGCGGAGAAAAAATGTTGTATTGGACCTATGGATAGTTTTTGAAGTTATTTTTTTCTTCCTCTCTCTATATTATGGTGTTTCTCAACTTATTCTGTATAAGCGCTATTATAAAACCGAAAAATGCCTTATGGTAGTATACTATTATAGCGTGTTAAGCACACAAAAATAATATAAATCCATCTAACATAAACTATAATCGAAGAAGTTACTCCTGATTCGTATTTAAAATTGGTTGGTGTCTGATGATTGGTACATTGGCTTAAGGTTGTTTATTTTCATAGGAAACACAAAGAATACTTAAAATTTTTCAAATTTATTATCATAGTATAATTACATAATATAAGAAAAAGCAAATTGAAATTATAATTGTTAAAACAGCCAAAGGGGAAAAGACGATGGCCTCGCGACCTTCTACATTAAATAAACATTGAAGTGCGTGCTACCACTGGGTAGCTTCTTCACATGCCTGTACCAAGCCAATATGGTTAATTAGCTCATTCACTTCATGTATTTTATTGTATAATAAAGTTGTAAATTTCTTCTTCTTTTTTAAATTAAATATATATATATATATATATATATATAAAATATATATATAATATAAATAAATTAAACGTTATCGAATCAATCTGTTATTCTCTAT
Organism: Piezodorus guildinii; assembly: GCA_023052935.1. Taxonomy (NCBI): domain Eukaryota; kingdom Metazoa; phylum Arthropoda; class Insecta; order Hemiptera; family Pentatomidae; genus Piezodorus; species Piezodorus guildinii. The sequence goes on along the minus strand of CM041296.1, from coordinate 70,786,240 downwards.
GTTGAGGACGAATATCTAATATAGGATTTATCTTTCTCTTATATTTTTTCTTAAAATCTACTCCTTTTATAATAAAATTGTAACATGACTTAATAGTTAAAAATAGAAAGAGCCATCGTATTTTTTTTACTTCTGAGTATTTATACATTTATGTGTCTTTTTTCTTCGATGTATATCATTTTTAGAATAAATATTTAATATAGTAGATAAACTAAACTAAGGGTTATAGTCTTGTGAAGGTGCCTTGTTATGAGCCTGTGGTCATTCTTGGTGACAAGAGAGGTAAGCACCTGATGAGTGTCAGGTACATGAAGTCTGAAGGCATTTGTCAAGTGGCGGTCCCCTTTTAACGCACTCTTCCTAATAGACTTCTTTAGATTTTTCTCTGTTATCTGATTTGCATGTTACTTTTTTAAAAAGAACTTTCTTATTAACCTAGGTCCGATCGGATATTCCCATTCAGCCAAGGACTAGCAGTAAGCATCCATACTATCTGCGCCGATGACACTTAGTGTTTTATCTGTGAGTACCGATCCTGTTGCTGCATCCCGATTCCTACGGAACCACTAATCAACCATTAAAACTGGAGAATTAAGGACTTAGGACTCCATCTTGACAAATAGCTAATAAGGAATCCTCATGCTAGACTGAAACGACGCGAAACTACTCGTAGATACTGATTACTAGCACTTATCGACAAATGCCCCTTATTACTACAAAAAACAAAACAAAAAAACATTTATCATTCATTACTGGCCTATTTAGACCTATGGCATTGGTCTATGTGAGTCCATCAGACCATTTAATTCCTCTGGCATCCAATCCTTGCAATCCAAAATCCTCAATGCTCCTGCTTGGTCACAATTAAAATAATCCCTAAAGGCCTAAATATCATATTAGTAGGGGACTTAGCCTACAATAAATATACCAAAACTTCCTGCCCAAACAAACCCGCTTATCCGTGACGTCTCCTCCATATCTATTCATGACAATCAACTATTTAAACGAATACGGCCAAAAAACTTCCTTCTATGAATTAGACATTGCATTTCTTCTAATGGGTAGTTTCTTAACATGAGTACCGTTTATTTTACGTTTATATTTATCTTATTCACTTGTATTAAATCAATACATTTGTAAATTTCTGTAAATTAATAATTGAAAAAAATAACGTTCTAAAAATAAATAAATGAATGACGTACAATAAAGGATTAAACTAAGAAACAATAAGCCGATAAAGAAAAAGCGTTAAGTAAGGAGATAAGTAGAACAGGAAAATAGCAGGAGATAAAAAGATTTGTGTGACTGAGTGGGCCTCATGAAAGACCTATTTTATTCGGCTGACGTCAGAGGAACTGGATTTTCCAGAAACAGACACTTTTCCGAGCCCCCTCACCTGTTATGCAACATCATCCCCCAAAGCCGGTGTTGGATGACCTATTTCCCCTCTCGTAAATCGAAAATTTCCCTCCGCCTGTCTGACCCGCACATCCTCTCTTCCATATTCCTCTCAGTCGCTTTGCCGCCTTCGCACTGTGTAATATCTTGTTTGTGGGTCGCCTCGGGCACTGGGATCCCACATTTGGGCTCCATGCTTTCCTAAAAGAATATTCGGTTCGAGTGTTAGAATTGTTTATTTGTTTTGTCCCGTTTACATAAAGAAAACTGCCTTTTATCTAGAGCGAACAATAATTTTAAAAGCCTATTAAAAAAAATCTGGTGTAATGAAGTAAAGGTTCAAAAAGGTTAAAGGAGTTTCGATGGAAAGCATATGTTTTCAAATTCAATAATCCAACAATAGAAATTGTCTCCAACTATTACTTAGTTGTATCCGCTTTTCATCATTCTGCATTAGCTTATACAACTTTTGATATAAGATAACATTTTTTCTAAAATCTCAAGCTTTCCGACGGTATATTATATTCAAAAGTTTGAGAAAAGAAAAAAATTGCATAAGGCATTGTATAAAGTGATTCTTTGATTCGCCAATTGTTGAAAAGTTGCTGTAAAATGTTAGGCATATACGCATTTTAAAATATGAAAAATTCAATTTTATACAACTTATCTTGTTCGAGTTAAACTTACCATATGCGCATACACACAGAGACCATTTTTCGAGACTTAGTCATTTAGACCCAGGAGACCCTAAAATGTTTAGTTCCGAGGAAAATTCATTAACAGGTAAGTGAAAGTAAAAAAGAAAAAGAAAAAAAAAAATGGAATAACTTGTTTACCTTTGTATCTTGGTTAACAATGGTCAGTAGCAATGCTTCGCTTATATCCAACGACGTTTGCTGGCCTTGTCCTCATTTTCAATGATTCCTTTTGGTCTCCCTGAATTGACAAAAGACGCCGAAGACTATCGAATGGTTGTCCCTCGAACTTTCTGGACCACTTTGAACTGTGAAAGATCGGTTTCAGTGATTGTCCGGACACTTCCATTCTTACTCAATTTCATTTCTAATCAATGACTGGTTACTTAGATGACCTTGTTCGAACAGCATTGTAGATCAGGAATGATGCCGGATGGTCTAGGTGGTTCCTTGGGGGTCCGCAGACGATGTTCATAGGGTGTTTTGGAGATGATTTTTTAATGAACTTAAACGTAAAATATTTGCAAAGCCTTAGTTTTTAATAAGAATAACAACTTCTTCTCAGACAAATTCAGCTTTTTAAGTGATATAATTGTTAAAAAAACTTAAAATTGTTCATTTTCCAACATTTCGAAAATAATAAGCCCAAAGGACAGATGTAAGTTCGCATAAAATAAGGAACAATACTTGATTTCATTATAAGTATTTGATTAAATACCTGTGTGGTATAAGTTTAAATTTTAGTTTTTTTAAATTCATTTTTCGTCATTTTTATGCTACTGTGCCTTAAAGACAATGTTACAGTGGGAGTTCTATATTTTGTCTATCCAGGTTTTTATTATTTGATTGAAATAACTAAGGGTCCATTACTCCCTTAAGGAAATGCTAGGGCGATCTGCTGGGTTCAGCACTAAATTTTATTCATTAATGTTTCGCAGATTGAAATAAACTCTTGGAGCTTGGTTCTTCTTTCTTCGTATCCATTTCCCGCCGCCTGGATCCTACTAGCTATTTCCTCTGACACATCGTTGTCGGTATTTACCTGAGAGCCCAGATAAACAAATCGTAGTCACCCATCGAGATTTGTGGATGTGGTGCATTTATGCCAGCAACCATATACTTGGTTTTACTCTCATTTATAGACAGTCCCATCTTCCACGCACTGTTCGATAACCAGGAAAACTTCTTTTACCCGCGAAGTGATCTCCCAACGATGTCAATATCATCTGCGTATGCCAGGATTTTTATTGACTTACTAAAGATGATCACTAAAGACCTCTGAGTACCTCTTAACTTGTGTCGAGTTCGGTAGTAAAAAATAAAAAAATTATATACATGATTAATATTTAGGATTTGGGGGGATCTGCCATTGAACTGATTGGATGAAAGAGTCAGTCAAATGTTAGTTGGGATCTACTGGTCTAGGCGACTATCATTACCAATGTAACCTCAACTCTAGCTTGGTTAAAGTACAGAATGGCACCTAATAAATAATTATTTTTAAATAAGTAATGTTTGTCATAAAATGGAAGGTATTAAGTATCAAACAAAATATAACGAATAATATCCTGTCGGAAGTAATTGAAATGTTTTAAATTCAACGAGAGGGAATTGAACAAGCGCATTCAATTAATCAAATTTGCATTATTTAAAAAAATTAAAAATCCATTAAATATGTATACCGCACGTCCATTTGGTTTCAAATGAAAACATGGGAGTTTAATAACGATGCGCCGGAATTCATTGCAGTGATTTCATTAGGAATTTCTATGTCACTGGTTTTGAATAATTCATGATGGTTGCCCATCGATTGTATGCCAATCCAGAGCGTTCACCCCCTCTTGGCTGTTTCTTATTTCGTTCGCGTTTATTTATTTATGTTTTAAGGATATTCAACTTTAAAAAACAAACATTTTATCTGTTTTAATTTATTAATTAATTTAATTTATATTATGTAACTAATAATTGTTTCTTTTTTTTTTCAGGTGAGTATCCAGTCCAAAGATGACACTTGTAAAGAATTGTTTTCTCCAAATGTATGTATAATTGTTATTGAAAAAAAAGAAGTTAGTATTACTTATTTCAAATCAATAGATTATTTTTACTTGTATTAAAAACATCTATAGGTTTGGATTTTTAAAATGATCTTAAGCGGCTTAAAACCGTTTTATCCTAAGAAATAATAAAACTTATTACTGAAATCTAAATGACCGTGGTCTATTGTGGTTGGAATGTCCATTCACGGTTGGGAAAAATACACGTTTATTTTGCAAACCAAGTTGTGAGGATATGCAACTATTATGCTATTATAAAAACTAAAACATATTGAGCAAGGATATACCTACTTCTACTGGTGTACTATTGTAAATTTGACTGAGTTAAATCAAGATCTGTCTCAAAATAATAACTTTATTCGTTGTTAATTAAAATAGTTAAGTATGATACGTATATTAGTCACTCTTACAATAAACGCATATGAATCAAAACAAAGTGCAATACTCGGGAGCAAAGATGCGGGTGGGTTACAGCTAGTTTCTTATAAATATGTTTGTCATCTTGCTAAAAGTTATTAAAACTTATTATATTTTATGTGTATGATATTATTTTTATCAAATATTAACAATGTGTTCAAATAATCCTACTGCTCTGCCTAATAGTTGTTACTTTCAATATTTCTAACCGTTCATCGGAAAGAACTATTATCAGTGCTGACAAATTAAAAAAAAATATATTACTTCTCTGATAGAGGGATTCTGTAGTGAATAAATTGTTGTTCTGTTTGTAATATTGAGGATGTATAGTCGACTGTAGAAATTATTATAGGTGGAATAATTAGGAGTGAGTCGTTTTCTATATATTTTAATTTTGCCGACTTTTCGGCTTAAGCTTGTAGACAGTTTGTGTTTGAACATGGCTCAGTAATGCCCTGATGATGGCTCACAAGCTTGAGCTGAAACGTCGGCAAAATTAAAATATTTAGAAAAAGTCTGACTCCTGATTATTCCACCTATAATAGTTGTTCGGTTTGGAATTGACAGAAACTATATTCATAAAAAACTAAATGTCAAATTAATTATTTTAAAGTTTTCGGTTTTCGTTATACTCACCTGTAATGATAGATATTGATGCTGAAATCTCTCTTGCAAGCAAACTCTGAATGATAGGTTTGCCGCACTGAGACTAGGTGCGGCCCGGCTGCGGGCACTGCATGCCGCCTCTGCACCACTCCAGATAATGCCACTGCTGGTGTCTCCTAGAATCCATTCCTTAACTAGTATCTACAACTTATTTTGACGGTTTTCTCCTTTGTCCAGGAAGATAATCCCAATATTAATGGGTGAATAAATTTTTAAAAAAATTATAAAACCGTTGTTCTACTAAATATATGCATTACTTTTTACTTTCGCTTCGCTATATATGAAATATACAGTAAGAAATAGTATTGCGATCTTGAACATTTTCGAATTCCAGTTTTCAAAGGAAATACACGTTTTAGGGTCTTTGAGTCCAAATGACCAAGTCCCGCAAAAAGGTTGTGTGTGTGGTAACTCCCGCGCTTAAACCAAAAGTCCTATGAAACTGAAATTTCATATTTAAGGCACCTAAACGTCCGAGATGTTACAGAAACTTTTTCATCAAAATCAGCTAACCAGAAGAGCCACTTTATAGGATGCATTTAGCACCTTTTTACGATTTTCTCAAAAACGGGTCTAACGATTTTGATTAAACTTGCTATATCGATATAAAATTTAATGGGGTTTAACAACATGTAGGTTTCATTCTGATTGGAATAGTGTGACAGGGGTGTAAATGCCGATATTTTCTTCCTATAAAGTACCTTTAATTTTGTAGATTACAAAAAAATACGCGCATCATCATGTTTGCATTGATAAATAACGGCTAAATATGCAAGTTGAGTGAATTTTATAAACAACTAAAGGAGAAAAAAGCAAACATATTTTTTAATGGATTTTTTGTGTTTTTTAATAAAAAGCCGATGAAACTAACTGATCGTTATTAATAAAAATATAATAGATTATTTAATAAAACATATGTTTCTATTGAAATTCAATTTAATTAATTCTTAAACAATTTATTTTTACCTCTAAAGGTATTTAAAACTTCTTAAATTGATTTTAACACCGTAGGTAAGTGAAAGGCGTGTGTTGCCCGCACCAATTTTTTTTTACTTTGATATAAATTATAATTAATTCTCATATTTCACTGTTATCTTCCGTCATTAACCATCTGCTGGCCAATCGTTCGGTCCCAAGCTGATACCATTTTTAGGGATGGCTGTCAAAGTTAGGCCGCAATTTCCACTTCCCGAAAAATTGTCACTTTTTTCTCTTGAAGGAATGGATAGAGACAAGTAGTAATCCGATGGTGCAAGTTCTGGACTATATGGTAGATAAAGCAGGAGTTCGAACCCATGAAGTTAAACTTTAACGTAAATCTTTAAACTTTTCTTTGGTTCTACGGGAAGTGTGCGCTTATTAAGTCCGTGAGGGACCAGAATGCTACCCTTCTTAACCTTCCCCATGGATAGTAGATGGCGAATATCAATATCTTTCGACTCCCTACTCTTCTCGGGCAAGTTCGCAATTCTGACAGTTTCCTGCAGAACCTCATCAATAGTCTCCCGGAGCCCTTCTTCATTTTCAACGTCGTATTTCCACTGCTAAATGTTTCAGCCTTAGAGCGCCATTATACCGCACGCGTTTAGCCGCCACGATCACCTTCCTCTTCATATAATTAATTTCATTAGTTACCTCCGGGGCTGGGTATTGTTTTCCAAGTAATGCCTTAAAATTGCGTGAATTTCTTAGGACACTCCCGTGTTTCTTCTTCTTTAGAAGTTGAATAGGATAAAACAAGCTTAAAGAATATTATAAAGTGAGTATCAAGTAATTGTATTTATAATCATGTACGATTAAAATATTTACTGTCCTTTGAAATCTTTTATTTGATAAAACTGTCCTTTTATAAACAACATTATTTTTAATACTTTTTAAGGAGTATGGAATATTTTTGCTGAGTGTGTGTCGTTACGTTTTGAATTCTCGATACCGGAGTAAACTTCTTGAGGGTGGATCGAACCGGGGATATGTAAGACCCCCTGGATGTTGGACGTGAGAAAGACCACGGGGAGCTGCGTCATCGACTCTGGCCTTGGGCAGCCCTACCAGCCTTCTCAGCATTTTCCTAACCATGGGTTCTCTATACATCTCTACGTCCATCCTCAACTGCCTTTCGGTTCCGCTATGTATATTACTTTAATCAATTAAATATTAAGAATTTTAATTTCTTTAAATAATTTTTCAATATGCCTAACTACCAGATTATAAAGTATTGACAGTGATCTTCTAAACAGTGGGAAGCAATTTTTGGAAGCATCAGTAGAGCATGGTTGGATGCCATCTAATATTAATAATTTGCACGGTTCTATACATTTATCAACATAAAAAAAACGTAGGAATACCGAAAAAAGTACTTCTACTTATTGAAAATAGAACCATACTTCATGGTTTTGTTTATGTAGAAGAGGCAGTGTTAGTGTTACAGCGTTCCCTTTCAGAGATGAACGTTCTTTTCATATTCCAATTATAAAGGAAATATAATATGTTATCATACAAGTGACCAACGTATTAACTACGAAATAAATTTTAACCCGCTTTGGCCGGATTTACCCGACGCCGTTTGACTCAAGGTTGTTAAAGCAACTACGCCTCAGCCCTGCCGCCCACCAAGGTCTTAGATGTGAAATGTGTAGTTCATTAACCATATTTTCTGGTTTAAAAATCCAATCAAATCGCAAGTTCTCCAAAATTCATAGCACTACGCCGTTAATATATGGCAGCCTCTCATAAAATTTGTTTGGACCCTCTTCAGATCCAATTTAAGCTAGTATGAAAATTATCGCAACATATCGCTTGTTTCAACTAAAAATTTCTGTAGCTTATTCTATGCCATAATTATGACAGTAAATATATTATTAAGTATGATATGTGTAACCATTTTTTAGAGTTCTTCGATATGTATTTCATGAAATCTGATGATATCTTGTCTACGTTTAAAGTTATTATATTAAAAAATAAATAATAATGATCCGATGTTCTAAGTTCTCTCGGCATCTACTGCACAATGCAATTCCTCGCTATCATCTTGCATTACGTTGCAACTTGTCCCTCTGCGTTCCATCTGTTCTTCTTATATCTCTTAATTTTTAAATGGATGAGGAAGATGGTTGGGGGTGCGGTCATAAATTAAAAACACACAATTAAAAATAAGCGTTATTTTAATTATGTGCCGACGTTTCGGCCTACAATGTGGGCCTTCATCAGGGGTGACTCCGTGAAAGCTTTGCCTACTTAATTTTTAAGTGTGAAAAGTATTTTACTTTAAAAAAAAAGTAAACAAATAAAAAATTAAGCTTATTGGACATAGGGTTATTAATTAATTGTGTATTATATTCACGTTTGCAAATGTCGTGCTCTTAATTTATAATTTTTTGTTCTCGATCAAGGCGAAACGTATTATCAATGCTTGTTAAGTCAAATATGCTCATGTATGTTTTTATTTAAAATAATTAATACAACAAAGTTAATAACTCGTAGAAATGTTTGTTGTTTTTTAAATAAACCGATAAAAGAAATTGTTTAAGTATTTTTAAAACTTAATTTCTATTGAATCTATATTTGGTCTGGCTTACTGTGAATTTAAGCTATTTTATCAAGTTTGAATGAGGTAGAACTTATTTTTTTTTACGATTAAAATAAATCATTTAATCATGATTAACTATTATTTTTATCTCTCTGGTTCCTTACTGTTGGTTCATCACCAGAACCTTCCTTCTCTTCTAATTCTAAACGAATTCCCGGGTAATAAATCCCTATTTGGGAGAAGTTGAAGGGAAACTTTCCCACCACATTATTCGACTAGTTCCCACAGCTTGGGTAATTAATTAGTGGCTACATATCGCTGCGTCTTGACTCTTAAATAGATTGCTAATTAAATGTTTAGTAAGTAATGGTAAATATAAGATCATATTTATATATTTATAATTATAAATATTATTATTTTTACTTGCAAAAACATATTATTTCGGATTTTCTTAATTATAAATGGTTAACCTATCCTTTTGAGCTTAACACATCGGTACTGAGTGTTGTGTTGGTTTGCTTTTTAGTCCGTACTATCGATTAACAACTGTATTCAAATGAAGGTTATCAGAGATGTACTTTCATACCTGCTAGATAAGGAGTTTTATAGTTTTATTACTGCAATTGAACGTTAAAATTAAAATGTATGTGATAAAGTTAGGGAATGTTTTAGCGCCGGACGTGACGAACCAAACTACACGTAACGCTTGGAAGCATTTAGGCATCACGTCATTGCGACCCCTTGTCACGTGGGATTCCCCAACACTCCGCTCAAGTGGAACCTTTGCCAAGTCTCAAGGATACGGTTTAAGCCTTTTATTTTTATACGGTTTTATTAATAATAATAATAAATCTTTATTTATTCGGGGACAAGTTCCTTCAGAATAATATAACAAGAAATAAAAAGTGAACTTAAGACTGGAGTCTAAGAGTAAAACAATTGAATTAAACTAATGTAATGAACAAATAAAATAACTCTAAAAATAAATTCAAATAAAAATATACATACAACATTTTAAAAAAAGTTTGTCAGCGTTAGAACAGAAAAGTAAGATATCATAAAAAATATAAGATTTAAGAATGTAAGAAAAATAAGTTAAAATATACAGTTAAAAAAAAAAGAAAGAGGGAGGAAAAAAAAGGAAATTACAATTCTTTAGAATGTTTGCAAAATAATACATAATTTAACCTTACAACTTTTATTGAAAAGATAATCATTTCCAATAATATTCGCTTTTGAATTTACCCATGAAAATAAAAGATTGAAGAAATAAACAAACCTATCTGTAGGCTTTGTTTGTCGATTTTCCCTAAAATTAGCATCTACTTGGAATTATTTGGAAATTGAATTGATGTGAAATGGCTGAATAGACGGGATTTAAATATTGAAAGAGTTCAGGAGTCCCTGATATTGGAAGGAATGGAGTTCCAGAGCGATGCGGATCGGATTAAGAACGATCTATCGAAAGCTGTGGATCAATGGGACGTTACATACGGATCAGAAGACCGCGAACGGGTGTTACGGGAACAGATGATTTGAATTTAAGGATATCCGAGATGTAAAACGGATCCTGGGATTGGATAACTTGGTAGAGAAAGGATGCCAGGAAGTATTTTACTTTAGGTTTTATTTGTTTATAAAGATAATGGAGTTGTTAATTCGAACTAGAACGAAGATATGATAAGGTGGGATAGGTCAGTGGGTAAAGTGCTATATAATCTCGTTTCAACTGCAGCATTTAATTTATTTCATATGACATCGTTAAATTAAATCTAAGGTCAGAATGGCACACCCAGTATTTATCAAGTGGATAACTGACCCGTAAGTGGTTTGAAGAAGATATGTCTGCTAACGAAATAGCATTTATGTACTGTTTCGTTTTGGTCACGATATTGTGTTGTACATAATAAATATTTAAATCGACTTTAACCCATTCAAGACAGCCTGCTCACCATGTGTGCAATAACATTAATTTGCAATTATCAGTTATTCTGAGTAAAATAGTCGACTAAATATGATTATCTGGAACTAATGAAATATTTATAGTACAGGAAATTTGGCACGAAATTTGGCATTGGTTTTACTGTTTACCAAAAAATCTAAAAAGTATCTGAAGCTTTTCTTACATGAAAAATACTATCAATACGCATGCAGCTAAGGCTTAAGAAAATAAGTTTCGTTTAGGCTGTATGAATAGAAGTCGATACGAAGGCTATGTAGGCTTAAGATAAGTTTATCTTTTCTTAATCGGGGAATAAATAAGAAATTTTCTTTAAATTATATTTTGTTCTTTATTAATAAAAGAAAAATAACGATTTTATATAATCTAACCATTTTTGCATTTAATGTTTTTACATTTTTTTATAACGCATTTTCATTTTACCTTATATTGCACATATGGTGTTCAATTCGCTCCTCGCAATAAAAATGTTCCGTGCGGCGAGGTGCACAACCGGCGAGCAATGATCTTATTTATGTGAATTCACTTACGAATTGTGTGATTTACTTCGTTATCAGGTTTTTTTAAAATTAGAAATGAATTATACAAAAAAAAAAAAATATATCGCTCCTGGGGACCGTGTTCGAAAAAAATCGTCGTCTCGAATGGGTTAAAAATCGTTCAAGATTTAGTTATAAAGTGGTGTTGTAGATGTTTTCGTGGATGTATGCATAAAATCACTCATGAAATATGAATAAGTAGACATTTCAACATAATTGGTGCACTAAAAAGTGCGTGGTGTCCTTCTAAATTTTGTCCAACGCTATATACCCAATCAGAGGATATTTTGGAACATATACTATGTTCAAGTCAAATAAACAGTCCGAAGGCATCCTTAAGTGATAATACATCACCAAGAATTATCTTGCTTGTATCTCAGTAGGCAGTATATGTAGTTCGGGGTAATGGGATGTATCGTAGAACGTAATCTGCAGCCATGTAGGAATAATTGCCTTTGGGTGGAGTATAAAATTGAATTGGAAATAGAGTCAAGATGCGGAGGCCTTTATACACTCTGCCATTCATTTATTCCGTCGGTCGGATGGAGACGAGAGCTATTGTTTTGCATGGAGGTTGGGAGGCAGGGAGGTATGCAGGGCTGGTCGTGTCGCACTTGACCCCTTTCCGCAGATCAGCTGTTCCCCTATCATTTATACTGTCGTCTCTTCTTTATGTCCTCTTTAACTTCTGTCCTTTTTTATCTCTACTTTTACTACCACTCCTTTCCACTCTGGCAAGTATTTTTTTTTTCTTTCAATTCTCGCTTGTTTTATCTTGTCGCCTTGGACCGTTACGCAAGCTTTAAGTTCATAGCGGTAGGTTTTGCTTTCGCTTAACAACTTTATTATTTATTGATATGGAAATTCCTCGAATATACAGGTCTGTTACAAAAGGCTGTCTAGCAACAGGGAAAACCGGAAAAAGTCATGGATTTTAAAAACATATGGAAAAGTAAGGAAAATTGTTTTTTGGTCAGGGAAAATGGTCCCTAAATAACATCGTTTATTCTTCACTCAGACAAAATTTCCAATATGCCTACTTGTGATGTTGCAAATATCATGAAGTGAGTTTAATATTTAATATCATAAAAGGACAGGAGGGCTGTGAAGAAGAGAAAAGTCAACCTTCAGATGAAGGGTTTGGAGGCAAAAAAAGCAAAACTGCTCCAAGAAGCTCTTAAGGATGCTGAAGATTTAGCCAAAATAAGCAGAGATTCAAACATTAAAGAGGAGCTCTTAAGGTTTATATGGATATATTGATTGAAAATAAATCTGTAGTCAGATTTGTAAATATCGATTATTACGCAAGCTTTAAGTTTATAGCGGTAGGTTTTGTTGTCGCTTAACAACTTAATTATTTATTGGTTTGGAAATCCCTCGAATATACAGATCTGTTGCAAAAAATTGCGTTACTTACGAACCATATGAAAGTTTTTCCTTCGTACCTGTTTATGTTTACTCATATCTATTAACAAACTATAAACTATCATCTTGACATTTCCGTAAAATGATGAAAACTTTCTGAAAAGTCACGTCAACATCTCTGTAGATAAGATAAAATTCAATTTATTTTACTCTTATCTGTAATCTTCTAGTACACGTTACTTGTTTTTCCTGACCCTAGCCATGTTATCATCCAGTCTGCATAAGCAGGGCGTCTAACAACAGGGAAACATTTTAAAACAAATGAAAAAGTCGGGAAATTTGTACTTTGGTCAGGTAAAATGGTCCCGAGATAACATTCTTTCTTCTTCACTCAGACAAATAAGTTCCAATATGCCTACTTTGATGTTCATTAGGAGAGTTTTAAAATAAATTTGTAGTCATATTTGTAAATATTGATTATTACTAACAGCAGTATCGAAGTTCATCATAATTCATTAGTAAGTCAGTTTAAACAACTACAAATTCGGCTGGCTTCGGGTAGATATAGTTGAATCTTATCGTAAAGTGTCTTTTTCCCGGCTTATCTTATGCACTGCAGCCTTATTAGGCATATTGTGCTCCGTCCAAAATTAGTCATTATATATATATTTTTTTAATCTAGTGTACCATATTAATTATAATTATTCTTTGTTTTGTCGATTTTCACCGAGATTTATCGAGGTAAAATACTTTTTACAATATGTAAAAGTCAGGGAATCTCTTTGAGCTGATTTGCTAGACACCCTGATAAGAATTCGATGATCCTTTAGAGTTCTTTCTGATTACTTTCTTATTTTATTTTATATGTTCAGAGTTTTCCGATAAAGTAAACAAAAATTAGTAATTAGGACTGAATTTCTTTATTTTTGACCAAACCGAGCACCGAGTCCGCCCATTTCATTGCTTTAAAAATTAATATAGTTTATTTATATTTGAGACAAGTATATGTCTCCTTTCAAAATTTCATCCCTCATTTAACATTTTATGTGTTAGTTTACTCATTAATGTCGCTATAATTATGTTATAATTATTTTCTGTTTACTGTGGATCGAAATAAGAAAAAAAAATAATCGATTGTTTTTTTTTTAAACTATGTTCTAGTTTAGTTGAACTCGCAAAGCACCAAGAAGGTGAAGAGTTCGTATGTGCCAGCACTAGACTATACAAGTATCTTGCAGATGCCAAATCAGTCCTTATCTGGTCCACGTTTGTGAGAACGCAGAATTATATCGTTGCGTTTTCTTAAACGTCTGATTTTACACTACACAGCGATTGTTCTTTCGACATTTCAATATCAAATGGAATATTCAAGCGGTCTAATCCAGTTTTCTTAAATCCAGTCTACGATGAAGAATAGTTAGGTGCCAAGCTCCGTTTTGTTCAGTCACAATACTCAATTTTGTTTTGGTATCCTCTAAGCCACCGTAAGAACAAATTGGAGCGTGTCTGTAATATAAAGTGATATATAATAATTACTGTGAACATAGTATTTGTCTTTTTGGTTGGTTATTTTATATATTCATAGAACTTTGGGAACTTTAAAGAACCTAGTTCCTTCTATGACATGTTCATCAGCACAGTTCTTGTTTGGATGACGTTGATTGTTGATCGTTCCAAACAGTAAAGAGAAGTATATTGCTTTTGTAGTAGCGTAATAAAGATAATTTATTGCCCTACTATGACGGAAGGACATAAGAAAAGGATTTTAAAACGGTTTAGCCCTCGTAAAGCGGTAGTGGCCATGGGGAAGCAGCTGGCTCTTGGGACCAACCATTATCCCCAAACTGCCCCATTACAACAATCCCTTTCTCCTCTTCCTTATAGCCCACTCCTTTATAGTATGCATTCCACTTTATTTTATTCATTAAATATTTAGCTTAATCGTTTTATTCCGCTTCCATTTACAATGGTCTGGTGCTAGAGGGTCAAGATAGCAACCTTCGGTCCGTTCGTTTGCCTTTTACAGATTTTTAACATGTTTCATTTTTTGGAAAGTTATTCAAGTAATGATGTTACTTTCCTTTTCTCGCGATCGTCCCATCCTGGATATATAGTCTTTAAAACGAGGTCTATCCTTTACCCTTTTCCTTTTACTTTCACTTACCTATATATGAAATTTATAGTGAGGGAAAGTATTGCGACGTGAAAATTTTCGAACTCAAGTTTTTAACGGAAATACACGTTTTAGGGTCGAGTCTCCTAAGTCCAAATGACCAAGTGCTGAGAAAAGGTCTGTGTGTGTATGTATGGTAACTCCCGCGCGTTAACGAAAAGTCCTTAGAACTGAAATTTCATATTTAAGGCACCTATACCCCCGAAATACATTATTACAGAACCTTTTTCATCAAAATCAGCTAATCAGAAGAGCGACTTTATTCGATGCATTTAGCACCTTTTTTACGATTTTCTCAAAAACGGATCTAACGATTTTGATTAAACTCCCTATATCGGTGTAAAATTTAATGGGCTTTAACAACATGTAGGTTTCATTCTGATTGGAATCGTGTGCCAGTGGCTTAAACGCCGATATTTTCTTCCTATAAAGTACCTTTAGTTTTGTAGATTTCAAAAAAATAGACGCTTCATCTTGTTAGCATTGATAAATAACGGCTAAATATGCAAGTTGAGTGAATTTTATAAACAACTAAAGGAGAAAATTGCAAACATATTTTTTAATGCAATTTTTGTGTGTTTGAAACAGTTAGTATAGATGTATAATGTATAATATACCGTTGGATAGCTAAAGGTTTTAGACAAAATACTATCTAATACACATAATTGTAAAAGTTAATAGAGCGGGATTAAAAACCGATGACAACTGATTGTTGTTGATAAAAATAAAATAGATTGTTTAATAAAACACCTGTTTTTATTCAAATTAGTTTTAATTAATTCTTAAACCATTTATATTTACCTCTAAATGTATTTCAAAATTCTTATATTGATTGTCTTTTCTTGTTTTTCTTGACACTTTTGGCAGAATTTCATTTAAAGGTGGTTATTCTATTTTTATGTCTGTCTTGTGTCACCCAGATTTTACCTCTATATAGCAACGTTGGAAGGAACACTTATTTATTTATTAGGGGTACTCACTACGTTTGCTATAGCATGCTATTTGTGTTAGTTTGCTAAACCCTCGAGTTTCTATAGTTATTTCCTGTATAAAATTGATGGGTTTAGCACAATAGCACAAATAGCATGCTATAGCAAACGTAGTGAGTACCCCTATTCTAATTTAACATCCTCTCCGGGATGTTGAATTTATCCTTTATCAACGTTCATAAATAGGTTCTGCAATCATCTACCTGATTAGTTTTTAATGGCATTAAAAATATAACGCACATATGTCTTTCCAAGGGCGAAGGTATTAATATCGCTTAAATATGTCAATTAGTAGCTGTATAAGGATTTAATCTGTGGAAGATGAGGGGAGTATAAAAGAAATATAATTTGTCTCCGCTTTGTGAGGTATCATTTGTGTTAATATGTTTGTTAAAAATGGTCTCCTAAGAGATTAATTATTCGATTTGTCAGGATAAAAGGATACTTAGGATTAGAGTAGGGTACAGCGGTAATGGGTGGTCATAATTCTGTCCCTCGACTTGAGAAATGCCTCACATTAGTCACTTATTACCTAAGTAACTCCGTCTCTGTAAGAAAGTGTTCTTTGCTAGGTTTTATTTTATTTTTCAATTGACATATGTCGGTTGTAACAAAGGTGAGCATGTTCCGATAAAGGCCTGACAATCTGACTAAGCGGTTTGAAAACATAAACAAATTATAGTACTTTTTATCAAATTTTGTATGTTGTAAGTATTAACATATTTCAGTCTATATCTATGGTGAGTTGGAAAATCAAAAATTGAGACGTTAATTTCCAAAAGGTACTAAAGGACATTTTAATTGATTGATATAAAAAAAATTGATATTTTTACATATTTGTATTCTTGTCATTTAGTTTTATCTAAATCTTCTATTTGATTTTATCTAATGAACTCCCAAGTCCTCTAAAAACGCGATTTAGAAGAACAATAATTTTCTAAAGGTACTAATTACACATTTAGTTTGGTTCTAAATCATACCAAAACATTTCATTTCATAACTTTAATACATACATTGTTGTTAATAAAGTAAAAAAAAAAAAAAGTCTATATTTTAATGCGAAAAACATTAAATAGGTTGGTTTAATAATATTCGAATGAGAGATTTTTGCTTTTCCTGTAATATATCCTCAAATGGATATAGTACCTTTTGGAACGCAACGTCTCAATTGTTTATATTATGATCATATCTTAAACCTTCATCTTTTGTAAAATCCGTAAAAAGTTACTGCAGAAGATTTTGGATATGATTACAATACACCTAACTCAAGAGGAACATTTTTATTTTTCAGTTTACCAACATATACTATAGTATTGTTTTTTAATCCATGTTAACAACTAAATTTTGAAAAATCTTAAACGTTTATTTTTCTGAAACAAATTCAACGCAATATATTTATTTATTTATTATCGTAGTTGAAATATTTTTCGATTAAATATTTAAACCTTTAAATACATCTGACTCTTATAAAACTGCTTTTGTTTTTCTGGAAATACGTGTATTTTAGTTCATGATTTACGATAGTAACGAAAATAATTGACGAATATGTGAGGGTGTATGTTAAAAGTATGCTGTGAAAATTTGAGAAGTAAATTATTTTTATTTTTCCTCACATTAATAGAATATTAAAAAAAAATTCTTTTTTAACTAGGTTGTTTGTTTTGTTTGACTATGCATATGTATTTTCATTAATGATTCCAAGTTGATTTGAAATAATTTAGAAAATCAACGAGTAATGTCGAATTTTTTATTACCATCTCACTAAAACATCTTTTGTTGGTTTATTTATTTTAACGTCACTTTATGCTACTATGGCCAATCAGTGGGAGTCCTAAATTTTGCCTATCCAGGTTTTATTAGGATAAGGATCTGTAACGAGTACCTGACATCGCACAGGCTCTGACGGCAAAACTAAGGAGGTTTTACTCCCATTAAAAAATCCTAGGACCACCTGCGGGTTTGAAACCGTGACCTTTGGCATAGGAGGCAGTTATGCTATCCAGCTACAGGTGATCCCTGAACATCATGTCATTCAATTAAAATTTTGTTTAGGAATTAAATTCGTTGGTTGGTGATGATGCATGTTTTGCCTTAAACTATATGTATATTTTATATATATAATATATATATATATATATATATAATATATTATATATATATATTAGTAATTTTCCGAATATTACTAATACAACTTTCTTATCGTAACCTTCACCATTTCATAACTATTAAGGACATCGGCCGCTCTCCTTTTATTTAAGCGCATAACTGTTGGATGACGAATACATATAGTAATTACTCAAATTAATAAGTAACTGTATGTAATTACCGATGTGACAACATACCACAAACGAAGAGCCTACCGGTGTTGCGGATTTGAGTATCCTTAAGCGCCTTTACCCTTCAATTAGATCTTGAGCCTCCTCGCCTTATTTCCAAATCCCGGCTTCTACAACCTCTACGCTTCCGTTCGAATTTTCTCTTTCTTTTATAGATTATAATTTTTAGGTATGTTTATTAACCATGTATCAATGTTAAAAAATTTTAATTTTTGTTTATAACTTTCATGGAAGATTAACCTTTGCGGAATACTAATATAAATATATAATCACTGTCATTACATATAATTTTATTTTTTTAAATATTATATCCTTACCCTTTTTCTAATCTTTCGTATTAAATTTTTTTTTTAGGTTTAACCTAAAGTTTTAGATAAAAAATATGAGGCAATAAATCTAAATTACATTATTTAGAGTTAAAAACTATTTTACTATTTTAGCTTTATATCTTTATTCACTACTGTGAGTGTTAAACATATATTTATAATGATAAAATAATTTTTTTTTTTATTATTATATATTAGAATAGCTCTCATATTTAAAAAAAATAAAAAAATAAATATAATATATATTTATATATATATATATATATATATATATATATAATCATGTTAAAAAAATTATTATTATTATTTTAACGATATGTAGTAGGGCTTTTATTTCTGTTATTAGTTTTTCACTCTTTACTGGGTTCTTCGTATTCATTTTTTCATGCAATGCTGCAACCATTTGCTCTTACTGTAATATTTTTTTTTTCAATATTTCAATACTGGTTTTTTTTTTAATATTAAATTCCTTTACTATTCATTTCATTTTTAATCGTTTAGCTTGTTTTTATCAAACTAGAAAAATTAAAATCGCCAAAACTGTGTACAGGAAAAAAAAAATCGAATTACATACTTCTTATTTGCTATTTCCTCCACATCTTCATTTAAATTGCAGGTTTCGGCTGATATGCCGTCTTCAGGTGCTAGGAATTGTTTTCTAAAAGGACATAATAGCAATTTTTAATTCTTATCTTAAAGAAAAAATAGTAATAAGGAATTTTAAAATTAACAAAATATGGGTTAAAATTGAATTTGTTAATTTCATAAATTTGTCAATATAAATAAAAACTTTATATACAAATTAAAAGATAGCGTATCAGCCGAAACGTTGTGCAATTTAAAGTTGGTGGAGTTATTAATATAGCTTTTTCATTCTATTGTACTATACAATTTAGACCTTCACCATAAAATATCAACTCTCAATTGAAAATTTATTACTTGAGTGTTAATAATAATAATAATATATTAAAGCCCAGAATTGACAACTTTATGGAAAATATTTATAATTAACATCTTTAGGACATAGGAAGAATTTCTTTTATTTAAACTTTTTGATAAGAAATTTAAAAAGTAATTTATAATTTTGTAATTTAATTATAATAAGTTTTTACTTAGGAAATAATAGCATTTAATTTAAATAATTCCATAAAAAATCAAAGGGTTGAATTAGGGCCTTTTTAAATTACTATGAAAATTTTACAATCCAAGCATTTGAATTTCACAAAATGAATAAACCAAATAAGTCGTAAAACACTTAAATAAATTAAAAAATAAAGAAACAGAATTCGAAGCATTACATGAAATTTTAAAGGCATCTTATTCCAAAAATTATTTATGCCAATATGGCAGTATTAATTATTAAAACTGTATTAATATTAAAAATGGGTGTTTTTAAATTTAAAAAAGAAACAATCGAGTGAAAATTACCCGTGCTCTAAGTTTGGATTAATAATCATATAACATACATATAATTATTGTTTTTCTTGTATATTTCTTTATATGGACAAAAAGTCACTAGCTTAATATAAAGCTTGATGTATTAGTGAAATTCTGATATATAAAAAAAGTTATGTTTTCATAAGAAAATGTCTTGTAAAATTATTAAAGTGACCAAAGTTAACAGATTAAAAAAAAAAAATTTTTTTTTTCTTTTGTTTAAAGAAACTGAAGTGGAAAAATATTAAAATAATTTGCTAATGGATTACTATTGACGTTAGCCTTAAATAGTAAGATAGATAATAAATACTTTTAAGCTATTTCTAATTTTTTTTTTTCTTTAATGTTTTTCTTTCAATATATCCTTCATTTATTATATTTGAGGCTTTGAAGGCATCTATTCCGAAAAGTATTTTTGTTTTTCCGTCCTATGTTTATGTTCTTTTAATATTTGTGTTATGATGTGGATGCGTCAGTACATGTCCTTCGGTTTTGATCCATTAATTCCTGGGGATGGGGTGGGGATATTCGTGTATTTATTTATTTTTTTATGAAATTTTTATATATTTATAAATAAATTATGTATTTGTTGGGTAAGGGCAGAGGCGAGGAGAGTGTGTATGAAATATGTTATGTAAAGAAAAAGATTAAGGCCGGGAGACTACGTTGTGTAACCTCTCTGGTGGTGGGGACTCCTCGCTCTCCCTTCTCCCTTCTACACCAGCCTTGCTTCAGAGAAAATTCACTTCTTCGTTTTATCTCTTTTAGTAAGAAAATTAACTTGAAATTGAGCAAAATTTAATAGTAAAACAATCTTAAATTTGATCAAATAAATTATTTATCTAAAAAAATTAAATAATACAAATTAAAGGATATTAATTTAAAAATGAAATTAAAAAGATACTCTACAACAGGTGCCTAACTTCCGTAGTATTCTTCTGAACATTTTAAAATTTATTTTGTTTCTTGTAAGGTACTTATTGTGAAGTGATTTGTTTGGCACAACTAAATTAAGTTTTTACTTAATAATTTGACTGCACCCGGAACCAACTTCTCCACTCAAGATACTTTTTAATTGACTATTAATAATGTTCAAAAATTAAAATTCATTATTTAAATTAAACTTGGGAGGCAGCTATGATCACCATTACACCGCCCAACGACTGAAAGTACTATACTCTCTTTTATTTAAATCCTCAAAATTAAAAATTAGACAGAAACTGAATACATACACAAACCCTTTCGGACTTAGGCCTTACAGAATTATGGTTTAGCCAAAATGATACACACAAAAACTGCAATCGTTTCAATCAACAACTTAAAGACTCATAAAGACAGCTTCTTTGTACGTTAGCAAGAAAACCCTGCATACGGGCATATAATAGCCAACACATACGAACTCTTATTCGCGTTTTTGTAGTAAACGAAACGACAATTAGCTTATAAAGAACATGTCAATATATGAAATGTCGGTTAGAAAAAGGCTGAACAGAAGCTGGATGAGAGACTGCTAAATTAAAGGCTAGGCACTTTCCTTCCCCAAGCCCGTCATGTTAGCTGCTGAAGTTTTAAGTAAATTTGCTTATTGTCAGATATTCAAAAGTTTCTTTTTTTGCCAACGTTTCGGCCCCCATTGTGGGTCATCATCAGGGCCTGTTGTAGACGAATGGAAACTGAGTTTATTAGCAAATATTTTGAAACACTTTGTTATGGGAAAAAGACATCATT
This sequence comes from Piezodorus guildinii, assembly GCA_023052935.1. Taxonomy (NCBI): domain Eukaryota; kingdom Metazoa; phylum Arthropoda; class Insecta; order Hemiptera; family Pentatomidae; genus Piezodorus; species Piezodorus guildinii. The sequence goes on along the minus strand of CM041296.1, from coordinate 70,764,631 downwards.
GGTATATAAAAATTCAGTCGAATAAACATAGAAATATCATAAACAATGAATTGTTCCGAGACCAAAAATCCAAATAACTATTTTACTTCATGAAATCAACTTTATAAAAACATTATAATTATTTCTAAGTAATTAAAATCTTTTTCTTTAGTCCCTTTATTTATTATTTGAAAAACAAAACAAAAAAACTTATTTATCATGCTTATTTTATAGTCATCTTATATAGTAATAATTTATGAAATGCCAAATTAAAAATATTTACAATGGTTTAATCTACTTTATCTCCATTTACTATAAGGTTATTCGATGAATTTATTTAGCTATGAATTGTTATCATGAACTCATGTATAGAAAAAATATTACAGAATGTAGAATCTAAAAGTAAGATCATGTTTTATGACCTACATCTGCGAACATAACACTATCTGCGATAAGGAAATTTACCTTGAATGTATATGTGGTTAACTGAGTTGTGATATTTCAGCTCCGATGAGGTTGTATTCGAATCTTAGTCTTTTGAGTTGGTATTTTAATTTCAATTATTTGTTATTAATAATAAAATTTCATCAATTATTTTTTAATATTGATTTTCCAGTTTAAGATTTAGTTATTATCTTTTATAACTTCGTTCGCGATAGCTCACGGTTTATTGTATATTATTATAATTATTAAATAATACAATAATCTCCTGTTGGAATCCTTTCCAGACTTGTATTTTTTCTCCAGAGCGAAAAATTCTTCCGACCTTGATGTGTTTTTGGAAGCAACACTACTTGCCCCCAAGCACTCTGTTCCAAGGACATGGTTGAAATAACTCACCGTGCAATTTTCTTCTGCTCGTATGCCATTTGTAATGATAAATTAAATTTCGAAATGGAATCACGATTACGTTCGGAAATAAAATCAAGATTAGCTGTGTACAACGTATCCACTTTTTCATTAGCTTTGTTGAAAGGGATATTAATTTGATATTAGAACCATCTGGATACTGTGTACCGTATTATATTTCAGCAGCAAACGAGGCAATCAAACAAACCATTCATTCCATGATTAATTATTTTTATCTTCTAATTATATCAGCGTACTAATTACTTTTTGTATTAATTTTGTATAAACCAAGGGCTATCTCCCCTTATAATAGAGTTTTAATAATCAAATCTTATTTGTTTGTTGTATTTCATGCAAAACATTTTTTTTTTCCTTCTCTTTGATAAATATGTTCTAGTGTAATTAATTCTATTCAGAGTTTTAACCCTATACATTTTTAGTCTTCCGAAGCCCCTAAAAATTTATTTAAAAATAAATTAAGTTGTCTTTTAATTTTTAGTTTCCCTAATTAGTCTACACTCTCTAATTTGATTAAACTTTAAAAGTATGTGTTAGTCCCGTCAGGTTTTGTATTGAAGCTTAGATTTTTAAGTCTTTTTTTTTTGCCTTGTAATTTAGTTTCCGTCATGAAAATATAATATTTATAAAATTAAGTCAGGTTTTTAATCTTACGCGACCATTAATATATGTATTTTTTTTATTATGCTAATTATTAACTTTCTCATCAACGAATATTTTAAGGCTGTTTTAAAATGAAACGGATTATGTGTTGAGGTTTATCGGTATTGGAGGGGTACAATATTTGTCATCCTCACCAGTGATGTGGGGGAAAACATTTAAAAACTGTATCAAAACATTTTATCCATTTATTATAATGTTATAGGAATAAATTCCAGTACCAATTGTAGCATCGATCAATCCTTATTGTTTTATGTGAATCATACAGAAATAATGTCTACTAAATTCTTGGTATGGCATTCACAGGCAGCTCTGTTTTAATGTACCCGTTTACACAGGTGTACCTTCAGTTCAGATGTGAAAAGATCTTTCGAAGCAAAAAAAAATCATCATTTAGCCTCATTCTAATATTTTCTAACATGAAACAGGATATTTTGCGCTGTGTCCTCTGTTTTATTATCAATGAAGTAATTTAATTAATATACTCTTAAACAAGACCCTTTATAAAGTAAACAGCAGATGTTTGATTATATATATTTTTACCCTAGAAAATGCAAACGTTGCGTAAAATATTGTTGGGTTGGCAGTATTTTATTTGTGTAAGAGGAAATGTATATTGTGGAACTGGGAGCGGTACTATTCGTGAAAGGGTTCCATTCCGATGGGAGATAAAATATAGAGTTTGCACAAGATGTTTACTGAGGAAATACGACCTATCAGCCGATATCATAACGCCTTCCTTGTCTCCCTGTTATTCTTATTTCAACTCCCATCTGTCCATTTCTCCATTAAATCAACCTAAACGTTTCTACCCAGTCTGCTTCAATATACAAGTTGATGTTTTTTTAGTAAGCCTCTTAAATAAACATCCTATAAATTATTTTCCATTACCTTTTGCTTCCGCCGGGTATATGTTAACTTATGTATATTGAACTCGTGCATTCTGGATTAAATTTCGCTTGCTTTTATAATTATGGTACAGACAAGTACATGAACAAAAATATACTAGAATTTTACACAAGTAAATCCATTCTGTATAATTAATTCACTGCCAACGTTTACGGAAGGATATGTATTCTGAATGTTTTGTGGGTTCTCTCATACTTTCAATCGGAAAATAAGAAATCATGTGAAGAGAACGGTTTAATTACTACGTATAGGTAAATGGAGGTTTCATTAAAATTTTCTATTTAATTGACTTTATGATGTCGTTCAAAGATTAATTCAAAATCCCAGAACAAAACTGGACAACGGTTCTTTCACATTCGGAAGTAGCTTTGTTTAAACTGCTAAACCATGCAAATCCTCTCGTATCCAATCCAGTGAAACGAACTCTTTCGTGAGATCCTCTAACTGCTATGTGACAAATAAGTAAAATACAGGTGATACATTGATACCTAACCTCTCATCAACTTTATTTCAGATATGAATCCTTGAAGATTTAATACTAAAGTTCGTTTTTTTCATGTTGATTTTTTGAATTCTATTATTCTTCACTTATTGCTAAATTAAACTTACTGTTCAGATTCAGGCTCGATTTGGTGAATCATTTGGTTTTATATTAATTGTAATTGGACAAATCATTTCTACTTTATTTATTTGTGTTATATAGAATAGATTATGTAAAAGTTCCGCCGTAGAATACCTTACATTTATGCTGTGTGCGTTAGGTTGGTTCCATGCGGTAGGTGTGCTATCTTGGGAGGCGGAGCTTTCTACTGGGGCCCAAGGTCGGTTCTCTGCGACGCCTCTCAACATTGGGAACGATGCTTTTAAAATGAAATCCTGGTAGATTATTAATGTGTTCAAACATTGCCGTACAAAATAGTTAAATAGGCTAAAGATTTAAGGACTCAAAATTATGATCACTTATAAGAATCATTTACTTACTTACCTAATAACTTTGGTGGAAAAGAAATGCTGAATTTGAACTAAATGCAATTATTATGACACAGGTTTGGTTGTATTTATATTTAAATTTATTTCAATGATTCATAGACTTTGAGAAATGCCTTAAGGAGGAATATTCTTCTTTCAGGCAGTGGTTGACTGTTAATTACTGCTTCTATATTTCCGTATTTACTTAGGTCGCCGAATTCATCTGCTGCGTTGATTAGTAATACATACCATTGAACAAATTATTAATTGAAAAAAAAATCTATAAGTTGCGCAGTTGTGTTTCGGAAGCACACTTACTAATATGTTGTAACCTATGTGAGGAATGTTGATTGGCATCCAATTAAAACGCCGGCGGTATTATAGCTCGGCTTTTGTAATTAAAATCGTCACGCTTCACAGTCCCCTGCCGTTAATGTCGCATGGAAGACGTGTTTTATCGTTGGATAAATTAAGGAAAAACATCGCACATAGTTTTGAATTCTGGTCAAATTAATATTCTTCCTTGTCGAACGTTTCCTGTCCAAGATATTTGCCTGGGTTCCTATGAGCTTGTTACATAATAATACGTTGATGGGGGTATAACGAGCGTGAAAACAATAGACCTAATTGCTATATTGGTTGGCATTTAACCGTGTAGCGACGGTGGATGTCTCTCAGAGAGCTGACTCACCGCCCTGTAATCCCTGACATCCTCTCAGAGAGCCCGCTGCGGTTTACGATATGTAAACATACAAAACGCTTCATCAAAACTTTTGTTTGTTTACGATTGTTTCCTAAGGCCGGGCAAAACACAAATAATAATAGTCTGCTGTTTACGTCGCTTCTTTTTATACTGGTAGTCAATTAAGGTTCTCAGTTCCCCCCCCTCCCTTGTTCTATTTTTTCTTGCTTGTGATGTTTTTTTACACCCTGACGAGTTTGTTTGTGTTTTTTTTCTAACTGTCTGAGAAAGAATCATTGTGTCATTTTTAATTCCCTATTGATGTCAGGAATCACTAAATGCTTAATTACACTTTGAAAACTATTTTAATGTTGCTTGATTCCTTTTTTTTTTTTTTATAATATATATAATTTGTTTGCGATTAAGGTTTGCTCAAGCGTTTTAATTGCTACGATGAGGTTTTTTAAATTTTATGATTTTAATACGTAAGTTTGAGGACAGCATTCGCTTTCCTACGGATTCAGCATAAAATGACGATGTAATAAAAAAGTATTATTTTTGTTTAATAACGTGCTCTTTAGATCCCATCATAAAGTTACGATGAACCAACCATTCCGCCTTAATAATGTTGATATTGTTATTCAAGAGGTTTTTCGAATCCTGTCAGAATCGTTATTGATTGAGTATTAATCCAATTAAGGAGATGAGTGAGCTGTTAAGTATGGATGAGGACTCCGACGCTTACGCACTAAGATCATTTAGCCTTAATTATGTACTGTCTTTCAAAGAATTCTCTTAGTACTCGGCTTACTAAATGTCCTCACTGATTATTTTAGAATTGGTTTGATAATTGGTATATGTGTTTGTTAAGTTCTTCCACTTCTGTTGATTTATTTCTTCTCCATGGAGAATATATTTATTCTTTGGACGGTCGTCACCCGTATCGGAGCCAGGAGAGTGAAGAAGGCAGGGAGACCCTCGAGCCCTAGAACCCCTGGAGATGAGAGGCTATGCAGATCCATGGAGTGTTCCCCTAGTGCACTCTGTTCGGGGGAGAGGCGGCGTTGCCGGGTGCCGGGGGTAGACGTGGCAACGCCGGTCGCTGCTCCGCGCTGTTGCCGGATCCTCTCCGCCAAGTTTCCCAACGTACTCCTCTCCGTTCTCTCTTGTTTTTTTTTTTTTGGCTCTAAGCGGCTTCATATCTGTGCGTGTATGTTTCGATTTATGGGGACATTTTTTTTCCCTTAGGAGGCGATAAAAAACAATCGTCTGTCAATCAGCTTTCTTCCTTGTCTAATACTACGTCTTTATTTCTTTTTTTTATCGTTTTGTTTTCCCATGTGTCCCAGTCTCTGCGGGTATTCCAATGCCTACGGTATTGTCGTAGGCAATAATTTTTATTGCGGTGTGAGCAATATTATAAGAGGTTTCTTGTTTGCAAAAGACTTGTAGCAATCATGAATCCGCTTGTATAAACTTGTTTTAAACAAATAATACCTACTACAATGCATATAATCGTTACGTATGAGATATGATAAGGATAGTATACGGTGTTTGCTCGTTTTATTTTATGCACATTTATTTATTCCAACTGTACTGTATATCTCTCATTCAACAAATTTCTTAATTTATTGTAATACCTTATGACAACTACCATGCTCTCATAAAGTAATAAAATTAATTAAATATATTTTTATTTACGTCATTTTGTGTTTACAACTAAATTGTTCATTTTGTTTTTATTATAGAAGATGTATAACTTCTCTAATTTCTTCATATGTTATTGATTATAATGTTAAAACTCAGAATGTTTAAAAATACTGAAAATTATACCTGACAAATGTGTTATGATGTCGGCGTTACCGCGCATGCGCCTTCGACCGTTTTCTCTCCGCATAACTGTACTCTGAAGTGTTACTCCGTAAGTGGAATTTAGCCGTTTCTATAACTGATTTTACAAAATACGAATCAAACTTTGTACCTATACTATACAAGTATTTCTTAAAGTCAGATTATGAGGTGTTTCATGTTGTATTCGTGTAAGATTTTTTTTTTTTTTTTTTTGTAAATTCATATGTATATTTCTTATATGAGAATTTGATTTCGAAAAGGTACTTTATCCATTCTTAAGAATTTTACAGGAAGCGCCCAAACTTCTCATTTCTATATTATTAAACCAACTTATTTGATTATTTTTGCAATATAATCTAGATTTTTTTTTTTTACTTTATTAATAACACTATATTAAAGTTGTGGAATGGAATGTTTTATTATGATTTGGAACGAAACTAAATTAGTACCGTTAGAAAATAATTACATTTTTGAATCGCGTGTTTAATGGTCTAGATAGTTAATTTGGTAAAATCACATTAAAGATTCAGGACATTTGGTCTGATAAGACAAGGCATTACTGCTAAAATACTTTCTGAATCCAAAATAGAAGCAATAGGCCTTCCATGTTCGTTGGCCGATCTCAAGGCGTATCTTATTCGCATTACCAACTATTGAGCCTAAATATGTATTGATTCACATTTTCAAATGTGAATTGTCACATCGCTACAGGTTCTCTGGTGTAATTATCCAGCCCTCATATACTTGTTTTTCTTCATCTATAGTTAGCCCCATTTCTGCAACCTTTTCAATTAAGTTAAGAAAAGCATTTTTTAAAGCTTCTAGAGACCTGTTTACGATATCCAAATCATCCGCGAAGCCAAGCACCTATACCATCCTTTCATAAATAGTCCCTGTAGTTCCTATACCGGCTTTTCTTATTACACTCTCTAAAGTAATATTGAAGAGTAGGCAAGCTAGGGCATCACCCTGTCTTAATCTTCTTCTTGTGCTGTAATCGGGAGATAGATCCAGCTGCACCCAGACTGCACATTCATGCTAATTTGAATTAAATGGATGAACTTGGATGGAATTCGGAACTTGCGCAATGCTTCGTAAAGCTTAGGCCTCTTGATGCTGTCGAAATCTATAAAATGGGTGGCATTACACTCCTATAAAGTGCTATCCTATATCCCCTTTATGAAGCTATTCCCATTCGCTGAGCGCTAAACTGTCAAATTCTGTCGGAATTTAGGGAGGGTGAATCCACGGGGTGGTTCAGATATTCGGAATGATTCTGGAAATAGGTATGGAGTATAGAATGGAGACCCACTACCTTTTTATAGATTTCTGAAGCGCAAGAGGTATTTATAGAATACCATTATGTGATTGGCAGTCTTTTTTTTAGGTATTTTAGAACACCAAAAAGTTTGAACCATGTTCGATTCCACAAGAAAAAGTATTCTGGTGTAACTCATAAGTTCAGTTATGCTGAACTTATGGTTAGAGAAATACCTAATAGACGAATAGCGAAAATTAAGCAAAGATGTGGTAATTTAAAGTAACCAATAATCTTGATTTACTGTAATAAAATGGGTTTTTCTTAGTTATAAAGTCCTTGATTACTTTACATCCCTTTTTCCTTCCCAAAACCGAAGTTCCTCACTCTTTCCCTCCAATCTGCCTCGAAATTCACCAGTTATTCATGCCAATGATTAATGGTTGGATTGATAGGAATTTAATATATTTAGAATTGGATTTCAAAATATATTTAATTAATCAATTACGGTATAGGTTTTAACGCTTCTGTCTAGAGGGTTGTACCACAATACAATAAAACCATCAAACTATGTTAGATGGTCCTATATGTTCGCAATCCCTAGCCTCTGTTGTTGGCGAAGCTATCATGCGACTGACGAAGACGCCAGCATGGAGAATCGGACCCGGGACGTCGGTAGATAACCCTGAGGGGATATGGAATGACAGGACTGGAGGTCCCTGAAAAGAATTTGGTATCCTCTTGGACACGTCACGTCAGCCTTGGTTCAATGGACCAGAGCATGCCATTATGAATGGAGACCCTCCTATCAACGTATTGATAACGGCGTCAATCAACTGTCGCTACCAGTGGCAAGGAGAGGGGGTGTCTGTCGTCCATTATCTGGTACCTCTGTATTAGTGAGGATACTTCATCCCATCCTTAGCTCAACAGTTCTGAAATTATAACGTTCGGTTTATACTACGGTATTTACCACGATTAAAATATTCAATTATACATTCTTCACATGTTTTTTTTACATTGACTAAGTATTGCGACCGTGAATAATTTCTGTTCCGAGTTTTCAACCTAAATAAACGTGTAAAGAAATAAACGTCCAAATAATCCAGTTTCCCAAAAATTATGTATTGGGTTGATGCAAAATTAATGCAGGTTTTTAGTAGGTATTGTAAATACGCCATATCTTTACTTTAACCATATATATTTAATCAAAATAATTTCCATCTGAATCAATGCACTTTTACCAACGTTCAACAAGCTTTCTTATTCCACCAGAAAAAAAATCCGAATCCCTGGACTCAATGAAATCACGAAAAGAATTTTCAATGTCGTCCTGGTTTTGAAAATTTTTCTCCCTCAAAAAGTTGTCCAGATGCCTGAAAAAGTGGAAGTCTGTAGGAGAGAGGTCAGGTGAATAAGGCGGATGTTGGAGAACTTCGTAGCCCAACTCGTGCAGTCGTCGAAGCGTTGGTTGTGCAACGTGTGGTCTGGCGTTATCGTGGAGCAGGATCGGCCCTTCCGATTCATCAATGCTGGGCAAAGACGTTGCAATTTTTGAGTTCCGAGTTCCGCCGCCATTTCTCGTGTGGTTTTGGTTGGGTCTTCTTCCACTTTTGACCTCAGCTGGTCGTTGTCCAGAGCAAGATGACGGCCCCGACCTTCCTTGTCTTCGAGGTCGAAATCTCCTATGCGAAACTTCTGGAACCAACGCTGCACCGTGCACTCATTAATAGCCCCCTGACCCCACACTTCATTAATATTACGAGCCGTTTGCGCAGCGCTGCGCCCTAATTTAAATTCGTAAAAATAAATTTGAAGAAAATCGCACTTTGACATTTTCGATTCAAGACCTTTGAACACACTGAACAAAACGATTTTACTAAACAAATTCATGGTGAAAGAGAGGGTATTAGATAAGGTTTGTTTTGGTATAATAATGATCAATGTTAGGATTAGCTTTGTTTACACAATTGGAATTAAGATATTGCAATAGAGGAAACCTGCATTAATTTTGCATCAACCCAATATATTTTTATAAGGCTAACTCAAAAACGAAAAAGCCAGACACATGTCCTTTAAGAATATATGCACAGTATGCTAGAGCAACTTTTTACTAAAATCGACTTGCTAGTATTGCAATTTCATACCATCAATTTTTAATTTTTCTTTCTGAAGCGCCTTTAATTTTGTTTATATATCTATTCAATAATGAATCCTTATTTCGCTTTGTCACGGCATTAGACCTGAGCAGCTGGATCAATTTCGCTAATTCTTTTTTCGTTGTGTTTCTTATTGTCAGGATAAGGTTCTTATGAGAGAAAGCATTAAGAAATCGGAACTTTAGAAACGTTAGTATGGTAGATTAAGTTAGCTTTAATTTTCTAAGGTAACAATATTCTATCTATTAATGTATGTTTATAAAAATGAATCCCTATTTCTCTTGGTCACGGCATGAGGCCTGGACAGCTGAATCAATTTCAGTTGATGGCTATTGGCAACTCTGACAATCTATTTTGAGTTACATGATGGTGCAAACAATTCGCTGTACAAGATCCTATATTATGTCTATTTATTGTCCTTATCTTTGTAGATCCAGGGTCAAATATATCATCTAACAGGTTTCTTATTGGCAACGCCGGAAGTAATATTGTTAGTTAAGACAGGACATCTTATTTGGGGTTAGCTAGTTTCAAATTACTAACCGTCTCTGGTTGCTGTTGGTAATAAGAAAAGTATAATTATAAACTAGTTTCAAACTTGTGACACGTGCACCGAATAGTATACTACTCCTTAGGTGGTGGATATGTTGACGTTTTTACGAGACTTGGGATTCTGCTTTGTAATCTTATTCTACAGATTGTTTCGATTTATATCTATATTATGTGATCTTGCTTATGTATTTCTCTCATTCAATTCATATAATTATGTACATTTTCCATTCATTTGTAATAATATATATACTTATTTTGTTGCAGGACCTTACGGGACAGAACAGCAATGACAGCTCGAGCGGTGGGGGCCCAGCCCCCGGTACCCCCAACAGCGGGGGAATGAGGCCTACCCCATCGCCCACGGGGTCTACTGGTTCTAGGTCTATGTCACCTGCCGTCGGTGGTGAGTCTTATATTATATTACATAATACTATATAAAAACTGTAATAAACTTGGCAATAAATAGATTCCGAGTTAAGTAGGGAATGCGTTTGTTGTTGAGTAGGCAAAGAGCCAGTTTCTGAGGTCGGTTAGGGAAGTCAACAAGGTTATTGAGTCATGAATCAACCTTATAGATCTTTTTCAGCACTTTCATTAATGATTCATTCATAGCTTTGTTGACGTTTTTTTACTAACCATCTAACAGTAAAATATTCTGCGGGAGATATTGGAATTCCTATTTAAGTTGCAAATAGTCATTAAATCATTATTGGTTTTTATAAGAGGAGTTTGCGTATGCACTGAATTGGCATTCATACTAGCGGTTAACATTTTAAAAAGGCGGATTCTATTCTGGCGCTGTTTCTTTCCTATCTTGTAATAAAGGATATCTCTGAAGAATTTCCAGATAGACAAATGTCGAGCCCTGATTTATGGTGGGATAGGATAATCTAAGATAAGGGGAATACAAGAAATACTTGAGAGGCGAGGGTGTAGGGTCATTAGTCGGCTTCTTCCTTATCTTCCGTTCTCCAGTTCTTCTGCAGCATTTCCTTCGCTCAGGGTCATTAGAAAGGGGTTTGCTGGCTTTGGCATTCTCTCCTCAGCCCCTAAATCTCTACTTGATGCCATGATTTTACAAGCCTTGTGCTTTCATTAGAAATGTTTTTTTATGAGCACCTAACTTTTTCCTCCATGCGGTAAGCTGATTGAAGTAATCTATAAGCATAAATATCATAAACAAAGGACTTCAAATACTTCTCAAATGACATTTAAAAACCGATATTAGTTGACCCTGAGCCTGCCGTTTACTTGCAGAGCAGCATTTGTAAATTAACCATTTAAAATAGGCAATAATCAAACCTGAAGATATGACTAAATTTATCCCAACTTGTTTGAAGTAGATTCTATTAGAAATAAAATAATGTGTCATAAACACTTCTATAATAGTTTTGAGAATATATTTATATGCAACAGATGTTGCGGTGCCCCAAAATTCTGCTCAATTAATCAATTTTCTGATAATACGGTTTTAAAGTTCTCCTTTTATATTAGGCTCAAGGCAATATCAACTTTCTTAAGAAGTCCCAGGAGTCAAGCACTAACTAAGTTATCATACCAATATTAATTTTAGCGAAATGTTCCCTTTAATTACGATGCCTATAATTGTGTTTCTGAATTGGTCGTTAAATGAAAACATGGGGTTGTAACACGTTCATTTAATTGGAAGCTGGTAAGAAGGGAACCCGCTCTCTTAACTACCCTTAATCATCTTAATTGCAGCAAACGATTGCTAAAAAGTAACTGCCGTTGGCTTATCATCGGCGAGCAAGATAGACATTAATTGTAGGAGAAAACGGACCCTATGAATGGGTGAGGGTGTGTTTGGAATAGTATAGGAAATGAAGAGATCCATTGAGGAAGAGATAGATGAGATATATGTTCAGGACTAGGACCGGTTAGAGCCCGCTGCTATCCGATAAGTTGGAAACGTGCCTGTATTGACCCACAAACAGCTGATCCCGCTTCCACCTTCCGTATTTACACACAATGGCTTCTCCAACGCTGTCTCTTTCTATGTCCGCTTCTCCGTCTTATTCCGTATTAGCTTATTCAATTAGCTATCCGTCCGTAACGACCGCGAACTTGGCAAGCATCTGGCTTGAATTATGTATGCCTAACAAGACCCCTTGCCTAACAAGGGATGATCAACTAAATATTATTGCATGATGTTTTATTTTCATTCCTTTTCTTCTCTTATTATTTTATTGACGATAAGGTTTCAAGTCGCCTTCAGGACTTCTATCACCGTTTCCCTGCAAGATCTATTCCCACAAGGTTCAATCAACTCTAGGGATTCTTCTCTACTTTTCATGCCCTTCTCAACCGCCGCGATGTTATCCCGACCATATGGACCTGTTGCAAGTTCCATTATAATGTTTTCTGTATAAAGTATTTTGAAGACAATTATTTAAGCGAGCTGCTAACCCCTCTTTACAGCCGTTACGCATACCGTTTATAGGTTTTATTAAATTAAATGCCTTGTGTTCCTGAACACGCCATGTATACCCTTCCTTATGACCTTTCCGTGGAGTTGTTTCTTTAGCTGTTGAAACCCTGGTTATGTTTGCTAATTTAATTTTTACTTATGCCGCCAAGCTAATTGCTCTTGAATCTGCGATCACAGTCTGTCACATTACCAATCATTGCTCACTTATTTAAAAAAAATATATTTAGTGATGCGAAGATAAAGTAAAAAAAATGTACAATAATGAACCCAATTTTGCTGACATTCTTATAACAATTGTATGTTGGCAGATTTTCTCGTTGAGCTTTGACCATGAAGCTTACTGTTTTTCAGGAGTTGTTTAAATTTTCATTTAGTTTTATTAATCCTTGGATAATAAATTTACTAGGCATTGTGATTGACATGGCGATATAGAGATGAATTTTTCTGCTGAAAATGCCTCCCAAAAACGAGTTTGGCGGAGACAGGACAATGCGAATGAATAGGGTTTGATAAATGAGGGAGAGGTACATCAACAAAAATAAGGGCTAACAGTGGGGGGGAGGGGGCGAAGGGAAGGGGAGATTGATGATCCTTTTATTAGGTCATGGATTGTAGGACGGTCCCTGGTCCTTCAAAACAGCGACTGTTCTTGTTGTGTTAGCGTGTGCTTCAAAGAGTTAAGGACTTGAAAGTATAATTAAGTATTGTTACGGTTGCTGCTCCATGGCATCAGAAATCCGAGAGAGCAAAGTATCATAGAAGGGGTGGTGAGGTATGCGAAATCGTCCAAATTAGAATGATAGTAAATTATTGAATAATAATAATTGTCTACATATTCCTTAATGTTTATAATATTGGGTTGATGCAAAATTAATGCAGGTTTCCTCTATTGCAATATCTTAATTTCAATTGTGTAAACAAAGCTAATCCTAACATTGATCATTATTATACCAAAACAAACCTTATCTAATACCCTCTCTTTCACCATGAATTTGTTTAGTAAAATCGTTTTGTTCAGTGTGTTCAAAGGTCTTGAATCGAAAATGTCAAAGTGCGATTTTCGTCAAATTTATTTTTACGAATTTAAATTAGGGCGCAGCGCTGCGCAAACGGCTCGTAATATTAATGAAGTGTGGGGTCAGGGGGCTATTAATGAGTGCACGGTGCAGCGTTGGTTCCAGAAGTTTCGCAGAGGAGATTTCGACCTCGAAGACAAGGAAGGTCGGGGCCGTCATCTTGCTCTGGACAACGACCAGCTGAGGTCAAAAGTGGAAGAAGACCCAACCAAAACCACACGAGAAATGGCGGCGGAACTCGGTGTGAACCAATCCACAGTTGTACGCCACTTGGAAGCAATTGGTAAGGTAAAAAAGTTGGCCAAGTGGGTGCCAGTAGTAACGCCAGACCACACGTTGCACAACCAACGCTTTGACGACTGCACGAGTTGGGCTACGAAGTTCTCCAACATCCGCCTTATTCACCTGACCTCTCTCCTACAGACTTCCACTTTTTCAGGCATCTGGACAACTTTTTGAGGGAGAAAAATTTTCAAAACCAGGACGACATTGAAAATTCTTTTCGTGATTTCATTGAGTCCAGGGATTCGGATTTTTTTTCTGGTGGAATAAGAAAGCTTGTTGAACGTTGGCAAAAGTGCATTGATTCAGATGGAAATTATTTTGATTAAATATATATGGTTAAAGTAAAGATATGGCGTATTTACAATACCTACTAAAAACCTGCATTAATTTTGCATCAACCCAATATATTTTCTTTTTCGACACCACGCTATTTCAACTGCGTTTTTTCTTTTTTGTTTCAGTATTATAGCAGTTAAATATGTACATCAACAACATATTATGTTATATTAATTTAAAAAAAAAATCATGGTATTCATTATGTTGTATTTTTCATATATACATGTATTCAATGCTATTTATCTCATCAACTCCTGAAATTGTTGTCAATTAACATGTTTCACGTTTTATATCACCGAAAAAGCTATTTTGAATACCTGCTGTCTTCTCTGACACTATAATTTATACGTTATCTCAAGCTATAACTTAATCGAATTAAAAAAAAAAATCCTGAAAAACAAAAATACCTGCCTCATTAAAGTTGGTCCGTATCCAAACGTTGGAATCTAGTAGCGTCCTTTCCCTCTTCTGAAAAAAAAAGAAGAAAAAAAAACTGACCACTTGAATCTCGCGGTTCCGTTATTTTAGAATTTTTTTAGGGTGAAAAAGAAAAGGCCAACTTTAGGTTTATCCCCAAACCCTCATTTTATTTCGATGGTTTATTCGCTTTAATTTAGGAACTAGAAAATTTATTTAGTCCAATCTGTACTCAAACTTTAGCAAATTTCCTTTAGTATAAGTAAAATACATGTTTTGTTTTTTTCCTTGGTTTGTATTAATCAAGATGTTTTTATATACTAAATGAAAATAAAACAGTCCAATTTATATTTTGCGAGGGCATTACTCAATTTGTTGTATATTATCCGTACAAAATGTGCAAAAAAAACTATATATATATATATATATATATATATATATATATATATATATATATATATATATATATATATATAAAAGAAAAAATTAATATCTTCAATGCGTTAACATTGTTCTATAGTTCAAGGTGTAAAATAGTTCCAAATTTAAATCCATCCGTTGCGAATGGGCTTCTTTAGTTTTTAATTTTCATTTCTTGAATTACTGGAATAAAGAGGAACACAATTCTTTTCCTTAGTTATGATTCTTTTAGATAATTAATATTAACTCTTAATATTCATTAAAATTAATATTTTTTCTTGAGGTGCGTGAAATGCCAATTAAAACTCATTTTTTTCGAATTCATAAATTTTAAAAATTGTGTACAGTTAATGATGGAATTTGAGACAAATTGGAAGTATAATAAATAGTAAACCATGTTTTGCAGGTTGCATAATTATTTACGGGTTGTCCATACAGAGATACCATCTTGATTCTACTAATGTCCTCTGTATTAGCATACTCGCTTCATCTTCATAGGCGATCTGAAAGGTCACTTCGACCATTGTGTGCGGAAGAAATCCATGTTTGAGAAAATTATCTGAAAGTTGCATATTTATGTTATTGACAAGAAATAGACTTTGTGGAAAATAGGAGAAAAGTATAGAGCTTTAAGACATTAAACAGCTTGAGTTATATTCGTGCTCGGCTAATACACACTTGAGGGTTACATAAATGCAGGCTGTCCCGTGGGTCAGCGTCAGCTGTACGCCTACTTAAGTCTTTGCCCAGGCGTGAAGGATTTTCTTACGTATTTTGAACTTCGTAAAGTTGTTATCGACCCTTAAATAAGACATTTTTCCTCATTATAGAGTGTTTAAGTTTGTTAAACTATTATACCATTGAAGCAAAGGTGAATCCGAATTTGTTTTCGTTTTCAGAGTAGTTGATAAGATTTTGCAATGTATTCTTGCCTTATATGTAAAAAATATATATATACATTCTTCATTATTTTGTTGACTTCCGTATGTAAATGGTTATTCCTGCCCTGCACGTGCTTGTATTGCTAACCTAGCTTCGCGACGCAGATTCGACTTCTAAACAGAGAAATCCCTCCTGACCCAGTTCTACCGAGGTGGACAGGAGAAGATCTAAGAATAATGACTCGGCAGAAGGAGTGGAAAAAGAAAAAGAGCTGAAGTGAATAATATTAAGTTTGCCTGAGGGAGCAGATAACCCCCACCACCTCTACCAAACCGGGCGACCTCGGGTCTTCTGTGCCAGGTCTTGTGCAGTCGACTGGAGGTTGGTTCTTGTCCGCCGATGGTGGGAATATCCTGGCCAATGAAGGCTATCAAGAACCCTTAACCTATGGAGAAAACCTTACAAAGGAAGTTAACGAATGATAAACCTAATAATTTTTTCTAATTGTTCTCAAATCTGATATGAGGATGATTACTGTAAAACTCTCAAAAATTAGTATTTCAGTCATGTATAGTTTTGCAAGGTTCACAAATGGATAACTCCTTGCATTCTTGGCTCCATGGATTGTCGTATACCTTTTTCTAAAGTTGAAATAACAAATCTACTATACTAGTCTTTCCCTCACATCTATTTTTTTTTTTTTACCACAATAGGCCATAGTCATAGGGATGGTAGTGTATATATCTAATTGTTCTGAAACTGAAAAAGATTTATATTTCATTCTTTCTAAGATTAATATTTGTGTTGAAACAGTACAAAATGTATAACTATGAAAGACAACTCCTCACATATCATGTAAAGAATAATAATAAAATAAAAAGTTGAAAAATAGTATGATGTTTTTTTTTAAATATCTGATCCGTAGGGCAGCTACTTTATGAGACTTTATAGGTTTTTCTATAGAACTTTTATCTGGCAAGTCTAATGGGGAAAGTTAAAATGCCATCTTTCAACTTTAAATTGCCTCTGCTTTCCGATTTAGCCTTTAATAACACTTAGCAAGTCGACGAAAATTTTCTCGTTTCCGTCCATGGTTCGGACAAAGTGGGATAACTCATGGACAAAAACACATCCACATTTATATAATTTTTTAAATATAATAGGTTGTTTCTTATTTTTAATTATATTGTTATTTATTTATTATTATTATTTTTTTTTTTTACGTTCTTTATTTTTTTTCTAATGGAGGAATGTACTGGACTTTCTTGTTCTTGGCATTGGAAGTTCTTCAAGTAACAGTTTTTTGTTTAGTTCATTGTTCTAGCGAAGCCTTTGATTCAGGGATTAATTCTGCTCCACAAGTTCTGCAGAAATAAGTCTGTTTACTTGTAACTTTTCTGGTTTTAACCCTTAGGGGCTAATTCTAATTTTATTCATTCGAAACGTTGAAGCATTTATTTTGTTTGTTATTTTGTATCGGTATTATTAAACACCCCAACCTCTCAAATTATTTAAATGTTGTCTTTATGATAGCTAACAAATTAATATTATTTCATGATTTGATGCGTATGTTGTGTTCAATCTTATTCCTAGCTTAGCTTTTCTATCATCATCGCTAAAAGCTTAGCTATGATACTTGCATTGGCTTGTAATTTCGGTGTTTTAAGTTTCTCGTCCTTTTATATTGATGGAATTTAATACGATTTTATTTTCCTTAAACTTCTCTTTGGAAAAGCCGAAGAACTGAAAGAGTGTATCTTCTTAGCTATCAGTAGGAAAAAAATGCGCGCATGCGCAAAGGCGCTTGCGCTTTTAACAACCCCACACGCTCAGCACTGAAGGCCAAACCTCCTGGTAAATTTCTTAAATACTTTGTCTTTTCTGAGAAATATTTACCAATTGGGTTGTTTCCTCCACCGTGTATTTTACCGTATCGGTAAGATTTTTTTTTTTTCAGTAAAGTTAAAACTGAGCACGCATATGCATTTTTATACAATAATAAATACATATTTTCGTTTTTTGTTATAGTCGTGGTTTATATTTTTTTTAATATTCGCTAGTTATATATTTTAACAAATATATTTTTTTGTTCAAAATGTTGTCAAGAAAAATAGGAATGGATGATTTTTACAGAATCCATTACCAGTCAAATAAATAAACATTATATGGGTTATGATGTTTATTAACTTATTCAAATAAATTGTCATCTTCTGAATATTATTATTATTTTTTTTTTTTTTGTGTTGGTATTTTGTAATAAACCTATTTCCCACAGATTATTATTAGGAAATGTTACGTTTTCAATGCAAATATCACTGAAAAAATAAATATTTTTTGTAATTTTTTAATTTATTGTACTCATACAAAGAATTTTCTATTTTAAATTTTGTATTTTAATATATGGTTATTATTGTGTGTGTGTGTGTGTTTAATTGATAAAATAAATAACCCGTGTTGTATATTACTTTTTGCTGATTCTAATTTTCAGTATCATTAACTTATTGTATTTTTGGAAGAAGTGCACTGTTGTACAACGTTTAGCTAAACTTGACTTTCTACCACTTTCACTGGAACCATAGTAGACCAGTGAGCTACTGAAAATCTTACCCTAATATATTCATTTTCATAAATAATAGATTGTATATTATAGATTATAGAAATTATATTTAATGTTTTACATAATCAGGACAAAATCATATGGTTTTTATTTTATATGAACTTAAAAGTGTTACAAATATACCATTCTTTTCTCTATCTGATTGAAAAATTAATAGTATTAGAAAATATTTTATTCAGTACTGTGATAAACACTCTATTATTAGTTACAAAGTTATAAGGCCATTTCGGGAAAACATCTGTCTAAAATATAAACAACTTATACATAATAGTTTATTAATTTAGCTTATAACACATATTGTAAAAGTTAATAACTGTTTCCTTTTTATGCTTGTTTCGGTGAAGAAGTTACGTGTTGGCCATTCTTCATTAAGCATACTTAAGAATATATTTTTAAACATCATATTTATGATGTGCATTTTCTGTTGATTTAATTTGTATATTGTTTAAAAATATTATAACTTTTTTACTTACTCTTAGACTATTAATTTTTCTGTTGTTTTATAAAACAATGTATAACTTCCTTAGTAGGTTTAAAATAAAACAGTATTAAGTCTTGTAGATAATGGCTGTTGAAGTAATAAGGTTAGAGTTTTGGAATAGTCTCTCAACTTCCTGGATATTAGCACTTTTATAGTAATATAGACATTATCAGCATTCAAAACCCATTCTGTCTAAATGTACTAATTTTTATGATCTATATGTTTTTCATTGTTGATATTATCAACAATGAAATTATGAAAGTTATTCCTTTTCATATAATTACTATTACATTTGTTAGTATAAGCTATAAATGGCATCGTTACCATTAACTATAATGACTTTGATTTTTGATTGCAGGTCAGCAAACTATCAGTATGCCGCCACGACCGTCCAGTGGGCAGTCAGATAGTGGTAATGGACCCACTAGGATGAGCCACTCTCCTATGGCAACTCAAGGTAATAATTAACTTTTGCTTTTTTTTTTTTTTTTTTATTTGAAAGATATTGGTATTCTTTGTCATTTCCTTAATATTCTGCGTAACCAAATTCACCCTTTCTTCAGAGGTAGCTTAAGGTTTAAGCTTTTCCCTACCTTATTCAATTTGTATATAAATGATCTTCCTAATTCAATCCACCACTGCTCCTACCTCCTATACACCGATGACTTTTAAATCTATTTACCCTTTTCCAACGCTGAGTTATTAGTAGCGCTACCAATATTCAAGAAGACTATTGAGATAGGATCATTGCCTGGACAAACCTGAACAAATTAAGGTTAAACCCTGCGAAAACTTAGGCAGTTATTATCGGATCCAGTTCTCTCCTTACATCTATTCCCTCTTTTCCTTATTACTGCATGACCGCGTCATCACTTAAGAGCTCCTTTATCAAAAAATTTATTATCTCGATTGACCAAACCATATGCTAGAAACCTCATTTTGCCCGAAGGTCAATAAGTACTCTCAAGCTATTCAATCGTTCCTGCCATCTTCTCTCACAGTCCACCTGAAAGCTCCTTGTATGCTCAAAACTTTCTGATTTGATTACCTTCAATGATGCTTGAGAAATTATTAAAGCAGATTAAGAACTGTTTTTAAGATTCATCTTAAGCTTGTTTCTATACCAAACAACAACTCCCAGCATCCTCCCTATATCTACAATCTCCTGCGGTTCAAACATTCAATTCATTCACAAGAAATTAGATCCTGCCTTTCCAACTTTTATTTCCAACATTTCCACAGAGCTAAAATATATGAATGCTCCTTTCTTGTTCATTCCCAAGTTTTTGGAATTCCCTCCCATCAAACATCTGCCCTTTCTCTTTCTTTATTCTAATACCTTCTTTTTCAGTACCTCCTCGCCTCCCATAATGATGCTATCTAGCAATTAGAATATTTACTGATAATTTTTAGTCAATATCTTTGCTTTTTCACATATATTTAGGTGTATAAATATATATTATTTCTACTTTTCTCTATTGTGAATGCTCCTTTTGTTTAATCATTAGCAGTAATTTTAAAAAAATTATCACTTGAAGGTTTTATTTCTGATTATTGTTCTATATTTTTTTAATTTATTCAATTCAGATATAGCTCTTTTAATATGTCAAATATGATGTTATTCTTTCAGAACTTAGTGAATATATAGTTGTTTTTTTCTTCTAGATAATATGGTTTTTGATCCTCCTACAATGAAATTTTGTCCCTGGTGTTTCGCTTACTCTTTACATTGTTGGAATAGTCTACTTAGTGTTTTACTAGAACGTTCTCTATTTTTTATTGTAAATTGATTGCTTTAAAAGAATGGCACTTTTATTTTTTAAGCAACTATTTTAATATATTATTTTTTTTCAGGTGGTGGCTACCCTGGTCAGGGCCCTGGAGGAGGGGTGGCGCCGCCACATATGCACAACTATAAGATGTCTCCTCACCAACTCCCTCACCCTCCGCAGTCGCAGCAGGTTCCTCCTTACTCTCAACCTCAGCAGCATCCTCAATATCCGCAGCAAGGTAAGTACTTGTCTTTAAAGACAGCATGTTATTTTAATTGAATCAATTAAGATACAAAAATGTTTGTGTTTTTCTAAAAAATTAGATACATATGATGCCAATCAGTTTTACAAAACCAGGTGGCCTTAAAAATGAATTAAATAATTTGTCTTACTCTAATGTTCAAGAAACTATTAGTTGTTTTCACTACCCACCTGATTTTAGCTGGGTCGAGTTAGACTAAAAACAAAAAATGGAATGGAATTTACATTATTCAAAGAAAAGAAATAATGAGTCAGTACTTTTTCTAATTTACTAATATATTTAAACCTTTTATGTTAAATGATTTTGGCTCTGTATATTTATTTGCATGTGTAGTGGAAATAAAATGAGTGAAAAAGATACTGTTGTTTTTTTTTTTTCTATTACTTGAACCACTATTTTATTTTTAATAGTCTAATCTATATCGAGTTCCATAATTTACTTTTTAAATTATTAACTTGTTTTTATATATGATGAAATGCAAATTATTCTAAGTAAACATATCGCAATTCAAATTTAAGCCACCTTTTTAACCTCTCCACAAACGAGTTTGACAAAAAATGGCTTAGAATGCAATTGTAGTACATATGAATTTTTTTCATTCAGAATTTACATAATTTTCATTTGTATTCAGCTTTCATTAGTTTTGCAAATGGTACAATCTATTATGTATTGAGATCAGATTAACCTTTTTTGGTATATCTGTACTTTTTGATAAAAGAGTTAATCGATTCAGTTATAAATAGATTAATATACTTCTGTATAAAATATTTTATCAAAAAAAAATGTTTTCTTCTCAGAAATTAATATAGAAGTTCTTTCATTACTTCCTTAGCTTGGGAGTGTAATTCATTGTTTAAGATCATTCATCAGTGTAGTCCCTATTGATTCTAGAATTTTAATTAATTATATATAATTCATTATTAATACTTATAAGAAAAACTATTTAATTACAGGAAGCTACGGAGTGCGAGGTGCTGCCCCCGGGATGGGACCTGCAGCGATGGGCTACGGCTCGAGTTACGGTGGTCAGGGTCCTCCACCTCAATCGCAGTATCCTCCTCCTCGACCTATACCAAACCATGTACAATATCCTCCGTCACCCTATCAGGTATTTAACAACTTTTATTCTTTTTATTTCTACTTTTAACTCTCTCGGTTTATTGATTTTCTTTTTTCTTTTTTTTTTTTTTTTATTCATATTTTATTGAATTTTACAACTGTATTAACATAAATACAATAAGTAAAACTGTTGAATTAGAATAAAGGGCGTGAAAGGCTTGTGAAGAAACTACCCAGCGGTAGAACTTCGATGTTTATTTAAGTAAGTAGATCCCGAGGCCATCTTCTTTTCAATCGCCTAGGAGGGTTGTCAGGAATATGTGAGGTTGATAGGTTGCGGACAAGAGGGTTTATATGGGCTGGGAGTTTGGAATTAAAAGTGGTATATCTGGTACAAGAAAGGTCTGTAACAAATGGGATATTAAGGTCTTTATGGATTATTTTATTTGTGACGAAATAAGGAGCATTTAGGATTTTGCGAAGGATTTTGGATTGTAAGGATTGGATACGGGAGGAATTAGATGGCTTCGTAGAGCCCCAAAGCTCGTTTCCATATGTCCAGATATTGATTTTCTAAATTTTATTTTATACAATCGTAGCATTTTTCAACATTTCAATTTAATCCTCTCTTGTGTTTATAAAATGATGTTTACTTGGTCAATAATGTTTACGTAGTCTAGAAAAAAATTTGTAAGGTGCTTTTATGCAGCAGTTTCAACCGAGATTTCTTATCTTTAAGTGGTTGTGGTATTTTGCTTGCTCAAAATGGAAGAGAAATAAATTCATTTTCATCATTTAATGATTTTTTATTTCCGAAAAGGAAAATCCGCGCTGCACATGAATTTAAAAAATTTTCAGTGTGTATGGCGGCGATGATGCCTTAGGAGAAAGCACTGTCTGTAAATGGTTTGCTCGGTTCAGAACTGGAAATTTTGACTTGGAAGATGCAAAGCGCTCAGGTCATCCTCCAACTGTTCTGGGAGTACGAAATAAAAAAATTACCTGAAAGATGGCAGTTCTTCATGGATCAAAATGAGTCATATATAACTTATTAGAAATATCTACAAGTTTTTATTGAAATCACCATTAAAAAATCGCTGCAAACTTATTTTATAACCCAATACTTCATGCATATTTAAATCTTTTTTGTTTTCAAAGTTTCCTGATAAAGTAATATCTTCCAAAATCAAAAAAATGTACTTAGCAATTTATATAAATTTCTAATCATACAAAAACTGATGTAGAAAAAATTTGAAATATTATGAAGTCACCCTTTTTCCGATTTATTTTACCATATGCATTGTTTCAGATCTAAACTGTCAATAATGAATGGACATTTAAATATTTAATTATCAAATACTATTATTTCCTTTATCATTTATAGAAAAAACCTGTATCTCTTCAGATCAAGAAAGTACTTGCGTTCAGTACATATAGAGATTGATATTGTTTCTAGATCAACAGCCGTGTAAGGAGGTTATTAGACAGAGATTCACACTCATTCACCAGAATTTAACCTCTTATCTTTGGATACCCACTTTGGGTGCTGGATGTGTCTTCCTATGTGAGGGTCACTCCACAGCTGAAATAACAGAGTAAATAATTATTCTGGCTCAGCTGGAATTAAAACCTGGAGTACAGTAATCTGGTGCTATATTCACTAGACTACGCTCCTCCTATCCTTTATTATCCACTTTCCAGTATTACAGTTAAATATAATAGATACCTAAGTCATACTTGCATTATTATTTTTAGAATGCACTCTTCCAATGTCATTGGTTATAATAAATAAAATTATGTATTTATAAATGTATTATCATTTATTGTTTAGCACCTTGATATATTGCAGTTTTTACTTTCACTTACCTATATATGAAATTATTGAAAGTATTGCGATCGTGAAAATTTTTGAATTCCAATTTTCAACGGAAATACACGTTTTAGGGTCCCCTGAGTCCAAATAACCAAGTGCCGCAAAAAGGTATGTGCGTGGTAACTCTAGCGCAAAAACCAAAAGTTGTACGGAACTGAAATTTCATATTTAAGACTACTATACACCCGAGATGTTACAGCAACTTTTGTAAATAAATTCGGCTGACCTTCCGTGCTGCTTTATACCATGCATTTTGCACCTTTTTATCATTTTCTCAAAAACGGCTCTAACGATTTTGATTAAACTCGCTATATTGATGTAAAATTTGATGGGCTTTAATATAAAGTAGGTTTCTTAGTATATATAGTAGGTTTATTAGTAGGTAAATGCCCTCTCAAGGATAGCCATGAAAACGGGCTTACAAATCTTCTCTAAAAAGACAGTACTAATGACCACAGATTCAAAATACAAGAAAAAGGCGGTCGACACCGTATGTGGAAAGATAAAGGTGACCCCGAAATTCAGATACCTGGGAGAAGTCATCTGCAATAACGGATCGGACCTAGAAAGCTTTAAGGGAAAAGTCGCGAAATTGGAGAGCTTGTATTTCGACCTCAAGAACTTCTACAACAAAAAGAACCTATCCATCAAAGCCAAAGTCCGACATTATAACACCGTTATCAAACCCGTGATACTCTATGGGACAGAGACCTCCTGCCTCCCTAGCTTAGAAAAACTTCTGAAGGTAGAAAGAAAAATACTTAGGAAGATCTATGGGCCCAACAAGACACTCGAAGGATACAGGCTAAAGTCCAACAAAGAAATATACGTTGACAACAAAAGTCTGGAGATCGACATCAGGGTAAGAAGGCTCAAATTCTATGGGCACATGATGAGGATGAGCCCTGAAAGGTTAAACCGGGAAATCTTCCGATGATTCCACCAGCGCAAGAACACGACTGGTTTTTTCAAGCAGATCAGGGTCGACATGGATTCAGCAGGACTGAAGGATTCAGACTGTGGGGATAGAGAAGCCTACAGAAGTTCACTGAACAATATAAAGGACTTCGTGGTCAAAGAACGCCAAAAAAGGGATTATGCGTGGTCGGAGGAAAGAAAGCGCAAACATGCGGAGCTTATGAGGGAAGTATGGAAGAGAAGGAAGTCGAGGAAGCAAACCTGAACATGATATTCGCGTGGTCTTCAAGGCCTTTTCGCGCCCAAAAAAAAAAAAAAAAAGTAGGTTTCATTCTGATTGAAATGGTATGACAGGGCTTGAATACCGATATTTTAAATTTTCTTCATCTAAAGTACCTTTAATTCTATAGATTCTATAAAAATAACTATATTATCTTGTTACCATTGATAATTAACAGTTAAATATGCACGTTGAGCGAATTTGATAAACAACTAAAGGAGAAAACTGAACAAATATTTTTTTTTTTGCATTTTAGTGTTTATGAACACAACAATAGTAAAATAGATGTATAATATACCGTTGGATAGCTAAAGAGTTTAGAAAAAGTATTATCTGATACACGGAATTGTAAAGGGTAATGGAGAGTGATGAGTAGCCGATAAAACTAACTGTTGTTTGGGTTCCCAAAAAGGCAATTTCATGTTGACCGTGCTGTAACCTAGCGGCGTGTAAATAAAGAACAGCACACCAATTTTGTTTTTGAACATGAGAACAGTAATATAGACGTATAATATTTGACGTTTGATAATATATAACGTTTGAAAAAGAAAGACTTAAGAAAATATATTATCTTATTCACAAGCTTGTAAAATTGAATAAAAAGTGATAACTAACCGATTAACTAACTGATTATTTTACATAATAATATAATAGAGTTTTTAATAAAACACATGTTTCTATATTAATTCAATTTAATTAATTCTTTAATGGTTTCACTCGTTTTTCTCTCTAACTGTATTCGGAAATTCCTTAATCGATTTTAAAAACAGGGGTAAGTGAAAGTCGTGTGTTGCCCGCACCAGATTTTTTAACTTAGTGCAGATCAGGTGGTAGTGTTATGAAAGGCAATATTGATTTAGTCCAGTTTTACAACAAATAAGTTATCCTTTTCTCTTTTATGTATAAATTATTGAGAATGTGAGATGTTACATTTTTTAATCATTATTACTCTTTACTTTTCAGCATAAGGTCAGCTACAGTAGTAACATGCCACCTAGCCCGGGGAGCTATAACTCGCACGGTGGTGGAGCAATGGGTCCCCCTCCGCCTCACCACCCTGGAATGCCACCTCCACCACCTCCGACATCTACACCAACTCATGACATTCATGAACCATCTATTACAACAACCCCTCCTGGTAAATATGCTTAATGTTCATTGGTATATTTAAATTTTTTTTTTCCATAATCTAAGAGAACTACTTATATAATCTTGCATTTTTAATATATGTACTATTTTTTTTAAATTGTTATTCATCCATACTTTTTAAATTAAATGAAAGGAAAATAATTTTGTTTCTCCAAAACTAGCAAAACTAGATGTCTCTATATTGATGGAGAAATTTGTTTTGTGATTATCTTCTGCTGTAGCAGTATTTCAAAACTCTAAATTAATAGATTTGTTAAATTATTTAATTATTTCAAATTGCTGTTATAGGTCCAAGCATGCCATCAGTTAGCCAAAGCGGGGGTGGAGGAAGTGGAGGTGGTGGTAGTGTTACTTCTATAGTGACCACTGGTCCTGACGGGACTCCTCTGGATGAAGCATCGCAGCAGTCGACTCTTTCGAATGCCTCAGCTGGTAAGGAGTCATTTAAGTCAATCCTGTTTAATTATATATTATACGTTTGTTGATTTTTCCAATATCAATAAATAAAATCCAATTTTGGAATTAATTTATTTACTTTATTTTACACGTGCGTTGTTCTTATTGCAGCCTCTGGAGATGATGGAAACATTACACCAAGTAAAAGAGTGAAGGACAATGTTACTGGAATCATGGGATACCATAGCCATCCTACGACACCTCAGAGCACCGCACCTTCACCTGGTGGTGCCTCCCTCAACTCCATGCACGAGGAGTACCCTCCAGATCATAGTCCGACCTGGCCCAGGACCCCTGCTAGTCCGGTTAGTAATTTTTTATTTTTCTCTATTTAGTATTATTTAAATTTATGAGCTCTGTTCCTTGAGTTTAACAAGGTTTGGTTTATCACTCGCCACTTATCAGACAGATTTCAGTTATGTAATTGAGGTGGTCGCTGGAAAAAGAGGGTCTACAGTAGATTTTTTTTCCGGATTCAATTTTTCAATTACCCTTTTTTTTTCAAGGTTGGATATTTGGAATTATATTTGATTTATTTTATAATGTATTTAAATAAATCGTTTATTTGTATCGGAAGAAAATATTTTTTTAAAAATTATTTAAGGAGATGGTTGTGGTGATGATCCAGAATGACATGAAATAGTGGTAACTATTGCCAATGTTTCTACACTCATTGTAGGTTAATATCAGGGTTCAACTTCAGACAAATAGGAGGTTGAAATTCAATCTGCATTTGAGCATAATTTATCTCTGTTTAATATTTTAGTATATCTATGATTTCACTAGTCCCTAACAATCAATTCATTAAAAAACTTTATTTTCTTTGATTTGTATGATCCACGGGAAAGAGCTGTTCTATAGTAAATAGGGATATAATCTCTTACTCTTCCTTAGTACCTTTATTACTATCTACGAAGACTCGTCTAAAATTAATGTCGTCCTTATTCTGTTATTAACGGTATCGAAAATCAATAATAAATGTAGTGAAAGCTGATTACATATATTGTATCATTCATCTTCCTTAAACAAGGTTTTCTGCCTGATCCCCTTTTTTCAGTTACTACTACCTCAATTTTATATATTGTTTTCATTTTCTCAACGTTGTTCTATATGCTCATAATCCAGCATTATGTTTATATCAAGAAACAAAAATGTGATATCTCTAGCTAGTTTCCCATTTTGCTCATGATGTAGGAGATTTAATATTGAAAGTAATTGAATTGAAAAAGTAATTTTCTTTGATAATCCTTCACTGACGATCCCCAAATAATTGATCATGATATTTTTATATGAAATATATTTATTTTTCACCATAATTCTGGTTAGGTATTGCATTAGAAATTGTTATGGGCAACTATATATATGTTGGAAAATTATTTATCTTATGTTTTCATTAGTGAAATAATTTTCAAATTGAATCTGAAAAATAAAACACGAGGTTAAAATAAAATAATTTGGATCAATCATATTATTAGTAACTCATATTATTGAAGATTAACAGTTGAATTAATTCATAATACATTCAATGGTATAGTTGTATCTTAAAATCAACGACTGTCTGATTGGTGAGGTGTTTTCTGAGCTAGTTCTGTGATATGGGTGTTTTATTTACTGTTTTCATTTGATTTATGCTCCTGTGCCTCAGATTCGATTTAGCGTTTTCTGTATGTCTTCATTTTATTTCTCTTGTTTCTGCCTTGATCACTATTGCTTGGTTCTTCAGGGCTCATCTTCCGTTAATCTAACTTTCCTGTCCATATCAAAGATCATTTTTATAAGAATTGTATATTCTATAACTCTCGCAATGTTGGAATTAGATCTTCCATACAATTTGTTAAAAGAAACAACAAAAACTAAGAACTTTTTGATTTATTTAATCAAGCATCACTGTTTATTTATTACATTTAGAAATAATAATATTCACATTTATTAAAGATGTAATCAGTTTCGATTTCTGCAGGGTTTTTTTACACTTGAATTATTTTACTTTTAATCCTTATTCCATGAACATTTGGTAAGTGATAATAATAATTTTAAATTTAATTAAAAGAATTAAGATGTACTGATGTAGCTTGAAGGAAATATTGATTTATTATTGGAGTAGATAGTTAAGAAGTACTTAAACGTATATTCATGAGCAAAATTAAAACCACATATTTCCCCCATTAATATGTGTGTATATACTTTTTATTTTATTTTTTGTCTAATGCATGGTCAGTGTTTTTGCTGTAACACTCTTTAACTTGTCTACACATACAGGCTTAATTTTTTATTTTGTTACTTTTTTTTTTTTTTTTTTTTTAGTTTGTTTATTTTTCTATAACATACTCATTTAAGTGTTATTTCAAAAATTGACCAGTAGTTTGCCTTATCACCTTTTTTTAACTGGACTGTCAAATGTCCTCTATGAAGAAGGCTTTTCTTTTATTTAAAACTTCTGTTAAAAGTTAATTTAAAAAATTATGATTTGGCCTTTAAAAATAGATCGGTTTTGAAAAAACGTGTATTTGTTTTTTTTCCAGGTGTTTAACAGTCATATTCCCCAAGATCTGTACAGGCCAAAGGTTAATACTTTTTAAACATGTCTCTTATTCACTGTGCCTGCTTTGCCTTGTTATTTTATTTACTTATTTGCATACAAATTTCAACAGCATCTAGATATAACATTTTCTTATTTTATTTTTTATATTAAAAGCACTAACAAAAAAGGCTTAAAGTTTAAAAATAAGTTAAGAAAGAATTTTTGAAAGCTATATTAATAATGTTCAAAGTATTAAAGGCTTTCTTTATGTTCAGTAATGAGGATTAATTTTAAATTAGCTCTTCTTTCGCATGTGTGTATGTTAAGATTAATAAAATATGTTTGTGGTATATATTTCGTATAAAACTTATATGTATATACATAGCCCAGGGTGTTGCTTTGATTGATATAATCCTACAATAAGAGTTTTGTTTGATTCGACGGAATTGGTTTGTTTAGTAATATTTTAATAATTGATAAATAAATATAGACTAATCAACCTATATATATATTTATATTATAGCAGGGGTTACCTATAGCATGGTATGTTAGCATAACAGCCTTCTATGCCCAAGACCATGGGTTCGAACCCGCAGGTAGCCCTAGGATTTTTTAATGGGAGTTAAAAATTCTTAGTTATGTAGTCCTTCGGATGGGGACGTTAAAAGGTGGTCCTGAGCCTGTGGGATGTGAGGTTCTCGTTAAAGATCCCTATTCTAATTAAACCTGGATAGGAAAAATTTAGGACTCCCACTGTAGCATCGTCCGATTAGCCACAGCAGCATAAATAAATAAACAAACAATATGATATAGCATGAGTTGCCTCACCACTCAATAAAATTAGTACTTAATTGATTTGAAGCATTAATATGTTTTTAGTCAGTTATCTTGTTTACAATGTTATCGTTAAATTTAATACACTAAGACTTTTAATGCCTAAAATTTTATTAAAAATAAAAGTATTATTAAGCATGAAATTTCCTTTATTTGACCGAAGGGATGTCATTTTAATTAATGTTGAATTAACTATCTCAAAGCCTGTCTTTTTCCTACATTTAGTTTTTCTAATGTTTTTATTGTTATATAATTGTAACCAGTTTTCAGACTCGAGTTTAAGCCCATATTTATTTGAGATATATAAATTTTGTGTTTCTTTAATTCATATTAATTTCCTCAAATATTTCAAGTTGTAGGGCCGAAATGTCAATTTGAATCGGAATATTATTAGCAGCAAAAAAAAGTTTCAAATAGTGACTCAAGAAGAGTGCATTGAATGAATCACTCCCCTAGTCGTCTCCACCCTTTGTCTTGTCTAATTGGTTAAGACTGAAGCGAGACTTTAATATCATTAAAACTGCTCTCTAATGTTCCTCTTTAATTAGCTTTTAAAACTAAAAATATAAGGTTTTATTATTTTATTATTATTTTTGTTTTATAACATGATTTTTTTGTTTTGTTTCCTCGGTGGTTTCAAGTTCCTCTAACATCTGTTTGCAGCACCCTGAACGATGATCTGAGTCTGGTCATAATAAATTATTGCTAATTCTTCAGTGCACAGTTGCATGTGATACTAAAGAAATGCTTATATTATTCTTAAACTAGCTTGAAATCATTTAGTTATTTTTTTAAATACAGTAGATTTCAGTTATGACTTTTTATATTATTATTAAAATCGTGTATTATGTATTAAATTTGTTTGCTGATAAATAAATTTGACTATGATTTTTTTTTTTATTAGATCTATGTAAGTAATCATTTATTTAGTTAATTCTTGAACCTGAAGATGGTTTTATATTGAAGTAATAAACTTAACAGAACTTAATAAATAGTCTATTATATCACCATCCTTAATTTTTTTTAGCTTTGAAGGAATAAAAAAATAAAAAAAAATTGTAATTTTCACTATTTTTCATTGTCCTTTCAGATGCAAGATATCAAGAATCTACTGTATTTTATTAATAAATATTACTTTATCTGGACACATAGTTAACCTTTAATGGTTTATAAATATCATATTTATGGTGGTGTCAGGTTACTTGAATGCTTGTGATGATTATCAAAGTTAAATGATACGGGTGACATGATGATACATTTTTAAGGGCATGCAGAGTAAAGAGCAGTGTTTTCCTTCTAGAATTCTATCCCAAATAGGGGAAATGCATGGTTTTTATTGCGGCATGAATAAACATCAATTGCAATATCCAATAAATTAATTTTCGAATGGAAAATTAGAGAATCATAAATTAATTTAATTACTTTTATTTTTGACAGTTTATATTTTTAAAATGTTATTTTCATCACTACGTTTAGAATTGGTTAGTAAATGCTCTAATCTTTGTTGTTTCTAATAATATGTCTGGATATTTTCACACTCTTTTGTCAAAGTAGCTGATTAATTAATAGTTTAATAAAGCTAGCTGTAGTTTAATTATATTTATAGTCAAATCTTTAATTACCCAATTTTTAAGATAATACCGTCAGATTGAATTTAATTATGCATGTTTCGAGTTAAAAATAGCTTGCGCTGATAGAGATTAGCTTCTGGGCAATTCAAGGTATAGAGGTAATAATTATATTTAAGATATGAAAGTAAACTGTCTCAAAACATTTAATTCTCCCACCCTCTTCAATTAAAAAAAAAAATTATCTTGTAACATAAATAATCTTTGATTAATGCAGCTAATATTTTTAATAATTCTTCCTCATACAGAGATCTTAAAAGTTTTGGAGGTAAAATTTCTTTCTTAATATTTATATTGTTTTTTTCATTAAACAAGGTTTTCTCCTTGTAAATTTTAATTAATCTTTTTTATCATGATGTTTCTTCTGTGAGGTGGTGCTCAACATGGTTTAGATTTGGGCTACATGTTGTCAACATTTTCCTTTTAATATTTTTGCTTCACTTGAAAGGAAAAGTTTTTTTTTTTTTGTTTCTTTTAGTTATTCTCTTCTTAATTTTGCTTTCTGTACAAGTTAAAAAAAAAAAAAAAAATTATCAAATTATTCTCTCTAACTTGCCAAATCGTTTTCACAGTTAATATAGGTTTTTTTTTTTTGTTTTTATCAAATTAATAGGGGAGTGTCTTATAGAGAATGTTTTTTTAATCGAGAAAAATAATTAATCTCTGATTATTTAACTTATTAACATTTTAATATATCTTTATGGTGTTCCTCTTTAAGAGTTTTTGTGATTTGTTAAGGTGATCTCAATTTTGAAACAGTTCTTTAGATAAGTCAATTTTTAAAGAGATTCAGACTTGTACTCCAATCTTATTTTAAGTTACATATATTTTAAAACTGATTAAGTTCATTGTCTTGTGTATTTTTAGTATTTCTATAAGTAACAAATTTTGCTAGTCCCTAACTTTTTTTAAATTAACCATATTATTTAAATATTTTGGAATTGTTAATAACACATTGTCATATTATTTTATTAAATTTTTTTTTCAGTAAATACGTATCTAATAGATTATTGATAGGAATAGTTGATTTCCTTGTTAACCATTACTTATTAAATGAAAGATCAGTGGATTTTGTTTATGGCTATCTTAAAAAGGTCCATTGCTCATGATTGAAATTGTAAAAAAAGATCTTGAAAACTATTGTATATAAGTTATGTGTTTTAATGGGAAAAGTTATTTAGTGTCAGTAATCAGGGTTTGTCACAATAACACTTAAAAGAAATAAAGAGTTTGTGTTTTAATTCTGTTTGTTGAAGTGCATATGGATAAACAATTTTATTGTTTTTTTTTATACAATTATATATAGTTCACTTCAGACAGGTCATTCTTACTTGAATAACAGTGTTTATCATTCTGACTAATTGATTAATCTGATTTCATGATGCCTGCTATATTGATATACCAGAATATATAAGTTTAAAAGTGTGGATAAATTTAGGTATTTAGGATTGATGATAACTAGAAAAAACGGAGTTCACGAAGGTTTAAGTCACGGTTAAAGGTGGAAATGCTTATTATTATTTGGTAGTGAAACTACTTAGTTCGCGGCTTCTATAAAGAAACTTAAATGTTAAAATTTTCATAACTGTTATTCTCCCAATGGCTGTATATGGTTGTATAGTGTGTAACATGGTTGCTTGCTTTGAAGGATGAACACAATGCCTCAAGGTTTTCGAGAATGAGGTTCAACATCAAATATTCTGTCTGAACACGACGTGGAATTAAAGAGCTTGTAGCAGTCTAGTATAAATGAAGTTAAAGCATTTCAGTGGCTTGAATGGGCATGCAAGTTGTTAGGCTAAATGAAGAATGAATTTCTAAAACGTTGATATGTGCTGAGTTAAGGTAGGCTGAGGGGTAGTTGGAAGGATTGTATTAGGTCTGATCCGGGGGATTTTGGCTTGGATGACAGTCATTGGATTGAATTATGCAAGCAAAGGTTGGTGGTATGAGGATCAAACCATTGGATTCGCTAAACCTTTTATTATGATAATTAATTGCATGGTGCAGTGGACTAATTTTTGTTTTATATTGTCGGACTTGTATTATATCTTCAAGTATCTTTCCTTTTTCATCATCGATTGGCATTGATGATATTTGTTAGCTTAAATTTTACTGATAATATTCTTATTAAGATATAGGTATTATTTATAATTTTAATGTTTCAGAAGCAGCACGACAGCCTGGGTAAGCTGTATGAAATGGATGAATCTCATGACCGAAGGATGTGGCTGGATAAACTGCTACATTTCATGGAGGAACGAGGAACACCTATATCCGCCTGCCCGACCATCTCAAAGAACCCATTGGACTTGTTTAGGCTCTACTTGTATGTCAAAGATAGAGGGGGCTTCATGGAGGTATGCAAGGTGCAGTGTAGTTCCACATGGTACCCGGTTTATTTTTTTCCATATCTTTCTTCTTATTAACTTTTATCATTTTCATTAATTTTTCCACTTTATTTGGCTAAGGGATTTATTTGCATGCTTTTTATATATTTTTCTTCTTGCTATATTCAATGCTGTCAATGGAATTCAACTGTTTTTAGTTGCTATTTGTTATTTCTTTTATCTATACATTAGCAGCAAAGTATGAAATTCAGGCATTTTAATGAAATCGTGATTTTTTAAAATACTTCCTCTTTGAAAACTACTGAAAATGTCTGCACTACTAATAAAATGAATTAGAACGACAGATGATGTCTGCAATATTAATATTTTTAGTGACATATTGAGCTTAATAATATTAATAATCCGTTACGTAATGAAACTG
This sequence comes from Piezodorus guildinii, assembly GCA_023052935.1. Taxonomy (NCBI): domain Eukaryota; kingdom Metazoa; phylum Arthropoda; class Insecta; order Hemiptera; family Pentatomidae; genus Piezodorus; species Piezodorus guildinii. The sequence goes on along the minus strand of CM041296.1, from coordinate 70,730,258 downwards.
ATACCAGAAATATTAATAGCTGTTGCTTAGACATCGTATATAGATAAAACATAAGTCATAATTAAATGTTATTATGTTTAAAGATTATTCAGCTGTATCAATAAATAATAAGAATAGAGAATTATAATTCAAATATATGCGTTATTACTTATTAATTAATTTAATTATATTTATAAAAGAAAACCCACAACTCACTTAATTTTCTGGACATCGCATTATCTCAAAAATGATAATGCTTGTGAAACTGAAATTTTATATTGATATTGTCTGGATGTGCTGAATTTGAAAAAAATTGTCCTTTGAATTGTTGAAATAAAAATATTTCTAAAACATTTTACAAATTTGATTTTCGAATAACTCAGAAACCATATATTTCCTGAAAGATTATAAGAACTCATTTGAAGGATTACCACAAGAAACTGAATCGTCTTAATATGAAGTGTATTATCCTTGTTTTAAGTGCAGGTTATAATGGAAACTCTTGCAACTATGGTGTTTCACAATTATTAAAAGTGACTAAAAAACATTTATTTATTGAAGCCATCTACTTAATTTTCCTAAGTTCTTTGATTACAAATTTTTTAGACAAATATACACCATTACCCTTTTTGTGAGGCATAAATACCCACACGTGCTTCGATTCAAGAAATCTTAATGATTTCCTATGCAGTAACAAGCCGTTAGCTTGGTTACATTTTTCTGTTTTTTATATAGTAATCAAAGAAAGGGATTTTAAGTTTTTTGAATTTGTTGGAACACTTTTATATATTCAGTCAGAAATTATTGTGGATGGTGGCAAGTAAAAGGAAATCAATTAAATAGTTTATACTACTGAATTATTTTAATTTTTCCGACCACCACCAGGACTAATTTCTCCCTGAATCTCCCAACGATCAACTTTTGACATTTGTTAGTTTTACATATTCTACGCTATGATGGCGAAAGATTAGCCATGATTTATTTTGACCACTCTCATAACATCAGAACATTTTCAGTCATTAGTAAAGGATAACTTGTTTCCCTTTTGTATTTTTCCATGCATTATTCAATAATATGTCAATGCAGGATGTCATATGGTATAAAAAGTGATAGTACAATAATAGGAGATGAATTAAGTTTACCAGATAATGTTTGCTTTGTATAAAATTCAAATTCATTCTTGAACATGCTAGATTTTATACTGTGCTGCTAATATAATTAATTGTTTCTTCTTGTTTTGATTTTTTGTTTTGTTTTTTTATTGAGCGAAAAAGTAAATGGTTTGGGGTACAATGCTTTTCTCTCAAATATTTAAAAGAATATATATTATCTAGTTTATATATTTTCCTTGAAAGTGTTAATGTGTATGTTTTAAGATTGGTTATTGGTCTTTTTGCTTGGATTATTCTTCATCCTTGCTTTGCTTTTATCCTCATCCCTACAACGTGAACTACAGTTTACTGCACTTTTTTTTTTTTTAATATTTATATTTAGTGGATATTGTTAATAAATTTTAAAACATTTTCTATTACATGTTTATTATATATTAGACTATGTTAAAATAAGTATTTATGAATTCATAATTCATTTATGGAATGTTATATGATATTTGAGGGTTTTTTTTTTAAATATTAAAATATACCCACATACATCAATTTGTTTTTGGTTCATATCAAATCACTTCCCTATAAAAATAAAAAATAAATAGCACCTTCTACCTAATTAATTGCTTATAATCCTCTTACCATTTTCTGTCTTATAGTGAGTTATTAAGTAGTGGGGAGTGACAAAGTTCAGAATTACATTTGATAATGTTAACAAATGTATAGCTTTTTAGAATGCTATACAGTTCTTTCATTGTTGTCAATTTAATATTTTATAATTGTTTAAAAATATTTACTTAATATTTGTTTTTACTTTATGATATACTCATGGTTTTAATAAACCCCCTTGGCCACTTTCAATGTGATTCTCTTGCTTAAGTGCCAGTTTCCAAGTTAATGCTCATACCTAGTGGTTAGTTGTGGCAGTAATGTTTACTCTTGTGTACTATCAATTTAACTCTTTGAATATTAGAAAAGTAGTTGTTCAGATTCTGTAGAATTATAGTCATTTATTTACTGTAAAGGATCTGTGTGTTCTGTTCTTAATTTTGTATGTACCTTTTAAGAATTATTTAGTTATCTTGCACTATTCAATTATGTGTGATTCTAATTATTGTTTTTTAGTTCATTTTTGTGTTGTATGTTAGAACTATAAATCTTTTTTTTTTTCCGACTCATGTTGTTATTTTTTTCTTTTTTTCTTTTTAGTAATTTTGTTGTGTGAGATTAATTGTAATGCTTTAATGTTTTTGTTCATGTTTTTAGTATTCTTTGCACTTTGTAGCCGACAATCCAAATGTGTTATTGAGAATTTGTTTTTCAACTTGCACATTATTTATAGGTTACCAAGAACAAGATTTGGAAGGACATCGCAGGACTCTTGGGTATCGGTGCGTCTTCTAGTGCTGCGTACACCCTGAGGAAACACTATACTAAGAACTTACTCCCCTTTGAATGCCATTTCGATAGGGGTGGAATAGATCCACAACCAATCATCAACCAAGTTGAGGCTACATCAAAGAAAAAGGGAGCCAAAGGGACTGCACCCGTGCCTTCTCCAGGTTCTGTCATTTTTATTTTATTTTTTTAAAATTGATATATTTTATTTGAGGCGATGATACATTGTTTGGAATCATTAGTGGAGAATACAATAAAACGATTCATTTACTTCATTCATGGACCATTCTCTGATACATAGAGATATGTAGCTTTTTAAAACAAGAAAATTTTAGTTTGTGAACCACCCATCGCTTAGATTTTATTTAAAAAAAATGTTTTCAATAATCAATCATTTAGAATAATATAATGAAACTTACCTCTTCGAGATAGATTACTTTAGTAATGGCTAATTTATTATCTAGTATGTTTATTTTAATACAATACTACTACATTTACTTTCAGTAAAATTGTCACCATATTTTGTTTTTCCTAATTGTTTGTTTATGTTTAAATAATGGATTAAGTCTGATTATTTATTTTAAATAATTTTGAATGATAGTATATTATCAAATTATGCAATACTAGATGAAAAGGGTTTATTACCATCCTACCAATTTTCTTGATATCTCAATTTTAAATCATTTTATTTAATTGTTTTGTAACTACAATTTACCATGTTCAAGTTATGTACATTTCTTTCAACTTTATATGTTTCATCCTTATTCATTAATCTTTCAAATTTGCAGTTATAATCGATTCGTGATATGATAAAAAATTATTGTGATATTTAATGTGTAATGTAATGCATGAAATCATATAATTTTATTTACCTATTATCAAATCATTTATGTATTCAGATAAATAAAAATATATTGGTATACTTTCTTGAGGGTTCTTGAGATATTTATAGAGGTGTGGGAAGTAATTAAAATTTATGATGATATTTAAAAATTGAAAAACATAAAAAATAAACAGTAACGGAGGAAGGAAAATAAATTAAAATAGTCAATAATCTAAGTTGAAAAAGTATGCATTGTAAAGAAATTATAATTAAGGTTCAACTTTGTAAATTAACGAACCCCTTAATAACTAATTATTGTAATTATTAAGGAACTTCACGGGCATAATGATCTAGTTATTTACCGCCCTAAAACCCCTCTCCTGCTACTACTTAATATTTTCTGTTTTCACATTTACTTTTAATAGTTCTGATTTTGCTATGACAAAATATTAAAGAAAGAAATTTCTACAAAATAAATAATGAGTTGTTAATTAAGATGGATACGTAAAGGTTGCTACCTTCCAGTTTTATAATACCTTTTTGAATTTAGGTTCTTCAAACTCCCAAGATTCATTTCAAGGCCCTGGCAGTGGCGGAACTAGCATGGATGGCTATTCCAATTACGGAGGATACCCTCAGGATTATAATAATCAGCAACAACGTCCTCCTTCCCAATCAAGTCAAGGTAATTAAAAAAATTAAAAACAAAACTATTAAAACTTTAGACTACTTTAACCTACTTACTTTAAAAACTATACTTGCTTTGTTTTCCGATTGCACAACAACGGTACTAATGAGAAGCCTCCATTAGTTTCATTGTAACTCACAAGTATTAATTAATTATGAAGAGTAATACTGTAGAAAACTTGTTTAGCACCATGTTCTTCATTTATCGTAATTGTTTAACCTGTGTAACTATTAACACTAACTTTAATTTAGTTGTGGTCTTAAAGGAACTAAATTGGGAGGAGATATACTAGTTAAAATTATGTTCCGAAATTGGTTGGTTAATTTACTCAAATAGCCTGTTAAGGGTCTAATGGAAGGTTAGTTCTATTTTAGACTAATTATATAACATTTTGCATTTAGTGATTAAAAGTTTTAAAGTTAGCGTGAGGTATCGGAGTACTTTTGTTCAACACGGTTTGTTAAAATATGCATTCTTGAGCCAGTCTATAAAATGTTGAGTTATTAATATCAAACAAAAATTCTCCAAGTTGTTATCTGGAACAACAATCTGAAAACTATATGGCCGCTTTCTTACATCTCTTTAGTGTTACAAAAAGGGCTAACGTTAAAAGAGGTGCAACTTTCTGTTAAATAACTTAAAATCAACATCGTATTTTATTATCTAACCATAAACATTATAGGAAACCATTTCATTATTTTGTTTTCTCGGGCAAACATTGGATGGTGCATGATAGGTATCCCTATAATTAATTCTGTTGAATTTAAAAACAGATTACTGGTTGATATTACTTTTTAATATTGTGGTTAGAAAAACAAAAGTATGCCTTAAGTATTTTCTTGACTTTTGGTCCAATCTGTTCTTGCTCTTTACATTATGTTGGTTATAACTTGTCGAATTTTTACCTGTTGACTTTTGGATCAAATAGTCCTATAACTATTGTTTCAAATACATTTTTATTTTACAGTAATGGTCTCCTTCCTATTCAAAATCTTCAAATCGTTCCTTGAACTTATTAATCTGATGATCATAAATTGTTTTTCAATTTATTGCTATTTAATAGCTTTTCTTAATTTGTTTACATTATATATTTAACTAGTGACCCTTCCTAGCTTTGACTATGTCCAAAAAATCACTTTATTTATCGTTTATCAATTTCTAGTTGATTATTTTGGTATTGATAGTTTATCATCACCAAAAACCAGAAAATATTTAACAAAATAATAGAGGTATTAATACAATTTTGTTGCAAATTTCACTTCTCATCCCTATTGCCAATAGTGTAGTGAGGCTTAAATCTAGGTGAATATGGAGACATGTGGGACAGAAGTTTATAGGTGTTATGATAAAGTGTAGTTAGTTACGCAATTTTTCAATTGTAACTTGACATTTTTCTCCTTCAACTGCGATCATATCAGTAGGATCAGTTCACCAACTTATAAGTGCATTAGTCATTTTATCTTTTATGATTTATGTTCTGTGTGTGGTGTTCTGAACCTTCTTGATTATGGTGGGTTCACACACATAAACAATATATTTTTTTAATTATAAATTGTACTGCAGCCTCTTCCTTTATTCTTCGTGGATGATTATGATCAGTCATCGACAACCACCATGCTATGTGACTATTTGGCTACTTTTGATAATAGTATCGAGAAACTATTACTAATAAGGTTGTTGTTTTGTGTTGTAATTAGAAACTGTAACTGGCAAGTTAGTAATTTCTTATTATCAGAAGACTAGAGTGGTAACCAGCAAGCTAATTTAACGCTAATATATTATTAAAATATAATGCAACATTATTTTATTATATGTTCTAACATTGTGGTACTTTAATCAATTTCGTTTCACTCCTTTTACATTTTCATTAAGACCTGACAATTGTCAGCAAATAAGTGATGTAAAGAAAGTGGACAGCTCTGATAGTGTTGGTATGGCTAGGTATGGTTGCTGGTCAGGATAACATTAGTGTATCGAATCCTTTCGACGACAATGCTACCAGCAGTTCCCGCGGAGGTCCCCCCCGCCCAGGTAACACTCTTGCTTGATATCTCCCTGTACCATTTCCTTCTCCTCAATCCATATCCACAAATGTTACCGTTTTATATGTGTTTTAATCGGGCATGAATTCTGTTTTTAAATTTTGGTTATTTTCTGTTCGTAATGTATCTGTTACTTAAATGGAATCCTTATACTTGAAAATTTTAAAGTTTCTCTGTTTTCATTTCTATTCAAACAAATTATGTTTTGTCAAATCATGCACTGTTTTGTTTTTACATTTTCCTTAAATCTGGAAGTTAGCTCATAGATGTTGAAAAGCATTTTTAATTATTCATCTAAAGGGAATATCCATCTTGAACGCTTAAAGTGTTTAAGTGTATAATAAACATTTATAATAATGGTTGTTTTAACCTGACATTAATATTCTCTTCAAAATAGTATGTCTTATAATAATTAGCATTTTGTGATTTTTTTATTTTTTATTTTAATCTAATGATATGATAATTTAGTTTGATTTAACAGTATTTTAAAAACGTTTTTGACTCTTAACGAATGACATAAATATAAATGTGTGTATATATTTTTCAAAGTGATGTCCGAAGAATAATTTTTTAAAATGTGCTTATTTAATGTTTCAACTACACATGAAGTTTTATTCATTAATTACTTTTTTAAAACCATGATTTACAAGAAATCACAATTCTAGACTTGTCAGGGTCCAAAATTTAGAAGTTTTATTTGTTTTCTGCTATCTTAAAAGATAAGATCAAATGAATAAAAATCCATTCCTCGGATTACAGTCGAGCATTATTAATTGATTCTTTATCAACAATAGTTGCTTCTCTCCAGATTCCTCCTAATATAAACAAAACATCATTTAGTACTTTTTGTTTTTACACATTTATTTTTATATTTTTTAAATGTTTTTTTACTAGTTATTCGTATCTGTGTTTTGATAAAAAATTGTTTTTCATTCTATGTTTAGAACTTAGGGTTGTTAGCACTATTTTATTCTAAATGTTAATAAGTAGTTGGTGCAGCTGTTTGATGTATTGAGCTTGGTGGTTACTTCTCTGTGTATTCGAACATTTGTTTAATGTTCCCTAATATTTATAATAAAAAACAAAAATTTCTTCTTGGTGGTTGGTCATTCTGTGTTAGATGTTGATTGTGCTTGCTTATTTTGTCAGTTATTTCTCATCCGTGGTGGATATCAAATATTTGTAATTAGTAATATTGTTTTATCTATTTTCAGGTATGCCACCTAGTGGTGCCGGCTATCAGGGCCAGGGCAGCGGCTACCAATACGGAGATGGATACAGTCAGCAGTATCCAGGTGCTCAGTATCCTCCAAACAGACCTATGTATCCACCCTACGGGCCTGAAGGAGATAGGTCAGGAATATACACCTATTGATTAACAATTTTCGTTATCAGTGTTATATTTGTATATGATTAAAATGATTTTGTGTGTGACAGGGGTTACAACCAAAGCAGCAGTAGCGCCAACAGCACCGTGCCCCCGCCCGCAGGCCCCGGGAGTGGAAGCAGTAGCCAAGGACCTGGGCCTCAGAACCCTCAGCAGGGCCAGCAACAGCCTCAACCCCAGCAGCAGCAGCAGCCCCAGCAGCAGGACTACAATAGGTACCCGATCGCAGGAGGCTACCCTCCCCCCAGGGGCTACCCACCCCCGGGTGGCGGGGCCAGCCCGTCCTCGGGCACCCCTCCTGGCGGCCAGTACTCGGGCGACTTCTATTATCCGCCTGGCGCTGGTGGGGCTAAGGCTATGCCTCCTCCCGCTCCTCAGCCTAGGAGACATCCTGACTTTGTTAAGGACGCAGCTCCGCAGCCACCGTACCCTCCCTATCCTCAACAAAGACCCAATATGTATCCAGGTAATGATTTTTTTTTAGCTACTGATTTCTTGTATAATTTTAACTAATCAATTGAGGTGTCGATTTTCAAAAGGTTTTAAAGGATATTTCTTTTGAATGAATGTATGAAAATAAATTTTATTCTGGGACGAGTAGTCCCTTAAAAATAACAAAAAAGTACATTATAAATATCATTTGTCTGGTCTTTTAAACTGTAGTATAATTTTATTTCAGACGGATTTAGAAGCAATGCATAGTTATCATTTATAACTTAAGATATTAGATATGTTGAGAAGATTGAGAGATGGAAAAATAACTTGTTACCCGCACCAGATTTTTTAAACTTGCATTCTTTAGTTGTGTAGCGAAGATATTTTAATTGTTGTTATTTAATATTGTTTATTTAACATATTTCATCTCTGTAAAATGTTTTCATAGGCTGGTCAAACAACAGCAACAACAACTTCCGCGGGCAGTACCCTACACCCGGAGGCAGCCCCGGACCCCAGCAGTGGGGCCAGGGCCCCTCACGACCTGGCGCTCCTCCCAACCATCAGCCCAACAGTCCTCAATGGCAACCCCCCTACCAGCCTTCTCAGGTAACTTTTTTTTTTTTTATTTAATTGTTATATTTATGTGTTCAGATCGCAAAATGGTATAAGTCTCTTTTTCTAGAAATAAGAGTTTTTCACATTTTGGAGTATCGTTCATTTATGTTTTGAAGGTGGGTAGTTTGTTCATTTGTAGAAGGTAGAGTTGTTCACTCATAAACTGAAAGGGAAACACTTGTGACATTTTGCTACCTTCTAAACATAAAGGAAACTCATTTCTAGAAAAAGTTACTTATACCCTTTTCTATCTGAGCACAGATTTATACGTTATTATTTAGTCAATATTATAATGAAAAACAAAACGCTGCACAATGGTTTTTTTTTTTATTTCCAATTAACAATATTAGGGTATAACTGTTTATATTGCTATTAATTAAGTAATATGAAAAGCAATAATTCAAAGAATAATATCATGTCACTACTGCTGATTTCAAAATGCAATATCTCAGCGACTTGTTAATCAATTTCCATGATTTTTTTTATCCCACTCTACTGATTCTAAAACTCTATACATACTTTTCTTTATCATCAAAAGTAACTGAGTTATGAGTTTATTTATGTGCAAAATTTTTTTTTTTTATTTCTCTTATCTTCAAAAATAACCTGAGTTATTAAATTAAGTCACATTTAATCGGCCGCCATTTTAGAACTAACCAGCTGATATCAATGTCTAGGTGTTATGATCATCGTTGCATGATCAGTATTTGACTAGTATTTTTGTGACGAATTGCAAAAAAATTGGTCCAGTAGTTTCGGAGAAATTAAAAACGGATTTTTTTTATTCGTTATTCGGATTTTACACATCTTGAAACGTTAGCTCTCAAATTTTGAGCAGGAATAATCTTTTCTCTTTTTTTTTGGTCGATTAAAAAGGTTGATTATTGAAAATAATAAACCAAAATTGATTTCGATTCCTATTTGATAGAAACAAAAAAAATATAAAAACAGCTGTTCATGTGTTGTACAATATTTATGATGTATATTTTTTAAATTTATTTTAAAATTAAATAGTTAAATTTCTTTGATATTAATTTAGAACTTCAAATATAAAAAGAGTCAATTTCATTAATAATAATATTTATCATTGACAAATTGCCTATCATTAAAAAAATTATTGTTAACAGTGTTTAAAGGCTTAATAAATGTACTTACTAGTTTCAATATTTAATATTACTCAAGCTGGTTTACTGTAGAACATTTGATATACTTTAAGGTTTTGATTTCTCATTAATATAGTGAATGTATGTATTTGATCCTATTTATATTTCACATTTCTTTTTTGTTAATTTCCACAATTTAAAACATTTGTATTTCAACTATAAGATTAAAAATAACAATTCATAGAACAATTATGTTTCAATTAAGCTTTTAAGATAACCTAGTAGTTTAATGTTATCAATTTTTTTTTGTTTTATTTTAATTCATACAATTTTTCACTCCTATGTGATTTAAATTTGAATGCTTTATTGAGTCAGTTGATATTTTTTTATCCTTATTCAAATCCCTTTCTTTAATTATATAATAAATCATTACAATTGTATTATGTTAATGGTTAAAATACTTCATTATGTTCACTAGCTGTTACATAAAACAGTGCACAACTTTTCTTTTAATATTTATTTAAAAGATACCATTTTTGGTCATTAGAATCTTGTATTAACCATCCTTTTAACTTTTTTTTATCTGTAATAGTCTCTTGTAATATTTATTAATTTATTTTATATAATTAGCCTTAGTGTTATAATATTTCTATTGAAAATTGGATAAAATGAGACTATTAGTACCCAATAACCATTCTGTTTGTTAAGGCTCAACAAGGTTGGGGAATGGGAACTCCAGGAGTCAATCAGAACTCACCATTGAGGCCACCAATGGCACCACGCCCAGGATTCAGACCGGACTCGAAGCAGTACTGCCCAATGCCACCTCACCCAGGAGTCAAGGTACATTTTCCCTTCCTAATACATTTAATTGAGTTAAAAAATGAATTGTTTTCTATTTTCTATTGTCTTCCTTTTTTCAGGCTCCTGGAATGGGACCTGGTTTCGGCCCTGGAAGTAGTGCTCCAGTGAAGAGGGAACTAGTTTTTCCATTGGATAGTGTTGAAGCAACCACTCCAGTTCTTTATAAAAGAAGAAGATTAGCAAAGGCAGATGTAGCACCTCTGGAAGCTTGGAGGATTATGATGGCGTTAAAATCAGGTCTTTTGGCAGAAACTACATGGGCATTAGATGTGCTAAATATTCTTTTATTTGACGATAGTACTATTGCTTATTTCGGTCTTGCTCACCTCCCTGGCCTGATGGACATACTGCTTGAGCATATGAAACGTGCCCTTTCTGACATGCTTGAACCACAAGAAAACAAATCTGATGATCAACCTGTTAAGCCAGAAGATCTTGGTGCTGTAATATCTCCTCCTGTTCCTGAGGATAGGGTAACTTTTTTGAAAAATGGCGATTACACCTATCGAAGTCGAAAAGGGCATACTGTTACTATAACCCAAGACACTGATGATATTTTTGTCTTAGACGGTAAAAGAACATGGGACTCAGATGACATAGTCGATGATGTGGACCAGGACGCAAGATATATTATCAGTTGTTTTAGGGCAGAATTCGGAAAAATTCCTTTCTTCAGAATGTTATCAGGGCCTAATAAAGAAAAGAAAATCGAAGTGAAAGAAGAACCAAAGTCAGAATCTCCTCCACCTCCGGTTGTCGAAGAGAAGAAACCAGAAAAGAAAGTAGAAAGAGTTACTAGAAAAAAGCCGAAATCATTAAATGACGTTCTTTCACGAATCAAAAAGGAAGTGCCAGCTGAAACAGTTGAAGAACCAGTGAAACCTCCAGACATAAAAGAAGAAGTAAAAGAAGAACCTGTCTCATCACAGCCTGAAGAACCTCCTCCAGTAGATATCCCAATCAAAGAAGAAGTTAAAGAAGAAGAAAAACCACTTTCAAGGATAAGGGATCCTGCTGGTACATTAAAAAGGAGAAGAATATCAGACTACGAAGACGAATGTTACACCAGAGATGAGGCGAGTTTGTATCTTGTTACTGAAACCCAGGATGCTATCGCTAGGCGATGTGTTTGTATATCTACCATTCTTAGGAATTTAACTTTTGTACCTGGTAATGAAATAGAATTTGCAAAAAGTGGTACTTTTCTCGGCCTGCTGGGAAAACTATTACTCTTGCATCATGAGCATCCACCAAGGATAGCAAAACAAAGAAATTACGACCGGGAAGAGGACACAGACTTTGCCGACTCCTGTTCCAGCCTACAGGCTGACTCGGATTGGTGGTGGGAATTCCTTCACCACTTAAGAGAGAACGCTCTAGTCAGTATAGCCAACATAGCAGGTCATGTGGACCTTGGCCTCTACCCAGAAGATATCTCACGACCTATATTGGATGGACTGCTGCACTGGGCTGTGTGCCCTGCCGCCCAAGGCCAGGATCCGTTCCCTACAGTATCGCCCACCAGCTCGCTGTCCCCGCAGCGCTTGGCTCTTGAAGCGCTCTGCAAGCTGTGTGTTACCGACTCTAATGTGGACCTCGTCATTGCTACTCCTCCTTACTGTAGGCTAGAAAGGTTAGCGGGTGTTCTCACAAGGCTACTATGCAGGAGTGAAGAACAGGTATGTCACTTTTATAACATGTTTATTTTACTAGCAAAAAAATTATGATGGGTAACTGTTCCACAGAGGTGTAATAATTAAATTATTCTATTAATTTCTTATTTATATTGCAATTAGCTACTTTTTACTTTCTCTAACCTAAATACGAAATATTACTGTGAGATATAGTCCTTAATTAAAATTTTGAATCTTCGATTCTATCAGTTAATTGCTGGAATAATTGTTTAAATCTTGCTTTGGACTTATTCTATTTTAAGATAAAATTTCTAATGAAATAGGGTCAACTCTCAGTTGAATTCTTTTAGAAACATTATTTTGTCTTGATTTTTTGGGAATACCTCCTTCAATCTATAATGAAAAAAAAAGTTAATAAATTAAATTTGAAGAAATTTTTACTTCAAGTCAACAGAAATATTAACTTAAATTTTCATCATTGACAAGTTTAATAAGGCTGAGAAGACATGTGGTTTATTTTTGGATTCTTCTCCCTGTCATTAGGGGTTAGTTTTTTTAACATGGCTTGGTTTTATTTAGGTAATTATTGAAAAGTTTGTTTTTAGATTGTATGATTATATATATATTATCTTTTTTATAATCTTTTCAATATATATATATATATATATATATATATATATATATATATATATATATATATAGTGTAAAAAACAGCAATAAGAAAATTAATTCATGGTTTTAATAACTTTCGTTACTCAAAGTCGGTTGATCATTCTTTTAAAATTTGTTTTGTCAATGGTTACACTTATATTTATTAGTTTTTGTTAAGAAATTTTATATTTATTTATAATACATAAAGGTAATACAATGTTTTCGAGTGCATGATAAAATATATAACTATGGTGTGTATTCATGTTGTTAACAAGTGTAAACCACTATGTTTAATGGGTAGTATTCATCTGAAATGAAAATAAATCTCAAATGTTTTTATCAATGCTATCGTTGGAACCCAAGAATGAAGACGATGGGAATTCCTGCTCTAAAGCTCAGTCTGTACGTAACCCTGATTTTCCATTGTTCGTACAGAATTATAGTTTTTATTTAGAAAAGTTAAGCTTAAACATTTAAAAAAAAAAAATTAATTCTTGAATAGCTTTTTATCTATATAGGATAGGATATGTTGTGATGATTAGAAATGAGTTGTCGGTTGCTCATTTGTTAATATTTTGTTTGTTTCTGCATGAAGCAACGTAGTATGGTAGGTTGTTTTACATTTCTTTAGGTTATAAAAAAAAATGTTGAGTACGTTTTTGCCGACAGTCCCAAGAATATGCATTCAACATGTGTAAATAAATTGTTTTGTTTTATTAAGTATATGCATTCTCCTTAACATTAAACTTATAACCCCAAATTTTGAAGAGGGTTTAAAATATTTTTCTCGTTTATTATTGGTATCAATTAACTATCATATCCTAATCAATTAATGAACTGATTGTATAAAAAGTTTAACTTGTTCTGAAAACTTTAGATGGTTGGTTATTTATGATACTCTTTTGGAATATATTATTGCAATTGAAATCTGATCTTATATTATCAGAAGAATGTTATTAAAATTACTATTGTTGAATATTTTGTCATTCTGAAATACTATTTAAAATAATCTACCCTCCTTTAGGTTTACTTTGTAAAAAAAAAAAAGAAAGAAGCAAAAACATATTCTATTTATTTTTAACTTCAGAATGTTGTAAGTGGTTGAAATCTTGGGCCTAATTCAGTTATACATTATAGTTTACAACCTCAATTGGTTAGTCTTATTTTTATATTTTATTTGGAGTTGTTAATCTTTGTTTTGGTTCAATTATGGATATTGCATGCTTTAGGACGCATAACTTATTGTTATTTAGCAGTGTAATACACATATATCAAGTGATTATTCTTTCATGTATTAAAACTGTTAATTTTAATTGAATTTGTAAATTCTCTTAATACTTGTAACTAAAATAATTTTTTCAAGAAATTTTCATTATTGCTATCATTCAATAATAGCATTTTTTAATTTTTATTTTGTTGTTTTTCCAATGTTTCCAAAAAATAAATTTACAGAATTTATATGCAACCTCTCAAGAAGTTCAGTGTTATATTTTTTAAATATTGTGTAGAATACTTATCTCTAAGACAAGTTGAATGAACTAAATATTTTTTTGTTTACACAGGTCTTACGAGAATTCGCCGTCAACCTGCTCTACTACTTGGGTGCTGCGGATAGTGGGATGGCACGTACTATTGCCCTACAACCTGCTTGTGTATCTCAGCTGGTCGCGTTTATAGAGGAAGCAGAAACAAAAGCATTAGGAGTGGCAAACACACACGGGCTGTCAGCGCTTCGAGACAACCCTGACTGTATGGGTACCAGCTTGGACATGTTGAGGCGAGCAGCCAGGACTCTCCTTCACCTGTCTCAACACCCCGAAAACAGGACACTGTTCTTGCAGCAAGAACAACGCCTGCTGGCACTCGTCATGTCCCAGATCCTCGACCAGCAGGTGGCATCTGTCATATCAATGGTCTTGTTCCACGTCTCTCGGAGCCAGTCCCCTCCTGCTCCAGACGCTCCAGCCTCGTAGTCTACAGTGTACAGCTCTCCAACTAGCGTATTCCCATAACATTGTACAAAGCCCGCGGAATCACACCCTCCTAAGTCCCCTTCCCCCCGATTCGACTTGTGTAAAGTGAACTAAATAAGTGGAAAGAGTGTGATATTAAGAAATTATGAAAGTGCATAATTATACGATATAAATAAGATACTTAATAGATATGACACTTGTGATTTTAGGTCTTGTGGATATATACACTCTTAATTAGGAAACTCTAATTACTTTTGAAAATAATGTTAATATATATATATAAATATATATATAAAGACAATATTATTAATTCCAACGATACTGTGGTTATGATTTATAAAGTACCGTGTTTAGGTACATGTATTTATTTAGCTATATTATATATAAATATAAATATAATATATTTACATGCCACGTATCGAATGTACGGACTATAGTTAAAATGGAAAAAAAATTAAAAAGAAAAAAATATGTGCTGACTCTGTCTAGAAATATGTTAATTTTATCGATTGTTTTAATACTCTGTGTTCTAAAATGGACTTTTCAATTTTTCCGATATTTCGACAACATGATGTTGAATTTCAGTTTTAGTGCATTCAATGTCGGTTATTATGTTTTTATTTTTACAATTATTTCCCCACAGTTAGTACGTTTATCTAAAAATTAATTGGTATTTACTTGTGCAAATGCTTTATATATGTCTGAATAAATATTGAAAATATAAATGTAAATAAGATGATTTAAAAATATCCACATGTGTTATAATGACTTATTTTTTAAAACTAAAACTGATTTAGATGTAGTGTTTATAATAAATTGATTTTTAAAGTGTCTCAGGGTTTATGCAGTTAGATGTTTGCCATTTTTCAAGTTAATTTTTATAGTTTTGAGAGACCATTCTCCAAAGTGATTCTGATGTTGCATAAATGCTTGATTTGTATAGGAAAATTGGTGGCCAACTGTGGTAGAATTAAAAATAATAATAATTAAAACAAAAAAGAAAAAAAAAACACAATATGTCTATTTGTTGAATGTGGATTTGAAGATTGTATAGTTGTTTAAAGAGAAAAATTGTAGGTATACTGAAAATATTTTAATTAAATTCTTGTTTAAAAATTAACAGAATTCAAACGTGTTTACCGCTGAATATCTTGATGAACTGAAGAATGGTATATATATATATTTATATATATATATATATATATATATATATATATATATATATATATATATATATATATATATATATCAAAATAATGTAAATATTATGGATTATAATATATAGGTATTTAAAGAATACAGATTTACAATTTAGTGCCTGATGAATTTGTATACCTGTTTTGTTATCATAATTTCTGTAAATGCATCATGTTTTGATATTCAGAATAGATTTTTAGTGAGTTGTGTGATTTAAAGAATTTAAAAAGAAAGAAAAAAATCACTCTAAAGCTATAGTAAAGTAGCGTACAAAAGTGGTATAATAAAACCTTCTTTATTCACTTTATGTTAAGACTACGTATACACATAATTAACTAAAACCACTTATAACATTCCTTCCAATTTTCTCACTTTCCTAGAGAAGTTATCATCATGCTGGTGTTGTATGTATTCTTAGGCCATGCATGTCTTTTATTTCCTCCTTCAATGCCTAAATAACAAAAAAAATTAATTGGTTGGAAATGAAACTTTCATTGAAAAGTGTGATACATTTTTAAAGCATTTAATGTTCATAAAAAAAGAAAGAAAAGAAATTAATTAACATGTAAAACTTATTATTTTATCAATTGATCAATCAGCAAAGTTTTGAAATAAAAAAACCATTAAAAGGTAAAAAAAGAATAAGTTTATGATAAGGAAATGATATCTAGATTGAGAAAGTAAGTGGATGTTTATGATATAAATTTATTCATTTAGTTAAATACGAACTTAAGTACTCAACTATCCATCTACTGTTTCCTCACTACACTATCTTTACACACAATCATATAACAACTTAAAATCTTATAAGATTCATTTTAGCAGTTCTCTTATTATTTATTAACATAATAACTAAACAATCATTCAATTTTTTTAATTAAACCAACACTTTTTTAATTCTATATTGAGGGTGTATAGCCAGTCGACTGTAGAAACTATTATAGGTGGAAATAATCAGGAGCCAATCTTTTTTTTAAAATATTTTAATTTTGCCAACGTTTCGGCTCAAGCTTGTGAGCCATCATCAGGGCATTACTGAGCCATGTCAAGCATAAACTCTTTTTGGTTCTATGTAAAAGTTGGTATGTTATTGAAAAAAAAATGACTATATTACAAGTGAAGTTTATTAATTCCTGTTTTTGATTTTATTTATTTATATAGAATAGAAAATAAATTTTATTCTGGGACAGTGTCCCCAGAATAATATTAAATTTGCACAGTTTAAAATATACATGTCTGGCCAACAGACAAATAAACATAATTAACTAATATTTACAATCATGGATAAATATATACACAATACAAAATAAAATAAACAAATAAAATAAAAACAATCCTCAGAAAATAATTGTGTTGAACAAAATGGAAAATAAATGAGTTTAAATATAAAACAAAAAGAAGAAAAAAAAAAAAATGAATATTTACATTATTCTGATATTTAGTCTTCTAAGAATAACATAAGCTTTACAATAATAAAGGATCTTTAATCGGCTAAGAATTAATAAAAGATAAACTAATTAAAACATAAATGAAAATAATATTCTTCAAAAATAAGAAACAGTCTTCTAATTACAATATAAAAAATACTATGACGATTGAAACAAAAGAAAATTTCAAGAATAAAAAAAAAATTCAAGAATAAAAAAATTCGATGCTAAACAAAAAAAATAAATAAATATTAATTATCTTACTTATAGGCCCTGTGCATGCTCGAGATACTGAACTTGTGTAATAAGATCCTCAACTAATTGATCTGTTATAATAAGTCATAAGAGAATTATTGATTTTTTAATAGCGCACCTTGCCAATTTGCATATTTTTATTTTTTTTTTAATTAATAAAACTCATTCACAAACAAGTTCCTATTAAGGAATCTGGTAAGGAATTTCCTGACAACGCTTGAAGCAAGAAATATATTTTGAGATTTGCTTTTTTTGCCACTGCCTTCTGATGGAAATACTTCATTTTTTCTATTAATACTTGGACGGAAAGGCTGTCTACAACTGTGTTCTAAAATATTATTGAGATGGTGATGATTAGTTGGTTAGATTCTCTCAAAAATGATTAAAGTACCTGTCCCCATAAATTAAATTATGAAATGTTTATGTAAATGATAAACTTCATAAGATTTTTTTTATTATATATCAAAATAAATTTTTAGACCAAATAAAATAAAATGAGATTGCTAAAGAACCTGAATTGAAGCCAGTGAATAAAGATTATACAGAACCTAAGGATAACAATTAAATTTAGGATATAAAAACATTGAGTAAAAAAAATTGGCATTACATATTTTAATCAACTGATTTTCTATATAAATAATTCTTTGAATTTGATATCCATGAACCAAATGTATTTTACTTTTACCAATAGGACAAAAAATGTGACTATACAAAAAAATTCTTTTTTTTTTTTTCTAAACTAAGACAAATAGAGAATTGGAAACAAAAGGGATTTCTAGAATATAAGCCATGAATTAAATGGAAAAGGTAGGTCTAAGGGCATTCTGGACAAATGGTTTTCCTCTTCATGTCAAATTTATTAAAATTATGGTCTTAAAAAAGAGCTGAAAAAGTTTTATGAGCTTAGGAACAAAATAAAAATTAATCTAATAAATAAGAAACATCAGGTGCTATATCAACGATGTCAAGGAACCAAGATGCAAGCTACAAAATGAAAAAGTTGAGTTTTTAAATTAAAAGTGTTAGTTCTATCACCTCACGATGCTAAGGACTAGGAGGACAGAAGAGTATTGTCACTTCATCACTTCAAACCCCTGCATTTTTTTGCACTTGCACCTTCTGCATAGTTAGACAAGATCAAAAAGGCTTTCAGACATCAGTCACATGTGAAATACCTTTAGTTGGGGTTACCTGTAGCATGGTGCTTAACAGCCTCCTATGCCAAAGGTCCCGGGTTCAAACCCTCGGGTAGTCCTAGGATTGTTAAATGGGAGCAAAAAATCCTTAGTTATGACGTCCTTCGGAGGGGATGTTAAAAGGTGGTCCCGAGCCTGTGCGATGTCAGGTACTCGTTAAAGATCCCTATCCTAATTAAACCTGGATAGACAAAATTTAGGACTTGTACTGTACCACCATCTGATTAGCCATAGTAGCATGAAGGGAGTTTAAATAAATTAACAAACAACACTGAAATACCTACCAGATATACAGACTTAATGCGCTACTAGATAATTTGAAGCTCATATAGGACATCCAGCTATATTATTTCACTGATGTTTGGATAAAAGGGCTCAAGTCATCATATTTATGAAAATGATGTCACAATGCTTTCAAATAAATAATATTTTTAAGTTTGTTTGTTTGTTTATTCATTTAACATCACTTTATGCCAGTGGTTCCCAACAAAAAAATGTTTGTGGACTCCTTTACACAATCATTTCAATGTTAAAGACCCCCTGAATTCTAAATATTTGATATGAATTTAGATTTTTAGTAGGCTATACCGTATTGCGAAATACTTCCATACCATAACTCTATATTCCAGAAATGGTCAAGTTGGGGAAATAGAAATGAAGAAAAAAGAACCAGACTCTAGGAGTTAACTTCAATCCACAATACAATGAATAACTAAAATTTTATGTTGAACCTGGCAGATGCTACTAGACTTTTAAAGGGAGTTAAAAGTACTTTGTCGTCCTTCAGAGTAAACGTAAAATGGTGGTCGAGAGCCTGTTAAGGAGCCCTATCAATTAAATCTAGATAGACAAAATTTAAGACTTCCAATCATTTGAATTAATCGATTATCGACATAATCGGTCTGGAGAAACAAATGATCATTCGAACTGAATTTTTTTTTTTTTTTTTTTTTTTTTGTTTTGCTCATCACATAAATTATATGCATACTTGCACCTGAGCTCAGCCTGCCCAGGAATCATAGAGGGGGAGAATTGTGCCTTATTTTCTTTCAGAATGCATATGAATCATTCCATCATTCGATTATTGAAATCATCGAAGTCCGATTATTCGATTATGCCCACTCCTAGTTTGAACCCGCAATCATGAACCTTGATTTAAGTTTACTATAGAGAATAGCCCCTTATAAGATAATATAGGAGCGGCATGGTCTAGTGGATAGAGCACTAGTCTGCTGTGCTCCGGGTCCTGGGTTCGAATCCCGGCTGTGGCAGAAATATTATTTATTCTGTTAATTCAGTCGGGGGGCGACCCTAGGGTATGGAGACCCTCCTGTGGCAGACCCAGCCTCTATAAAGTGTGTATCCAAATTAATTGGGGAAAAACCTGGCGGCTGAGCGTGATCAAGGCCTATTAGTGATTTATTTTATTAGTGATTTATGTGATTTATTATAGCGATTTATGAAAAAAGAAATACTAAGACAGGATTTAAAATGATTTTTCAAAACTAGAAAATCAACCTGTAAACTTCACATTACAAGACTTAAACCTTTTTGCCCAAATATCAGTAATTTATGTTTGTTTTTTACAGTGACGATTGCTGTCACCAGTTTGCACATTGACCTACCATTGAGGACATACTCTTATGAAACAAAGATTAATGTATCATATTGTAACCAGCATCCATAACTATCATATTCTTATGTATTGAGAATACTGAGAGGTGGAAATTCATTATTGAATAACTATTATATTAATTAAGTAAATATTGATAAGCCTATGTCAGCAAAAATACAAAGGGTGTGTACCTGCCCTCCTCGGATTCTCCAAAAGGCCACCCGCCATACCTCGGAAAACTTCCTAGACCCCCCAGTGGCAGCCGACAAGAGAATTAGGTAAAAGTCACACTTATGATAAAGGTCTACAAAGGCTAGACCGCTAACCGGGGCACTTCCCATATCAGCCCCACCCAAGGTGACGAGGATGAGAAAGAAGATTCAAAGTGTGAGTCTTATTCCAGCCACAAGAGTTGAAGTCCAGCAAGAGGAGAGTCGGGTTCCATCTACAAGAAGAGAAGAGGTCCGTCGGGGTTCAGCTGGAGGATGAAGCCTAGAAGGGGCACCAAGACTAATTTCACCTTCGCCAGACAGCTTAGTTTTTGTAAGGTATTTCTTTATTGTAATATTGTATGGCAAGGTTAACGGTAATGTCCCTCAGTATTCTCAGACATTATGTAAATAGATTTTATTTGTATAAGTTGTTTTTAAATAATAATATAATTTATTGAAACTTGTTTACTTTAATCTTTTCCTGAATGCCACGTATTATGATTGGTAAAGATGATACCTTTAGAAAGGAAATCCAATGGTTTCACAGTAATATTAGTCTAAACATACGTTAAATATATCAAGTAAGCTAGTTTTTGAAGGTACCGCTGCCTTAAAAAAAGCAGCGGGTCAAAAACATAGCAATATTTTCTTTAAACCAGTGGTTCCCAACAGGTGGTCCGCAGATGATGTCTAGGGGGACTGCGAGATGTCATTGGAAAGTAATTTTATTACTTTTAATACTAGTGAAGCCTTGTTTTTTTTTATCATACATGCTCAATACAGACAAATTCAATCTTCTAAGTCATAAAATTGCTGGTTATCATGGATGAATATCTACTTTTGCACAATAGCAACCTTAAAATTGGTTATTTTTAACATTTCGAAAATAATGAGCTTAAAAGACAGACATAACTTTTCATAAGGAGAACGGTATTTGATTTCTTTACCATTATTTGATCAAATACCAATCTTGTATTAGTTTTAAATTTTAGTATTTAATGTTTAGAGGATTGAAGTAAACACCTGGAACCTGGTTCATTTTTCTTCTTTTTCATTTCCTCTATTTGGCCATTTCTGGTATACAGAATTTCGGTAGCAGTGATGCTTCACATAGAATGTACATGATACGGGTAGCCCACTAAAAATCTAAATACATACATATATAATATTTAGGATTTATATTATTAGAATTTGGTGGTCCTTGCCATTGAAATTATTGAATGAAGGGGTCCATAAGATATTTTTATTGTGAACCACTGCCCTAAACCATTCAAAGAACGGCTTTCCTATTTCATAGTTAAGTGCTTCTATTTTACCTCTCATGATCCTTGTAATCAATAAATAGTGGATAGAAAATAATTATACAGTAGCTACACTTAACTTACTGAAGTATATTTATAATTTTCATATTATTTTACTTTGTATAATAGTCTAAATAGAGCCCTCTCCTCCAAAAACTATGCTATATATGAGGAAAAATAAATAATTTTATTTTATACCTCAGTAATAAGTCTATGTTGTTTAACAATGGTAAGTCCTTTAAATTGGGGTGCCTCAACCAATATTTCATACATAGCACCACATCCACCTATGACAATAGTAAAGAAATATTATTTAACAGTCATGTGTTCACAATGAAAGATAATAGATAATGATCTGATATCTGATACAAATATAAAAATGTGCCTCACTAAAGTTTTTAGATATTATAAGTATGCATTATAATTTTCAAAATTTCAATGAATTCAAAAAATTGAATAACAGAAAAAACTCATAAATGGTTTTCTGTTAAGTACGAATTTACAACTAAGTAATAAGAAAATTAAAATGTTCCAGTCAGATTAGGGAATTAATGATAAAATAAAGCTAATTTAATTAATAATTAACACACTTTTTTCCTTATTACAATAGGTTATAAGTAATTATAACTATTCCTAATTACACCAATGCTTACCAAGCAGAATAAGGTAAGTTTTGTTAGATTTCATTAAGCTAATAATAAAAGAGACAATTAATAATGGCTAGTAGATAATATTATTACATATAAAACATAGGAATACTTTAAAATAGGAAACTAAAAACAACTTAATTTTGTTTCTGTAAATAAAATTTTATTTTTAGAATATATATTTCTCTCTATAACTGTTAATTTAATTAATAAAAAAATAGTTAAATCTCATTTAAAATCAAGATTTCCAAAATTTTAAAATTAATCCTAAAGGTTTCAGATACAGGAAATAGAAGTTCACTTCCAACAGGTGTGACATACTAAGGACACTATTTTTTGAACAGTAATTCTACATTCTGAGAATGACTAACATAAATTACCTCAAGGATGGTACACAGAATAAGTTTTTTTTTTTTTTTTAGTAGTCCATTTCATGTATTAGCCCTTAAAGATTAATCACTCAATTTCCAATGGGTCTCGCTGGTAATTATATTATAATTAGTGATTTTTATTTTACACACTTAAAGTTTTTAGAATAGGTAAATTTTTGTATATTTAATTGTTTAACCACTAACTGACCCACAGCTGCAACATAATACACAGAGGTTCCCTTATTCCACTAATATGACCAAAATGAAAAATTATAATTTCCCTTTCGTTTTGATCATTTAAATGACAATTAAGGGCAGATGATAAAAATGACAACTATAACTTGCCTGAAACATCAGTAACTTCAATAGCTTTGGCGTTGGGAAAGTTGGCATTTAGAATTGCCTTTATTTTATTTTCATTTTCTGTATTGTAAAGAGTTCGTCCAGAATAAAAATTCGCAAGTGCCTGCAACAAAAACAATTTACTAATAACTGAAACAACTTATGTCATTTCTAGAACAAATTATTTTGGCTACTTGATTAAGCAAATACGAGTACACACGGTAGAGTTCTGTAAAACACGGAGTTTATTTCTAGAGTGCACTAATCTTAAAAGACAATGAGGCATTTTGAGAATTGGATAAATATCATAGAATGGGGGCTATCACTTGATAAACTCGGTAACCTGTGACTGAAGAACCTCCTATCAACAGCGGTATTCAAATTCAAACAAGTTCCAACTGACAAGGCAATGTCTGACGAAGAATTTGAGGAGATAGATGATTTGTCTGACTTGCCAAACAATTTTCCACCTGCCGATTCATCATGTAGGTTTCAAGTAAGCGGTTGGGAAGATGATAATGACGGTATTGAAGAAGAAAAAAATCCTCATGGTAAGTCAGGTCTCTCATGTGTTATAGTAAATGTGATTTTTAATGAATTAAAGTTCGTCATTGAGTTTTCTGTACTTTTTTTATTAGAAAGTCCAGATAAAGAGCTTCTCTGGGCTGCTGAAAATGGATGCTTGGATGTTATGGAAAAGATTTTGGAGAAAGATATAACTTTTCTACATGTCACTGACAAAGATGGTTATACTCCTCTTCATAGAGCATGTTACAACAATCACCCTGATATTGTCAAGGTATCTCTGTTATGTTCATCTTTAGTTCATTCCCCAACTTAGCCATGATAAAGTAATTTTTGAATGATTGCAGTACTTATTACAAAAAGGTGCGAAACATGATGCAAGTACAGTAGACAATTGGCAACCTCTGCACTCGGCTTGTAAATGGAACAATATAGAGTGTGCAGCATTGTTACTGTCTCACGGTGCTGACATTAATGCTTCTTCCAAGGGTGGTCAGTACATCTCAAACTTTCTAGCTTAATCATGAAATTAATTGTTATTGTAATATACCAATAACTCGGTATTTTTTGTAGCAACAGCAATTTGCAGGAAGCAACTTTAGTTTGAAAATCCTTGTCTTCTGTTTTAAAATAGTTCTATTATTTTTGTTTAGATTTTACCTACAGTCAACCATTTTTATATCATTATGAAAAATGTCCTCATTATGTCATTTATATATTACTGTAATACTATCAGAATCCAAACTTAGCTAATAAAATAACATTGTAAGGATCACAATTTATTCTAGCGAATTTCAACGTAAAACTAAATTCTACTTTGTAGAAAATGTTAATAGGATTCTTTTTTCCATATATCTGTTGAAGAAAGTAACCACTTGTTTCATAGATGGGGTGAACAAATTTTTGAACTTTTAAACATAACTAAATACATATAGTAACCATCTCCTCTGCTGGTGTTATTGGGTGCATCCATAACTTTTTTTATGGTGAAATAAAACAAGTTTTTTTTTTTAATACTATTTTATTCAATAATATATTCACCAATTGTATTAACAATATTTTGCCATATTTTTATTATTAACGGTTTTATTTTCATTAATCGGTCATAGAACATCGTTGGCTTAGGAGTGAAAAACTGATCGAGATGCATTATCACATATCTCTCATGAGCAAACAATTTCCAATTGGGAGAATTTTGGAGGGATTGGAAAAAGTGGTAGTCAGATAATAGAGAAATATAGTAGCACAGAGAATAGGGTGGTTGTAATAAAACATCGCTGTGAAATTGGCGTGACTTTGCTTTATTATTGCAGAGTGTGGTTTGGTGTTGTCAAGATGCAATACAGCACCTTTGTTAATGACTAATTTTGGGTTTCTATCACAATTTTGTTAGGTGAATGCCATAGATCTTCAAATCAATTATTTTTCCTTGTGTTTGCAACTTGTAAACAGCACTCCATGATAATCATACCATATGGAGAACAAAATCATTATAACGATCATTATTGTCAGGCAAGACAAAGAGAACTGGAGATATTTACAAAAAAACGTTCATTACTACCAAACAAACTTATGGGTCCGCCCAATATTAGACATGTAAATATTAATTTGACCGGAGAATATTAGATACAAATTATTTTGATTTACGGTCTATGAAAAATACTTTTTTAATAGGAGTATATCTTGAACTTATATGAGATGAATATTATTGACATCATGTTATTTAACTTTTCATCACAAAAAATCAAACAAAAAACCTAGTATGAGCAAATTGTTTTCTGAAAAACAAAAATTAGTGTTATATTTTGGCCTTTTTTTTTTTTTTTAAATAATATGCTGTTGATGGACTGTCTTATGATCTTTGGTTGTCTGGTACAATATTTATCTTTTTTTTAATCGGCCATTTTCTCTAAAAGAAGATTTTTAAAAGATGAATATTGTGTATTATTTTTATTATATATATGAAGAGTCCATGGGAGAAAAAGAAATAATCACCTGCATTAAATTTTACAATATCAAATTTTAAGTTTTGAGTTTAGCCTTTGATCAGTCTATGGTTATTCTTCAAGTGCTTCTAACCTACTGACCCTCCATATTTATTGCTATTTCTTTTCACCACTTTATTCTTCTGAATCATATCAACTTATTGATGTTTAGATTATCATTTAGAAAAAAATGCGAGTGTTCTCCTTTTCTTCTCTGGATTCTTCATTCATTAGGAACTTGAAGATGGGAATGAATACCTTGAAAAAGGTTGCGAATAGGGTATTATATTATTATTATTTTTAATATTTAGCCTTTTTGGCACCTTTTCTAGAACTTTTTGAGACTACTTTCTTAAAATCAAAATGTCTCACTTGTGATTAATTTTATTATTCTTAGTTATCTTACTTTAGCAGTTGTTATATATTTCAGGGATCACTCCACTCCATTTAGCTGCAAGTCACACAAATTCTGATCAACTGCTGAAACTATTCCTCTCCAATCCTGAACTTATTCATAATGGCTTGGATTCCGCTGGTGACTCAGCTTTTGATATAGCAAGGCGGTCTGGGCGAAATGATATTCTATTTGAAACTGTTGAGGCTTGTTTCCTATAAGGCTATATTGTAAATGGTTGTATTTACTATTTTTAATTAAGTAATGTAATATTTTGGCTTACAATCTAAAAATTAATTTTGAATATTATGTCAGTTGCATTTTTGTTCTTGTGTTAATTTATTTTCAGAAATAAAATATTACTACTATTATTTTGTATTAATAGTTAAACATGATAATAATAATAAATATATATATATATATATATATATATATATATATATATATATATATTATATTTATATTTATATAAATTAATGCAGTTATTGCTGAGACATTGTTTAATATTTAAACAATGTGATTTCAAAATCGTTTAAACTAAAATTTTCTGTAAAATTTACTTAACTTATTTATTCCCTAAAAAAATAAAATGATTCAAAGGACCTTGAACATTCTTGATTTATTAATTTTAATAATAGAGGTTTCAAGCATTTGATTTAATGTTCAACAGGAAATACAGAACCAAATATATTCATTTTGAAAAAATACTTTAAATACATTGATTTTATCATATTTACTGTCTTGTAAATAATTTTTCATGAGACTTGTGTTTCATAAAATAATTTTATAAAGCGGCTAACCATAAAGTCATGGTTTGGTATTGAATAGAATGGAAAAAATTGATTTGATTACTTATCTATTTTAATGGTTAATGAACCCTTTAAACAGCCTTTTTCCCTATTCATTTCCCTCAGTATGATGATTGATTATGTCAGCCATACACAATTGCTTAAATCGTTGCTTACTTTTTCCTAATTTATGTGGGTCCATGCTTTTCAATTTAAATGGGCAGTTGCAACATATCCGTGTTATTAGAATCATATTATCTATTGGTACATATAGCTACTTTAGTTTATATGATGTGAAAATTCCGCTGAAATTTGATTTTCGTTTCTTTATTATGTTTACTCAGAATATTTTGATTTTCTCTGCTACAGTAATGTTACTTCGTGCATGTTTTCTAACAAAAGATTTTAGAAAATCATTAGAGCTTATGGAAAATATTTCTGATTTTGTTAATGATACCGAAATCAAGCTGATCATTTGGCCTTCAGTTGTTAGTAATGTTTTCATAATTTCTGCTGTTTCATATAAATCATATAAATTCTCCAAACCTCCTCTTTTCTATTTGTCGAATTTGCAGATATTGATCTTATTAAATGCTTTTACTGATGAATTTTCCATAATCTTACTCCTTTTAAGATTTCTTTCTGAAGTTTTAAATACTCACTTGGCTGCTGTTATTAACCGAGAGAATCTAGTTCCTATACTAAAAGCCCACAACATGCTTTGCACAGCAGTTCGTCACATTAATAACTTTTATTCTGTACAAATTCTATTTGTTATGGCAATGAGCTTCTTTTGTAGTATTACGTTTACCTATCTGTTAATTAATGAAGTCCTTCGTGGTGAAGTGGATGCATTGTCTATTTTGATGTGGGTGGTCGCTTTTCTACAGATGTCAGTTAAAATTATTCTATCAGCTTCATCTCTCACAAGCTCAGTAATAAGATTTTTATTAAGCGATGGTAATTGCACCAGTAGTAGGCATCTCTAAGGCAGGATCTCCATGTAATGTTCCTAGGGAAATGAACATAAGCTAAAATATTATTTTGACAACTTAGATAAATTACATGATTAACTTGAATAATATGTTTTGTTTATTTATTTAACCTCCCTTTATGCTGCTGTGGCTAATCGGTCAATGATACAGTGGGAGTCCTAAATTTTGCCTATCCAGGTTTAATTAGAATAGGGATCTTTAACGAGTACCTGACATCGTATAGGCTTGGGACCACCTTTTAACGTCCCCTCGAAGGATGGCATAACTAAGGATTTTTTACTCCCATTAAAAAATCCTAGGACCACCTGCGGGTTTGAACCTGGAGGAATCTTGGGCATAGAGGGCTGTTATGCTAACCACCATGCTGCAGGTAACCCCTATTTGAATAATCAGGAATTTTAAAATGAAGGAGAAGTTTGGTGGTTAATGTTTCAGAATTTTAAATGGTTTTGAACTCCTGTATTAAGTAGTAAAATTGCTTTGGTGCACAAAATAAGTTAACTATTCATTTCTTACTCTACTCAGCGTCATATTGAGAAAAATAATTTTATTTAAGACAATAATTGTCATTACTTGTTAATATGATTTAAAATAATTTACATAAAATTTCTATAGAAACATCTGTTTTATTAAAAAATCTATTATATTATTATCTAAAATAATCAGTTAGTTTTATCGGCTTTTTATCACTCTCAATTGACTATTAAAAGCTTGTGTATGAGATGATATTTTTTCTAAAATCTTTTGCTTTCCAACGGTATATCATACATGTATATTTCTGCTCTTATGTTCAAAAACGAAAAATTGCATTAAAAAAATATTTTTTTCTGTTTTCTCCTTTAGTTGGGTATTGAATTGATTCAATTTATATATTTACCTGTTTTTCATCAGCGTTAACAAGATAATATAGTTATTATTATTGAATCTACAAAATTAAAGGTACTTTAGGGAAAGAAAATTTAAAATATCGGTATTTAAGCCCTGTCAGACCATTTTTATCCAAATAAAACCTACATGATATTAAAGCCCATTAAATTTTACATCGATATAGCGAGTTTAATCAAAATCGTTGGAACCGTTTTCGAGAAAATCGAAAAAAGGTGCAAAATGCATAGTATAAAGTGCCTCTTCTGGTAAGCTCATTTTGATGAAAAAAGTTTTGTCACGTCTCGGGCGTATAGTTGTCTTAAATATGAAATTTCAGTTTCATAGGACTTACCGTTTCCGCCCGGGAGTTACCACACACACACACACACACACAGACCTTTTTGCGGGACTTGGTAATAACCAAATATGGACTCAGGGGACCCTAAAACGTGTATTTCTGTTGAAAACTGGAATTCGAAAAATTTCACAATCGCAATACTTCCCCTTACTATATATAGTAAGTGAAAGTAAAAATGAGTAAAGAAAAACTGCAATGGTAGTTAGAAATCCTTGTTTGATGGTTTTGTTGATGAATAACTCTTTTTTAAAAAAATCAATCTCTGGTGAAACATCTTATATATGAAGAAGAATTTAATATTTATACATTTGAAAATATCCCTCCAGAGAGTTTAACATACAATACTGAAGAATCTCAAAGCCGAATGGTGAATAAAAATAAATGTTCCTGCTCAGACAAAGTAGTAAATTCTACAATTGCAACTATGTGGCAGAACTTAACAAACTGTCTTAAACAGATTTTGAAATTAGTAATCAAGAGATTTTAATGGTGATCTCTCATAGTTACACTAATATCACACTCCCTCGGACCAATGGTAAAACTCTGCTCTGTTTCATTTATTATAAAGTATAAACTCTTAATGCCTACTACTGATGCAATCACCTTATTACTTCTATAACTTATACTTCAAATTATTTTCTATCAAAGATTCAACAAAAACTGCTTTTAATTTTAAATCAAGGAGAAAATGTTCAACGTTTTTATAACTATTCACCTTGATTGGTGATGTAACTAAACAACTTTTCAACCATAATCATTAGTATTATATATATTAGATAAATCTTTTCTTTTTTTTCAATCAGATACAGAGTTTTGATGTTCACCTTTATGAAATCTTGAAGAGTAGACCTCCATCATGGACTCAATTGGTAAGTTTTTAGAAAATCATCTAAGGTTAAATATAAATTTGTGAGCTAAACCAATATTATGGGGCTCATAGGCTAATTTATTTCTGTTTATTTTCACAAGTGCAATGGGAAATGAGATAAATCTATTGTAAGTTTCTAATATATTGGCTTAAATGAGTTTCAAATATATTTAAATAATCTTATCTATTTACCGAATACAATAAAAAAAAGGAGTAGAAAACATTATTAAAGATATTAAACATTATTTTTCTTTAAAACTTAAACCCGCTTTGAATATTTAATAAACACATTTTAAAGTATCCCAAAAAATAGTTATAAATAATTCTGATTAAGAGACTTTTAATTAGTTCTTAATCAATGTTCCTAAACTTTTGCTAATTAGGATCCTGAAGAGAGATACACTTTATTGAACAAGAACAAGCGATGCTGCCCAACTTAGTTGGGTTCCTTTATACACAGCATACTATTTTTCCTTAATGGACAATTTTTAATATAAAAATCATATCGTGCAATACACAAAAAAATAGATATTATTTTTTTTTCTTTTAACCTTTTTTTTCCTGAAATTATTTTTCTCATTTTATTCTTTTTTTTTTCCTTTTCTTGCTTATCTTTCATATTAATTAAAATATATATTTATATGTACTTAAAATATGTGCAAAATTCAAAAATTCAAATGTACGTAAAAAAAAAAAGAAAAAAAAAAGGGTCTTGAGGAGAATCTATGGGCCCAAAAAAACACTGGAAGGCTATAGGTTGAGTCTGAACCAGGAAATGTACAAGGAGATAAAAGACCTGGAAACCGAGATAAGAATCGAGACTAAGATTCTTTGGGCACATGGTAAGAATGGACCAAGGGAGACTGAACATGAGGATATTTGACCGAATCCGTGAATACAAGAGCATGGGAGGATACGCAAGGCAAATGAGAGAGGAAAAGGACAAATTAAAAATAACGGACAAGCACTGCCTGGACAGAGAGCAATATGCAATCACGGTTCTTGCGGAAAATAAAGAAAAATGGAAAGGTACTGCGAGGTTGGAGGAAAGGAAGCAAAAACACATAGAAATGATGAGAAGATACTGGAAGGAGAGAAAAGCGAAAATGAAGAAGCCAAAAAATAATGATATTCTTGTGGTCTTAAAGGCCGTTTCGTGAAAAAACAAAAAAAAAAAATCATAATAATCTTCACAACATGACATCCTACAACAACCATATGAAACTCCACTTCAACATAAAATCTGTAGCATATACAATAAAAATAATAAAATAAGATCAAATAATCCTAACACAATAAAAAGTTAAAAGATTAAAAGTTAAATAAAAATACACACGCCCATGTCCTTCCATCGATCCCTGCTTTACTCGCTATGAGTAAACGTGATGGTGTATAATTCCGAGGGAGTCAAGCCCTATGTTATCTGCTATCATTGCTACGTCCTTGACATTGACACCTATATCCTCCATGAAGCTCCTTGTTGAACTAGGTACAGTTCCGCGGGCTCCGAACCATAGGCGGAACTTTTCCTCGAGAAAAATTATACATTTTATGTAGATTTCTCTCTTTTTCCGTTTCCACTTTACTTGCCTGCTCAATGTCATTGGATTCTCAATGCCGTGGATTCGTTAATATCTAAATTTTTTTGCTATTATTTCCATTATAACTTATCCACATTAGAAAAGAAAATGATAGATGAATAGTTATGCGAAGACTATAAATTAGGTAATAGAAGGGGGAGCTGTACTGCTAATAGAAAAATTGCCCAGATTTGAACAAAATGTTCCCATGTGAAATGCAAAAATCATTTGCAAATTCCCCATATAATTTACAGGATCTTGAAAAACTGTTAGTGGTGACTCCTTATAATAAATTTATCTTACAAACTATAGGTACTCTAAGGGTTCAGATTGCAAACATTGGCACATTTTTAGGTCTGATTCTTCTCATTATAAAAATTATGATAGATATATTTATATCTCTCCACTTTTTAATATGTAAAATATATTTTCTATTAATGTATTCCCAGTGATGAAATATCTGCTAATGTTACATATTTCACTTTTTATACTAAACTGTATATTAACCTTGGTAATTATTTAAAGCTGATAAGATGGACCCAGTCGATCTATAAAAATGAATATGTACTGTTCCATTACCTCCTATTAATGATTTTGAGTTCTTTAATGTGTGAGGACAGAATATTCATTAGGAGTTGATGTGGTTAGCATCTCCCTACAAAATTAAGGGCTGTGATTCCCTTCATAGGTACTAATTTAGCCCACTAGACACTAGAGTGGATCTAGATAGTTACATTACTTACTGCCCAGCCAACAGCCAGTGCCTTATTCACAACACCTGAATTTCTGTATATTTTTAATGTGATAAACATTTACATAATCTGACAGAGGAAGGCACTAGCCACACAGCTATGGGTTCCCCATATAAATATTAATGTTTTTTTTTTATTTTATATTTTACTTGTATTTTCAGATTAAGGTTGAAGATTTGATGTTCGACAGAACTGTCAGGCTCACTGCTGCAGGATGTTTTGACCTCACAATTGAAAATCTTGGTTCAGTTAGTATTTATTTCATTTTTTTCTATGTTTACTAGCTTATATTTTAAATATTTTATTTGTGATTATGGTTTTAGGAATGAAAATTCATTTATTAAAAATGAATTAACTTGAATAGTTGATAACTAATGGCAGTATCTTAGATTGTGGTTATTTCAGTGTATATCATAACGTATATAGTTAGGGTTAATCTGTATTAGTGTCTTGAATTCATTAATATTTTCCCCCTTTTTCAACTAACATTTTATAACTTGTGCCCTGTTTCAATTCATTTTTTATTGATTTTGTAAAATTTAAACTATTTCCTGATTTATTTTTCAATTGTTTAAAAAATATATAATATAATCATTAATAAACAATGAGTTTGAATGTTTAAAAAAAAATGGCCATTCTTGATCTCTGTTGAAATACCTATTCGCCGGCTGATTTTTATACTAATCATTAAATTTATCTTGAATGATATAAGTTTGGTTAATCAGCCATAAACATTGTAGTATATAATTTTATCATTAGTTCTAGTATGTTTTTTAAGCTCTAAAAATCGATAATTTCAAGTCAATCAGATATTTTCTAATAGCTCAGTTGTTTTTATAACTGAAATCCAACTTAAAATAATTGCAGTTATTTTTATTTCAGATGATATCTATCGCTACAACTTATCTGATTTTACTAATCCAGATGGATTAGTTCCTGCCACAATGAGTTGTATTGTTATGCAATTAGTACTGTTAATATATATCTTAAAATACAAAAATGCTTCATTTGAATCAAATTAATTATAAATATCCCTTTGTGTTTTATGTTATTTCATTATCTCTATAATTAACTTCCACAATATTGTATATAATACTGGCACTCAGATTGATTGTAGAGCTACAGGCGAATTTCAAAGCATACAGGATTTTACATATTATTTAGGGCGTGATGAAAAATTAAATATTAGATAATGGTGATTAACTTTTCTTTTTTTTTTTTCCCTGTTTACATTTTACATTATTTGGTTCCTAAAACCATAGTAGCTAATTATTTTATTATTATTATTATTTGTGTTATTATTTTATCTTAGTATATTCTTCATCTTTTTATAAATCTATATTGTTTTAATTGTTATATTTTATTGAATTTATTATTAATTGTATTCAATAGATTATTATAGTTTATTAATATTATTCTTGAGTCTCAAAAATCCTATTTATATTTTTATCTAATCACATAGAAAAATAAATCGTAAGCACGATTTGCCTATAAGATAAACCATTAATCGTAACACTGGTGTGATGGGTATTAAATTATTTGTTAAATAGTGTACTAATAGATTACAAATGCTTTACTAATAGATTGAGTTGTTGAATGCTAGTGGTTAAATAGTTAAATTAATACTGGATTAAGTATCAATTATTCTGAAAAATTGTTATGAAATTATAATTGTTTTGTTTACTGTTAGAATTAAGAAAATAAATTATATGTTCAATAATTTTTACTTTCGCTTATCTATATATGAAATATACAGAACTCGCTATGTGGATGTAAAATTAAATGGGCTTTAATACGATGTAGGTTTCATCCTGATTAAAATAGTATGACAGGGCTTAAATGCTGATATTTTAAATTTTCTTCATCTATAGTACCTTTAATTCTATATATTCTATAAAAATAACTATATAATCTTGTTACCATTGATAATTAACAGCTAAATACGCACGTTGAGCGAATTTGATAAGCAGCTTAAGGAGAAAACTGATAAAATATTCTTTTTATGCATTTTTTTGTGTTTTTGAACACAACAATAGTAATATAGATGTATAATATACTGTTGGATAGCTAAAGATTTTAGAAAAAATATTATCTGATACACGGAATCCTAAAGAGTAATGGAGAGTGATGAAAATCCGATAAAACTGTTGTTTGGGTTCCCGAAAAGGGAAATTCATGTTGACCGTGTTGCAACCTGGCAGCTTATCAATGAAGCACTGCGCACCAATTTTATTTTTGAACATAAGAACAGTAATATAGACTATAATATACTGTTTGAAAGAGAAAGACTTTAGAAAATATATTATTTTATACACAAGCTTGTAAAATTGAATAAACAGTGATAAAAAGCCGATGAAACTAACTGATTGTCTCCCATGCCAAAGGTCACGGGTTCAACCCGCAGGTGGTACTCACATTAAAAAATCCTTAGTTATGCCGTCCTTTGGAGGGGACGTTAAAAAGGTGCTCCCGAGCCTGTTCGATGTCAGGTACTCGTTAAAGATCCCTCTCCTAATAAAACCTGGTTTGGCAAAATTAAGGACTCCCACTGTAGCATCGTCCGATTAGCCATAGTAGGGTAAAGTGACATTAAATAAATAAACAACTGACTGATTGTTTTAGATAATAAAATAATACAGTTTTTAATTAAACACATGTTTCTATATTAATTCAATTTAATTAATTCTTTAATGGTTTCACTCGTTTTTATCTCTATATATATTATATATATATAATAAATCTTGAAATAGGTTAAATAATCATATCATTTATTTATGTAGTACATATATTGACTAACAGGATATGCGAATAATAAATATAACATTTATTTATTTTTTTCTGGTGGACTGTCTCCAAATTGAATTATAATTACCAGATAAGTGGCAACTGCTCCCAACATCTGTAAAAAAAAAAAATAATAAAAATAATTGATAAGATTGTTTAAACAAAATATAAACTTGAAGTTAGCTTCTTGAATTAAGTTACTTACCGCAGTGAGTAAACTGTAATCCATTGTGAAGAACCCTCTAGTTGTAAATTCTATTTCCTTCCTCATGGATAGGTGAAGTCTTACCCTAGCCTTAACACAATAAAGACAGATTAATTACGATCAAAAATATCTTAAAAGTGTATCATGAAATGTACCAAGAAAATTGTAAACATGCACATAAACAATAATAACACTAACCATTATTGTCCTGAATAGTAAGTATTAAAGCTGTTTTTAGCTAGTCTCAAATATTCACACTCTTACTCTTGACAATGCATGTGTGAAGCTGTTGTAATATATTAGGTTGTTTCACATGAAATGTCCGTTTTTATAGTTTCTGAAATACATAAAGGATTTTGCAGGTCTCTGTTGTTTTCTTCGAATGTTTACATATTTAAAGTAAACAGTTACTAATCCTCTACCCTTTGTATTATAAACATTAGCTTCCCAATCAATTGCCCACTTTTTAGTATACCTCCAAATATGAACATGGAAACACGCGATTTTCGAGTAATATTTTTGTACGAGTTTAAACTGGGGCATTCAGCAGCTGAGGCCTCTAGAAATATTTGCAAGGCATTTGGGAAAGGGAGTGTTAATGAACGGACCATTTGCCGTTGGTTTGCTAAGTTTTCAGCTGGGGATACTGACTTGGAAAACTTGCCCTGAGGAAGACCTCCGTCCGTAATAGACAACGATGTCCTCAAACATACAGTAGAAGGAAACCCCTACCAAACAGTTAAAGGACTCTCAGCACAACTAAATGCAAGTGCATCTACCGTTTCCAGACATTTAAAGTGTATTGGGAAAGTAAAAAAGCTCGATACATGGGTACCTCATGATCTAGCTGAGCGGCAGCAAGACCCCATGTTTCAAAACATACCGTGCAAAAATTGAAAAAACTGGGCTACGAAATTCTTCCGCACCCACCATATTCTCCCGACTTGTCTCTAACAGATTACCACCTGTTCAGGAATTTAGACAACTTCGTCAAAGGAAAACTTTTTGAAAATGATGATCAAGTGAAAAGTGCGTTTTCAGATTTTGTTTCACTTCAAAGCTCAGAGTTTTTCAGTTCGGGGATAAAAAAGTTGGTGTCACGTTGGGAAAAATGTGTAGAAAAAGAAGGTAAATACTTCTAATAAAATTATCTTGTTTTCATATCGTATTTTTAATAAAAATCCTTTACCTTGAAAACGGACACTTCATGTGACACAACCCAATAGAAATATGAAGATATCAATGCCCTCATGAGAAACATTTTTCAAAAAGGGAAACACAATGCAAGAATATGTGTATAGTTGGTGGAATTTATTTTAATTAATTTAATTAACTGTAACTCTTTTGGCTTTCATGGATTGTTGCATATTCTTATAGGCTTAGTATTTTTTGTTTTGAATACTTTAAACAACTTTTTTAAATGTTCCCGTTAAGAATGTTTTAGGTCCTTTTGTTCTCTTGTTATTGTTGCAATAATCATTGCTCTAATAGCTTGGCGTATGTTTTATCATCATCCTTCTGGAGTGTACTGTCATTATATTAGTCAATCTATATGTTTGAAGTGTTAATATTACCCTCTTAATATATTTGAGAGGCCTATATTCCCAATAACGCAAATACAATAATAAAATAATATCTGCAAAATTGGACGCATGATAGTTTAATTTTCACCTCTGGATATATTGCCTCTTCTCATAAAAGTTGTGATTGTATACAAATTGTTAGCTGTAGGGATAAATAAGGTATTTTAATCCAAAAAAACAGAGCAATGAGAGCATATTAATGGAAGAGTCTGTAGGAGAAAAGAGGAGGGTGACATTTTCCTCTAATA
This sequence comes from Piezodorus guildinii, assembly GCA_023052935.1. Lineage (NCBI taxonomy): Eukaryota > Metazoa > Arthropoda > Insecta > Hemiptera > Pentatomidae > Piezodorus > Piezodorus guildinii. The sequence goes on along the minus strand of CM041296.1, from coordinate 70,693,065 downwards.
TCACATATTGAATAGAATAGATTTGAAAAAAGAACTTTAAAAACTGATTTTCAAGAAATGTGATTTGGAGGAATCTCCTCTAATTTTTTTTGACTTCAGTTAATATGGGAATTTACTTACACTTTGTGACAAATTACTGTTCATCCCATCAACTAATGTGTTTCTAAGAAGAGAGTTGAATTCCTCACTCTGAAAAAGGAAAATATCAAGTTTTTATTGACTGTTAAGCATTACTATAGTATGAAGTTTTTATAAATTGAACATGGCACACATAAATTACTACAATAAAAAACTTAAGTTAAAATTTCCCACAATATCAGAGATGTATAAAGAAATCACCTTTATGGAATCAAGTTTGTATGGTTAAGCCTTAAAATAAGATTTAACGATTTTGTCCGATTGAAATTTTATGCTAAATATCTAAATTTGTCTAAGAATTAATGTTCAATGAAATGTATTTGTATAGTGTTATTAAGGATATTCCTAGATTCGCTTATTAATAGTAATTATTTGGAAAGCGAGGAGTATTGTTAAAAATTGTGTTTAATCTAAGTATAATTTAAGTTTCTCCTTGGAGGTTGCATGCCCTAATATTCCCCAAATAGGAAGTGCAGCCAGCAGAAAAAGGAATTGACTAAGCCTGTTGTGCCCTGGTTATCCTGATGTGTTAGGATTTTCTCCATTTATGTTATTATCTGTACAAGGGTTTCTTTTAATGGCAAATATGAACATATCTTTTCCAAACATTTGGAAATCCATTAAGCAGTTTTAGAGAAATTTGTTCTTTATCAGGGCCTGTCAAATTTATATTTATGGAACTAAAAGATCAACCACTTTAATTAGTTAGTGTATCAAAGCATGTTTAGTGAATAATTTATTTATTTTAAAAATACATTAAAATCTTAGGTATTGAGTTTGGGTTCTGAAGATTGGTATGAATTGGTCCAACGTTTATGAAACCTTAATAAAAGGAAGAAATTTTCAAACTTTTTACAGCTTTTCCTGTTCTATCTCCTGAAAAAGTGAATGAATTTTCACGATTTAAACTATTTTCGCTCTAATCAGGGATAGTATAAAATGTATGTTTTGGCATATAGATGGCCACATTTTGTAGGTAACAACTTTGACACTAACTTTTTTTTAAAAATATAAAATGTGATTTTCATTTTGGTCACTACTAATTTTGTTACATCTTTTATTTTTTTTACAATTGTTTTTCTCCAAATTGTTATTCTCCAAATTGTTATTTGCCAATTGCAATAAGCAAATATGTTAACTTCCGAAAAGTAGGTTAATTCAAGGCATATCTAGGCCATCACCTCAAAAGTCGTCGGGATGATTTGTAAGGATTGGTGTTGGATTTAAGTGTTTAGGAGGATGGGTTTATGTTGTAAGTCAGTCTGTCGTGAAATTTTTAAAAAATAGTCTGTGGCTGTGTCTGAAACTGTATTACCAAGTGCTTGTGAAGTAATTTGTTGGTTGCATAAAACGGTGCATCCACGATTTTTCGTAACATTTTCGATCGGAGAGACTGAATTATTTGGATGTTAGAGGTTTTGGCAGATCCCCATAGCTCTTTCCGTATATCCATAAGGATTTGATCAGTTCTTTGTAAATAGTAATTTAGGTGTTCAAAGATAATTTTGATCGTTTGTCAAGTAGGCGGGATAATAGTCCAAATCGTCTGTTCAGCTGTTGTCTTCTAAGTCTAATGTGGGTCCTCCATGTCAGTCTTTTGTCAAGTACAGTCCCAAATATCGTACTTCTTCCCATATTGTAATAGGTTTATCTTCGAAATAGACTGCTGGACATTCACCATGATTGAGCGTGAAAATTTACTCTTAGATTGATTCATTTCCACTTTCCATCTTTTAAACTTTTAGCCTGATAACTGGATAAATCATCAAGGTGGTTTAGCAACAGGAAAGATGCCAGAACTGGGTTTTGATGGGATGTCAGAAGTGTGTCGTCTGCAAAAGTGGCTAGTGCAAAATTTTTATATTTTAAGTATAAAATGGATTGGTGCAATTGAATCAAAATCATTTTCCTGTAAAACGTCACATTGAATTTTGAGAGTAATTATAAATTTCCTTACTTCATTTACTAAACATACGCAGGTATGTACCAGCCGAAAAGTTGTTAGGGCAGGAAGAATGCATTGCATAGCAAACCACATCTTTCTATACGGCACAGACTCATTGACTATGAGGAAAGCATTACTTGTCACCAGGATAAAGTTCCCTGCGATCATCACCAGCAGCTGTAAAAAGTAAGAAGTTTAATCATTATTAAAATTGCAAGTGAAATCTTATCCAGGTATGATTAAGTTCCGACAGGTAGAGTTGGTTCTGATACTTTTTATTGGTGCGAATATTTCCTGTCAAGTTCTGGACTGTTACCATGGTTAAAATTATTTTCAATTATTCATCTAATTTTAATTAAAGTTATAGTTGCTTTCAATTAAAGTTGAAAAAAACCATCTTTTGTCCTGAAAGGACTTTTTATTTATTTTATACTTAAAAGGACATCGGTGATAGCGCCTGTTACTTCTTTCTAGTGTTTCACTCCCTTAACCTCCTACAGTTAATCACCAGCATACTAGTAAGTTGTCGCTTTTGGTTTAATTTGTTTTAGTAGGATCTATTGGGTTGATGCAAAATTAATACAGGTTTCCTCTATTGCAATATCTTAATTCCAATTGTGTAAACAAAGCTAATCCTAACATTGATCATTATTATACCAAAACAAACCTTATCTAATACCCTCTCTTTCACCATGAATTTGTTTAGTAAAATCGTTTTGTTCAGTGTGTTCAAAGGTCTTGAATCGAAAATGTCAAAGTGCGATTTTCGTCAAATTTATTTTTACGAATTTAAATTAGGGCGCAGCGCTGCGCAAACGGCTCGTAATATTAATGAAGTGTGGGGTCAGGGGGCTATTAATGAGTGCACGGTGCAGCGTTGGTTCCAGAAGTTTCGTAGAGGAGATTTCTACCTCGAAGACAAGGAAGGTCGGGGCCGTCATCTTGCTCTGGACAACGACCAGCTGAGGTCAAAAGTGGAAGAAGACCCAACCAAAACCACACGAGAAATGGCGGCGGAACTCGGAACTCAAAAATTGCAACGTCTTTGCCCAGCATTGATGAATCGGAAGGGGCCGATCCTGCTCCACGATAACGCCAGACCACACGTTGCACAACCAACGCTTCGACGACTGCACGAGTTGGGCTACGAAGTTCTCCAACATCCGCCTTATTCACCTGACCTCTCTCCTACAGACTTCCACTTTTTCAGGCATCTGGACAACTTTTTGAGGGAGAAAAATTTTCAAAACCAGGACGACATTGAAAATTCTTTTCGTGATTTCATTGAGTCCAGGGATTCGGATTTTTTTTCTGGTGGAATAAGAAAGCTTGTTGAACGTTGGCAAAAGTGCATTGATTCAGATGGAAATTATTTTGATTAAATATATATGGTTAAAGTAAAGATATGGCGTATTTACAATACCTATTAAAAACCTGCATTAATTTTGCATCAACCCAATATTTCGATTCAAAATTGCTTTGTATTCAATATCCAAACCATATCAACTCTTTATGTATACATGGTTTGCTGTGATACAAACTACTTACCTATCAACTTATCGAATACTAATTTTAATTAATAATACGGTTTAATAAGCAATAACTATATATTATAAAACGTTATTTTCGAAATTTTACTTTCACTTACCTATATATGAAATATATAGTAAGGGAAAGTAAGAAAGTTCCCTGAGTCTAAATGACCAAGTCCTGCAAAAAAGTCTGTGTGTGTGCGGCTTAACAGAAAAGCAATTTTATACCATGCATTTTGCACCTTTTTCCGATTTTCTCAAAAACGGCTCTAACGATTTGATTAAACTCGTTATATTGATGTAAAATTTAATGGGCTTTAATATCATGTAGGTTTAATTCTGATTGAAATAGTATGATAGGGCTTAGATGCCGATATTTTAAATTGTCTTCCTTTAAATTTCATAATTGCACTGATGAAGGACGGCTAAATATACAAGTTGGACGAATTTGATGAATAACTAAAGGATACAATAGCAATCGTATATTTTTTAAATGAAATTTTTGTTTTGTTTTTTGTAATAAGAACTGTAATATAGATGTATAATATACCGCTGAAAAGAGAAATATTTCAGAAAATAATATTATCTGATACGCAAAGTTGTAAAAGGTAATATAAAGTGACGAATAGGGAATAAACTTATTACTGATTAACAATTTAATATAGTTCTATTATTTAATCTAAATCATATGTTTCCAACGAAAATGAATACACGTTTTATTAAAATCAACTTTTTATTGGGTTGATGCAAAATTAATGCAGGTTTTTAGTAGGTATTGTAAATACGCCATATCTTTACTTTAACCATATATATTTAATCCAAATAATTTCCATCTGAATCAATGCACTTTTGCCAACGTTCAACAAGCTTTCTTATTCCACCAGAAAAAAAATCCGAATCCCTGGACTCAATGAAATCACGAAAAGAATTTTCAATGTCGTCCTGGTTTTGAAAATTTTTCTCCCTCAAAAAGTTGTCCAGATGCCTGAAAAAGTGGAAGTCTGTAGGAGAGAGGTCAGGTGAATAAGGCGGATGTTGGAGAACTTCGTAGCCCAACTCGTGCAGTCGTCGAAGCGTTGGTTGTGCAACGTGTGGTCTGGCGTTATCGTGGAGCAGGATCGGCCCCTTCCGATTCATCAATGCTGGGCAAAGACGTTGCAATTTTTGATTCATGCTGTCAATTTCTTGACAGTACTTGTCAGCAGTTATAGTCTCACCTCGATTGAGAAAGCTTTGACCTCAGCTGGTCGTTGTCCAGAGCAAGATGACGGCCCCGACCTTCCTTGTCTTCGAGGTCGAAATCTCTGCGAAACTTCTGGAACCAACGCTGCACCGTGCACTCATTAATAGCCCCGGACCCCACACTTCATTAATATTACGAGCCGTTTGCGCAGCGCTGCGCCCTAATTTAAATTCGTAAAAATAAATTTGATGAAAATCGCACTTTGACATTTTCGATTCAAGACCTTTGAACACACTGAACAAAACGATTTTACTAAACAAATTCATGGTGAAAGAGAGGGTATTAGATAAGGTTTGTTTTGGTATAATAATGATCAATGTTAGGATTAGCTTTGTTTACACAATTAGAATTAAGATATTGCAATAGAGGAAACCTGCATTAATTTCGCATCAACCCAATATATTTTTCAAATTGAAGTATATTTAATAGATTTTATATTAATTTTAACAGTTGAGGTAAGTTCGATTACAATGTCGTGTGTTGCCTGCACCAGATTTTTTAAATTTTTTTCTTATTGTAGGAATTTTATAAATGATAATTTTTGTTGTTTTATTTTCCTTAGGATAAAAATAGATTATTTAATAAATGTCATTCAATGACCTGTATTCCATATGCTTCGGACAACACTCCAGAAGCCGAAGCTAGTCTTTCGTAAGCCACAACAGATGCTTCCAGTTGTTCCAAAGTAGGCTTGGAAAATACGCGATTCAATTCCACCATTGCGTCTGTCAATATACATACCAAACCTGTAAAACCCAACAGACTTTCTGTATAATTAGGTAGTATTCTTTCAGACAGCCAAACAAATGAATTTTAACTTTTTTACCTAACCAAATACATTGATACTTGCCTGAAAAATGATCGACGAAACCAATGGAAGCAAAGTTCAAGTAGTAGGTTCCATACGTAGCCTTTGTGTACTCGATGCTGTCGTAAGCTGTTATCTTTCCGATCAGGACGCTAATTAGGGTCAAATGGTGGATCAGCGTCCACAAGTAGCGGGAGGAGAAGCTTTTAGGGTGCGCCATGATCTGATGGCACTTGAGCACGATGGCCAGCCAAGAGTTGAGCCTGCGGCCGATGAAGACCATGGCCAACATGGTGATTACCGTCGTGACGGTCCAGACGGTCAGCTTCACCTTCGTAAAGGTGTAATCGACGGCGGTGGTGGCGTAGGTGGGTTTGTCGATGGTGAGGATCTTGACGATCCAATAGACGGTGACCACCAGTATGGCCGTGAAGTAGACCAGCCTGGCGATCGACAGCCGGAACAGGTTCCCGTCCAAAGAGTAAGGGAAGATGCCGTAGACCTGGGAGGTGAGGATGGCCCGCCGCAGCACCCCCGAGAACTTAGCCTGCTGTATGTCTCCTCCTGCCATGTCTCTCTTAGAACTGAGACTGAGCGCGGTTGTGTCTTCGTCGATTCCGTGATGGGAAAGGACTTCCAATTACCATCCAATAGAATACGTTTAGAGTGTATAAAAAAAGTAATTTCTTAGTGATGGGCTTCTTCTTCAAATGGATTACATAAATCTAATATTTACTTTTACTTACTCATATGAAATATACTTCCTTCTATTGAAAAGAAAGGTTTTGCGATCGTTAACAATTTTCAAGCTGAGTTTTCTACATAAATACATGCTTTATCACGTTCACGCCGGGGCGAATATCTACGTTTTTTCCCTTGAAGCAGGACTTTCTAACCTACTTACGCTTCGTGGGATGAGTTTAATGTGATATTGTTTTGATAACAGTATTGATATACACATATGACTTGAAGGAGTAATTATGGAAATATTAAAAAAAAAATTCTTATATTATTATTTATTATTAAACATAATTCTATATTATATGTTATTTCTTATTTATGGGGATAGAAGTATGAAATGAAATCAACCGATGAGAGTCCTTTAAGGGAGAATGTTGAAAGTTATAAAATATTTAATAAATAAACCCTTATGCTTTTTCATTCCTACAACATTTAATGTTTAATTATTGAAATGGCTCTAGCCCTTTTGTTTTAAATCTTTATATCTATGCATAAAGACAAAGTTTATAATACCAACTAAGCCTTATCCCCATTGAAATAGTCTGATAGGACTGAATTACGAATTTTTAAAGTGTTCTTACTCAAGTTACGGGCTTTCTCGGTGGATAAGGTAGAGACCTATTGATATATAGTATTTCAGTTGTGGGCTATCTATGTAGAAGATAGGGACACCCTCTTCGTTCTCACTCAGACTCTAAGAAATGGGTAGCCGAATTCCAGGAGAAATCTAGCGGTTGGTCCTGATTTCGGTTTAATCGCTGCCTTGCATAGCTGTTGTCCTAGAAATATCACGAATCCCTAAATGTAGGTAATAGGACGATTAAGACCCCTGATGAGTCGTAGTGGTTTAGTCCGTCTGTCCACCGTACGCCGCACAGAGCGGTATTTATAAGTTATTTTTAAAGATAGAGAACAATTTTTTTTAGAGTTTTCTAATCAGGATTTTTTAACTAAAAAAAAAAATTGAAATTTTATTCTCAAATACACCCATAACTTAGTTGCTTTTGAAGATATAGAAAAATATGTATGAAGTTTTGAGATCAGGACACCGCGACGACCAAAAAAAAAAAAAAAAATATTATATTAATATGGTAGATATTTTTCGCCCACAACTCAGTTATCTTTACGATATACAAAGAAAAAATAATTCTTATTGGTGATATTTAAAAACAAAAAGGATGGAAATCGGTTAAGAACTAGCAGAAAGAACTTAGCTGTAGTGGTTGATATTTTTCCTTTGATTCATTTACCTCTACTTATATTAGTCAATAGCCTGTAAACAGCTATATAAACTGGTTATACCATAATATAGTTATTTGGAAATATAAACTATTGTTAATAAATCCAGAGTTTTTATTAGATATAATTGATTGTTTCTCATTATTTGTAGTAATAAAAACACTGTGCGCGGAACACATCTAGTAACATCTTGGATGTATAATTGTCTCATATATGAAATTTCAGTTCCATACAACTTTTCATTTTCGTTATAGACTTACGACACACACTGTCCTTTTCACGCGACTTGGTTATTTGGACTCAGGGGACTCTAAAACATGTATTTCCGGTGAAAACTCGAATTAGAAAATTTTCACGATCGCAGTGCTTTCCCTTACTGTATATTTCATTTGTAGGTAAGTGGAATTAATAGTGAAATCATGCAAAGAATTAATTAACATGAACTCTAAAATATTCAAAACATTTTTATTTTATCTAACAGGATATAATACCTAAATTTCAGAACACCAATCAAGAAGCACCGAATAGTGAGCCAGCTTAGGGTAGCCAACTTGACAAGACCGGTAGTGTACAGTGAGGGGAAATCCTATAAACTAGAGGGGGATGAAAACTGCACTGTGTGTAATTTACAAAAGCCGGAAAATCTATATCATCTTTTGATAGAATGCCCAATGTATAAAGATCTTAGGAAGATCTTAATATAAATATATTAATGAGAACAATAATTCAATTTTAGGAAATCTACTAACAATTGTGTAGAAACTAAATGACATTTTTTACTATACAGTGGGTAGTTTAAAAATTAGATCGTTCATAATAAATGAATAAGGTTCATGATATAGATTTTCCGGTTAATGCCTTATTAAATTTTTATTAAAATGTGAAGTGAGATTACTTGTGTTTATTTGTTTTTTCTTTTACTTGTTTTAATAAAATTGTTTACTTAATTTTAATTGTTTAGAATAATTTACACAACATTATAAATTTGAAACATTTATATTTTCACAAAGGATAACTTTAAATTCCTCAATTGTTCTTTTTTTTGTTTTGTATGTGTATTTTTTTGTGTTGTTTTTTATTTTTGTATTTGATTTTAAAAAAATACGCTTTACTTTTTATTGTATATTCACAATGCCTGTAAATAATCTCCAATTGTTTTTATTTTTTTTTATTTTTGTATTTATAAGATATGAACTGTATTGACCAACTCCTTTTGTATGGGGATTACCCCGAAAACAAATAAATATTATTATTATTATCTAACAGGATATTGGAAAGTTTAATGGTGTCCGTATTTTATAATGGAAAATAGGCCACAAAATAAAATTAGTTACATAAAAGCATACTTTTTTTTTTTACTTTTACTTACCGAAACATGAAATAAACAGGAACGGTTTCGTATTTGAGACAGTGCACTCAAGATGTTACAGTAACTTTATCACTAAAATCGGCTGACCAAAGGGCAACTTTATGCTATGTATTTTGTACCATTTTACGACTTTTTCAAAAAAAGCTTTAACTATTTTGATTAAACTCTAGTTTCATTCTGATAGAAATAGTTAAATACTGAATACTAAAATAAGGCTTAATTTCCAAAATTTCTTCCTCTAATGTACCTTTAATTTTGTAGATTCGAAAAAATTAACTATATCATCTAGGTAGCTTTAACCAACAAAAAAAAAAATTTTGGTGCGCGCAACATATGACTTTCACTTACCTCCGTGGTTATAATCTATTTAAGAATTTTTAAAAACATTTAAAGATGAAAATAAATTGTTAAGGAATTATTTTAATTGAAACATGTGTTTTATTAATTATCTATTATATTATTATCTACGACAATCAGTTAGTTTTATCGGCTTTCCATCACCCCCGTTAACGTTTACAATTATATTTATACGATGACATTTTTATTAAAATCTTTAGCTTTGCAATGGTATATTATACACCTATATTACTCTTTTTATGTTCCAAAACACAAATATTGCATGAAAAAATATTTTAGCTCTTTTTTCCTTTCGTTATCAAAGGGCCTAGCCGGATAACCACGTGAAATCTGTATTACCACCAAATTTATACCATTGAGTCACACCTATGAGAAACAACCTTACGCAAATTTTTAGCCCCTTAATCCCAACAGGAGGGAAGTTATGGCAATATTTAAAGAATGGATAATTTTTAATGTTCGTAAAAAACGAATAGTTCCACTCGTTAACGAAGATAGTGTTTTTTTTTCTCGAAAATTCCATGCAAATCTGGCATCACAGCTTTTTAGATTAACATATAATAATATGAAAAAATATATATTAAAAATTTTTTTGTAGTTATATTTTATAAAAAAAAATATACATATTCATCTAATATAAGATATTTACAATGATAGGTATAATAAATAGTATGTATGTGGATAGTGTGTACCTAATATCTAATGACATTACGATCCTACAGCTCTATCAATATTCTTCATGCGTGACCAGCTACTACTCAGAGTGCTGAAAAACTGCTGCTTTTATTTTATTTTTTCACTATTGGGTACATTTTAGATCAACTCGAAAAATATATATATATTATGCAGGACCCTCCAATGAATTAAATTAGCAAAAAATTGTTGGTGTACCAATCCAAAATATTTTTGAAAAAAATTTTGACTCACTTTTTCGAAATAAAAATTAAAAAATTGTAATACACGCGGGGGCAGATTTCACATGCTTATCCGGCTAGGCCCTTTGTTTAGCTTATGTATTAATCCGTTTTTTATCTATGTTAACAAGATTATATTATTAATTTATTCAAATGTACAAAATTAGAGGTACTTCAGAGAAAGAAAATTTAAACTATCGCTATTTAAACCCTGTCATACTATTTCATTCAGAATGAAACCTACATCATATTAAAGTCCATTAAATTTTACATCCATATAGATAGGGGGTTTAATCAAAATCGTTAAAATTGTTTTTGAGAAGGTCATAAAAATGTGCAAAATGCATGGTATAAAGTAGATCTTTCGGTCTGCCGATTTTGAAGAGAAAGTTGCAATACTTTCCCATACTATATATTTCATGTATAGGTAAGGGAAAGTAAAAACGAATAATTAAACAAGAATGATTTTGATGTGCAACTAAAGGAAAAAGGAACAAAATTGTATCTTTTTGTCTACATGTCACAATGGTCATAATGATAATTTGATCACTATTTAGTAATATTTAATTTCATAATCATATTTATTGACTAATTTAAATATTTCCAAATGCTTGAACTAGCAAGTGTGAAGTAGACTCTTATTTTTAGTTATTGGTTCTGAAGATGAGGCATTTTGGACCTCGAAACGTTAAGGAATAATAAATGATTTATTAATGTAATAATAAATAAATTTAAAAATTAAAGAAAGTTCCAAATAAATTATTTAGTATAATTATACTCTTCAATTTTAGAAAATTGAAACTAGAAGAATAGTCATTTAGATATATAATATATCGTTGGAAAGCTAAAGATTTAAAAAAAAAAAGTTATCTTAGATACAAAGTTATAATGGGGATATAACTGAGTCATTGTTGCAGACAATAATTTCTTTCCTTAGATTATTTAATCTAAAATAAATGTTTCCATCGAAACTGAATGTTTTACTTTATATTTTTTTCAACTTGATTTAAAAGTTCTTGAATTGATAATAACAAGGGCGGTGAGCGAAAGTCCTGTGTTGCGCGCACCAAATTGTTTCTTTAACTTACCTATATATGAAATATATAGTAAGGGAAAGTATTGCGATCGTGAAAATTTTCGAATTCCAATTTTCATAGGAAATACGGAATAAGTTTTAGGGTCCCCTGAGTCCAAATAACTAAGTCCCGCAAAAAGGTCTCTGTGTGTGTGTGTGTGGTAACTCTAGCGCCGAAACGAAAAGTCATACGGAACAGAAATTTCATATTTAAGACTACTATACGCCGAAATGTTTATTTATTTTATTTATTTAACGTCACTTTATGCTACTATGGCTGATCGGACGATGCTACAGTGGGAGTCCTAAATTTTGCCTATCCAGGTTTTATTAGGATAGGGATCTTTAACGAGTACCTGACATCGCACAGGCTCGGGACCACCTTTTAACGTCCCCTCCGAAGGACGGCGTAACTAAGGATTTTTTACTCCCATTAAAAAATCCTAGGACCACCTGCGGGGTTGAACCCGTGACCTTTAGCATGGGAGGCTGTTACGCTAGCCACCCAGCTACAAGTGATCCCCATGCCCGAAATGTTACAGAAACTTTTTTAATAAATTCGGCTGACCGGAAGTGGTACTTTATACCATGCATTTTGCACCTTTTTATAATTTTCTCAAAAACAGCTTTAACGATTTTAATTAAACTCGCTATATGGATGTAAAATTAAATGGGCTTTAATATGATGTAGGTTTCATTCTGATTGAAATAGTATGACAGGGCTTAAATGCCGATATTTTAAATTTTCTTCATCTAAAGTACCTTTAATTCTATAGATTCTATAAAAATAACTATATTATCTTGTTACCATTGACAACTAACAGCTAAATATGCACGTTGAGCGAATTCGATAAACAGGTAAAGGAGAAAAACAACAAATATTTTTTTATGCATTTTTTGTGTTTTTGAACACAACAATAGTAATATAGATGTATAATATACCGTTGGATAGCTAAAATTATTAGAAAAAATATTATCTTATACACAAAGTTATAAAAGGTAATGGAGAGTGATAAAAACTAACTGTTGTTTTGATTCCCGAAAAGGGAAATTCATGTTGACCGTGCAGCAACCTGGCGGCTTATCTATGAACACAGAGCGCCAATTTTGTTTTTGAACATAAGAACAGTAATATAGACGTATAATATACCGTTTGAAAAAGAAAGACATTAGAAAATATATTATTTTGCACACAAACTTGTTAAATTGAATAAAGAGTGATAAAAAGTCGATAAAACTAACTGATTATTTTAGATAATAATATAATAGAGTTTTTAATAAAACACATTTTTCTATTAATTCAATTTAATTAATTCTTTAATGGTTTCACTCGTTTTTATCACTAACTGTATTTGGAAATTCTTTATTCGATTTTAAAAACGAAGGTAAGTAAGTGAAAGTCGTGTGTTGCCCGCACCAGATTTTTTTTTCTATTTGAAAAAATAAAGAAGCAAAAGCAAGGCCATAAAATATAATAATAAATAAATGTACCTATCAATAGCATTAAATTCATAAAATATTAATTAAATAATAGCTATTTATACTGTTATAAATTAATGTATATTGAGCTCGGAAAGAACATTGTATTAAATTATTTTTTAAAGATTAATTAATTATTTCCATTGGTTTAATTTTTTTTCTGTAATGTTTGAATATATTTGAAATTTATATAACAGGCTTTAAATACTATACCATCATTAATGTCATCGAAATTTTAAACAAGTTTGCAATTACATCCAAAACGCATGCCCTTTATTTGAAGACTTAAGTTGCAACATTAAAATAAAGCCTAAATATGATTGTTTAAAGTGATACAGGAGCGCTAGTCAGTATTTCGTGTTCATTGATCATTTCGTTTATCGTTGCCGAAACATAAATTGGAAAAAAGGCGATGCAGATGATTGACAATGGCCCTGGAAGGAGGGGGTCCGCGGAGTGCAGGATCGATTGCCTTTGTGGAGGGGGTTATCGACCGCTCCCTGACGTCAGAGGGTCCACATGAAGGAGGACCAGGAGTACAACATCAGGTTCGTCAAGTCGGTGGAGAGGCACCGCTGCGTCTACGACTTCACCCTCGTCGACTACAGCAACAGGGAGAGGCAGGAGAAGGCATGGCAAGAGATCGCCACCGAAATGTCCTCCTCAGGTGAGTGTCGTGTGTGGGATCGATACAACGTGATACACAAAACGGGGTAACAGCTGGCAACCTACCCTCAGTCAACCTGCCAGTGGCACTAGGTAAGTGGCCTCTTCTCTAATCAGGAATAGTCTGCTTCCACATCGTTCCGGGGTCGAATACCTTCAAACCTAGCAAGTGTTCAAGACTGTATTCGCAAGGGTACTCATAAAGTAATTATTATACTCTTATTTAAGAAAAAACACTGTTGCAGATACTCGAGGAATTGTTAGGGCATTAGTCCTGGAACAGTAAAATCACTGTAGTTGTTATCACAGATTTGGAGCAGAATTGTCGGGTTCAGGAGATGTTTCTTAAACTTAAACTTGACAGTCCTTTTTCCTTCCATTGTAATAATAAACTCTCTACTAACATACTATATAGAAGGATTAAATATATCTATTGTTTTATTTTCAAAAGCTGAAACATTTCTGTTTAGTTACAGCGCACAAAATATTATCACTTTATTAGCTGCAAAATAGTTCCAATAATGTCGTGACATACTGTGTTGTACATGACAACAGTGCCCCAGACACCTTTAATCAATAGTTGGTGAGCACCTGAAAGTGTAGTTATAGGTATTAAAAATGCATGTGCAATGTTGTTTTCGCGTCTGCTCATTTGACAGAACGTCAATATCGGATCTTAAAAAAAAAAAATAAATAAATAAAAAGAGTATATTAGTAAATAATCACACACACATACATGTATGCGTTTATTTTTCAATTAGATTACATATAAATTAGTACATATATTAAATTTTTCGATTTTTGACAGACGGTAAAAATAGAAAACATTAGATATATTGTATGAAGTATATTTGTTTGTTGCTTCATGGATATGTACTATTAGAGATGTTTGTATAAATAAAGATAAGAATAAAAACAGATTAAGATATCTGGCCCCTCTTTTATTATTAATTACGTTTTGGAGACGAGAATCCCGGAGTTGCGCGGTGGAAGGGTCCCATATCGTGCAATCAACGGTCGCAGTCTTTATCAGTCGCTGCCCACGCTACGCTTCCAGTAAGAGACGTCACATTTTTAATTATTCTCTAACTCCATTGTGTAAAGACGTTTTGATTGAATTGTATACTCTTTCTTAATTTAATGCTCATTTAAGTTGATTCTGTCTTTATAAGTTTTCAACAGACGGCGATTGTGCTTTAAAAGGAGTCAGAATTGCATAATGAAAATTCTGATATAGCTTTCCCAGTCGAACAAAGCACATTACAAAAAGGTTATATATTAAAAAAGTATTAGAAATCAAGGCACTGCCTATTTTGAGATTTTATTTTGCTGAACCTGGAAAGCGATATCTATCTCGTGCGCTCTGAACCCAAAAATATGTTTTAAATTCAAAATCAGTATGATAAATTTATTTATTTCACTTGTAGAACTGTAGTGGCTGAATCCATTCTAGCTGCATTGGTCTGTAAGCTAGTAACTAATCAATCTAAGCGTCCTGTAAGTAGAAATCTCGTCGTATTGAATGCATGATGAAATGATCGGACTTGACATCATTTCAGATTTTGATAACATTTTATATGTTTTATCCTAATATTTGTTATTATATATATATATATATATTATTTATATTTAATTGGTCTATGTTAACTGCTTAAATTTACATAATGCAATTTTACTAGTGGTTACATCCTCGGACTTCCCGGAAAAACACGCTTGCCCAATTGGAAAAAAAAATGTTTTTGTTATTTGTTGTTATAATTGTTTTGGATTGCTTCTACTTTTAAGGAAAGTACCGATTTCAGAAAAGATAAATGAATCCATTATCTATACATTTTTCGATTCTTTGAAGAACCATACACCTAACTTTACGGCTCTCGGGTACATATGACGTCAGACGAAGGCCCTAAGATGCTTGTGGGAGCAGGGTTGGAAACTGCTGCAATATCTGACATATATAAGCAGTAATATTTATATTGTACTTTATCGATGGATCTTGTGTTCTAGAGCTTAACGGAATTAAGTAACGTTTAGATAGCCACGGTTCTTCCAATTAACAAGTATGGGCATTTATATTATTTCTCGAAAGGATATATTTGCTTGATATTTTTTCTCGCTATTTTAATTGTTAATTTCACTTTTAATTATTAATTTTACTTCCACTCCATCAATAAAGCTGCTTTGGCCCATCTTCCTTCTTACAGAACTACACACCTTAGGTCCATATCGTTATCAAATCTATTTCCAACTATTACTTTCTCTTACAGATACGCAAACGTATGTTTCCTTTACTCGCCTATTTTTCTTGCACCTCCCAAGCAGGAATAAAATGAGGATTGATGATTACTTATTCAGTATCACGTTTATCAAAGTTCATCGCTATGCTGATATTTTTTATTTTGTCTTCGATCTCGGACTATTTTCAAAGGAGGATTCCAATTCCGTTTCCAGAATTGGGTGTCAGATCGCGCATACCAATATAGAAAATTCTTTTATTTTTCAGAGCTTGACGGAATGAAGTTATGTTTAAATAGCCATAGTATTAAGAATTATACCTGGAATTATTAAATATTTAAAATAACTGTTTCGATTTCGATGTCTTAATTATAGCCCTCCTAACAGGCATCTCTTAAAATTTAATCGAGTTTCAATTATAGGTCTTGAGATTAGACCAAACGGTTCTTAGAAATGTAATTAATCCCTTTTAAAAAGGTAATGAACATAATATATAAAAGCATCAGAAAAATGTGTATATGTCTGTTTATGATGACTTGTTGGAAAAGTATAAATAATTATCCATGTTTCAGTATCCGACTGCAAAGAACGTTGGAGAAACTTGAGAGGCTGCTTGACGCGTCATCTCAAGAAGAACGGCGACAGTGGTCGTTCAAAAAAACCTTACTATCTGACGGAACACATGCAGTTCGTCGTACCGTTCACCAAGACGCGTTCCAGGGCAGTTCTCCCGTTCATACAAGACGGTCTGGACGACTTCTTCACAACGGGTGAGCTAGGCTCCAAGCTCGCCGACAAAGATGATCTCGAAGAGGATTTTGACCTCCTTGGTGAACCCACCGTAAGAATAGGATATTTTACAAGTATTTTTAAGGTTTAGTTGATATTTGCGGATGTCTTCAGAAATGAAAAACATAAGTATACCTAGTTGAGTATTGGCTATCGCGGTGGTTAGAATCTTCTTGTCATTTCTGATCTCCATTTTGATATCATCTACCGTTAGTTCTAACTTTGTATAATTAATTTAGAAACAATCGTCAGTTGATACATTTGAGAGATTTTTACAATTGGTCCAAATGTAACACTCAACTGTCTGTCAAGTTTACTTAAATAAATTAATTATCTATGAATATGATGTGTTTTCATTAAATAGAGTTATTACGGAAAGCTTGAAGCCTTGGTGTGTTTTTTTTTTCATCAATGGCGAAATGACTACTTGGTCACTGTTAGTTATGTTGGTAATTGCAACACAAAAATTAAATTCTGCTCATGATTAAATTGTTATTACCTAAACACCTAACAGCTACTAAATTTTCCTTTTATGAATAAAATTATTTTAGTAATCAAGTCTAGCTGTCTAATAGTCTCAGTCCAAACTCTCCATGATAATTTATTTTTATAAAGTAAATATAGACTTATGAATAAATATCGCAAATCCAGAATGAAATTGGCACACCTCAAAATTACTAATGTCAGCGACTTTAAAACCTAAACTTTTCGGCGCAAAAACTTAAAGCTGTTCTTTTTAACCAGAACTAATTTTTCGGATTTTGGCTTATATTCTGAATTTGGGCTATTTATAACATTACATATACTTTAGTGTGAATACCTGATATTGCAGAATTATGAAAAGGCCTGTTTGCGCACTCTTGATTGAGGTGTATATCAAACTCCGAATCTAATCATTTGGAGAAGGGGTTTACGATAATGGGATGTCTGGACAATGACTATTGGTCCGTTTGAAGTATTTGGCATACACAGAATTAAACATTTGGAGAAGGGGTTTACGATAATGGGATGTCTGGACAATGACTATTGGTCCGTTTGAAGTATTTGGCATACACAGAATTAAACATTTGGAGAAGGGGTTTACGATAATGGGATGTCTGGACAATGACTATTGGTCCGCTTGAAGTATTTGGCATACACAGAATTAAACATTTAATTACGCTCAATGATCATACAGGGCTTCAGTTATTTCGCAAACAGTTCAAGAATTTGACTCATAGTCATCGGCTTTCAGTTAGTTTCGCATCAGAATTATGATACGTAGTATTTATATGTTTGACTGTCACCTCTTGTTAGGAGAATTGGTAGTGCTGGAAAAAATGAGCCCATGATCTCCACGACTGTAGTTCTTGGAATACTGCACGTACATATGACTCCTCGTCCCCATCGCTCATCCTTTATTATAAACTCCAGATCGGATACGAAATTGTGGTAAAATTGTAAAAGTCCGAAATTTTAAATATTGCAGTATAGGAGCCACTCTACAAATATGCTTACTCGATACCGATTTTCAAGTATGACAAAGAACCTCAAGTTTTGCTGTCCAGACCGGTTTACCAAAATAAGTTACCAAGGAAAGTAGTTGATAAATCTTTTGTTCGAAACTAAATATTTTTTCGTTTTACTTTTTCTTGGCAACTTTTATACCGACAGACATCTACTGCCTCTCAACTTAAGCCAGTTTAATGTATAATGAAGGGGTTTAATACACAATTCTTTCAAAGAAGAATAGTTTCTGTGATATTGGCCTTAATATAGTTGAAGTCGGTGATTACTCGTCTAAGAACTATTAGACGTATTGATGTCTGATTCTACTCAAATTAAAGTTAGTTTAATATAATATATAGTAGTTTATTTGCCTAAATAAATGAGCTACAAGTTGGTGATATTGGGTTCCTGATACAGGAGTTTTCAACATCTTTTCTTGGTAACTATTGGGTTCTCCGGACAATAATGCAGGAGTTTAGGGTTTTTTTATTTACATACATATTTTCCAGTATATAATACATTTTTTACGTCCACTGAATTATTAATTTGTATAAATGCCTATACTTATTTATCCTCTGCCAAAAGAAAATATGTGTATACCTATATAGTATTTTGCTATTTGGAAATTATCCTGTCTCAAAATGTCAAAACGTGATTTTAGTATTATTTTATATTATTAGTTTTAACTTGGGCGGAACGTGACCGTGAACGTTAAATGAAGCTTGAAGCCAAGGCAGTGTTAGTGAGTACACAAGAAAAAAAAATGAATGGGTTATTTCAGCCTTAAAGACAAATAAAGGTCGTGGAAAGACTTCTTTCGTCAATGATGTTGTTTAAGCATTAGTGAAAAACAAATCCCAGAACAACTGTTCGAGTACTTGCAGAGAAGCTCAGTGTAAGCAAATTGACCGTCGAAGACCACCTTAAGGTGTTCAGAAAGAAGAAACTCAGAAGATGGATTCTTCACTCATAAAAAGACCGCCGAAAAAGTCAGCTTTTTGAAATTTGTTCTCCACTTCATTGCCGAAAGAATAACGATCCAACAACAGATGTTCTGGACAGCGGCACGATAAAGGAGAAGCAGCACAGCAATTTATTGATCAAAGAGACTTAGAAAATGGGTTTCCTTAATTTATGATTCTAAGGATTCCAAATTATATCCAAATAGTATAGGAAAGTTGCCTACATGTTAGAGAATGTATTGAAAAACAATGGAAATTATTTTTGTTAATGAAAACAGTTATAAATCCCCCTCTCTTTTTTATTTTATTTTATTTATTTATTGAAATTTACAACTGTATAATGGAATACAAGTAAATTTGAGTGAAATATAAAAAGGCATGAAACACATGTAGAGAAGCTTCCCAATGAAAGCACTCTAAAAATATTCTAAACTAGAAGGTCTCAGGGCCATCTCCTTTCAGACGTCTCGGAGTTGTCAGCAATTGAAGAGGAAGAAAGGATTGAAACTAGAGGATTAGGGGGGGGGAAGGAGTTTGTCATGAAAGGAATAGTGCCTAGATCGGGTCAAATCAGCAACATACGGAACATTAAGATCTTTATGGATGAGTTTATTCGTGACAATGTAAGGAGCATTGAGGATTTTACGAAGGATTTTGGATTTAGGGGTTGGATACGGGAAGAATTCGATGGTTTAGTAGAGCCCCAAAGCTCTACTCCGCCTCACTTTTAAAAATGTAATCCAACATTATTTTTTGGACAACCAAATATTAAACCTAGAGATGTTTAATGTCCCACAAATTAAAGCTAGTAAAATGCACTATACTCGTATATGGTTAATTGCACTAATTTTCGCTGGAATACTAGTTTCTGTAACATTGACCTAATAAATCTAAAAGTTGGTGATTTCTCATTTCTTGGCAATAAACTGTGTGTTTTTTTTGTAACACGTAATATCTGTACTATTAGAACTGGAGATCTCTTTTACCTCTCAAATTAAATTCTCAATTATGCAGTTTTTTTTGTTGTTTTTTTTTGGGCGCGAAAAGGCCTTGAAGACCACGCGAATATCATGTTCAGGTTTGCTTCCTCGACTTCCTTCTCTTCCATACTTCCCTCATGAGCTCCACATGTTTGCGCTTTCTTTCCTCCGACCACGCATAATCCCTTTTTTGGCGTTCTTTGACCACGAAGTCCTTTATATTGTTCAGTGAACTTCTGTAGGTCTCTCTATCCCCACAGTCTGAATCCTTCAGTCCTGCTGAATCCAAGTCGACCCTGATCTGCTTGAAAAAACCAGTCGTGTTCTTGCGCTGGTGGAATCGTCGGAAGATTTCCCGGTTTAACCTTTCAGGGCTCATCCTCATCATGTGCCCATAGAATTTGAGCCTTCTTACCCTGATGTCGATCTCCAGACTTTTGTTGTCAACGTATATTTCTTTATTGGACTTTAGCCTGTATCCTTCGGGTGTCTTGTTGGGCCCATAGATCTTCCTAAGTATTTTTCTTTCTACCTTCAGAAGTTTTTCTAAGCTAGGGAGGCAGGAGGTCTCTGTCCCATAGAGTATCACGGGTTTGATAACGGTGTTATAATGTCGGACTTTGGCTTTGATGGATAGGTTCTTTTTGTTGTAGAAGTTTTTGAGGTCGAAATACAAGCTCTCCAATTTCGCGACTTTTCCCTTAAAGCTTTCTCGGTCCGATCCGTTATTGCAGATGACTTCTCCCAGGTATCTGAATTTCGGGGTCACCTTTATCTTTCCACATACGGTGTCGACCGCCTTTTTCTTGTATTTTGAATCTGTGGTCATGAGTACTGTCTTTTTAGAGGAGATTTGTAAGCCCGTTTTCATGGCTATCCTTGAGAGGGCATTTATCTGAGCGATCGCCTCTTCTTCCGTTTTATTATGCAGTTTATTATATCAATTTTATCCTAAAACCTACCAATTTGAAGATATTTGTTTAATAATGTTACAAGAAATTAAATTTGTTTTTAGTCAAGCAAATCAAAGGAGAAAAACTATAAAGAATACCGATGGAGGCAGTTTTTTACTACTTTGACCCCAATTTTTTCTACCGGAAATGTATCTGGTCTGGACAGAAAGACGGGTTCCATGTGGTACTTCAGAATGGCAATATATTAAGCACATTTAGCGAGATTTACGTTCTTAGCTCCTTGACTATTTATTGTGATACCTCGCAAAAGCCAAGAAACGTCTGTTATCATCAGCAATAAATGGATGTGACTTATCTTAAATAGGTGTTCCGTATATGAGGTTTACATACTCAATTTTATTTAAAATATTTTCCTAAATATTCCAGTTCGTGTAGAAGTAAAAATTTAACAATTTGAAGGGCCATGGGTTCAGTAATGGATATGCCAATTATTTTTAATCTTAAGACCATTTTTCAAAATACATTGACAGCATCAATTGACAGGCCATCTAGAATGGTTTAAAGCTTAATAATGATAAATAATCCTATTCTCATTGTTTCCAAACATCTCCTTATCTCCGTTTCCTGTCACATCTAACTATACCTCAAACATTGAACCATATTTTTTCCCCACATCCGTTAGAAACCGTAGAAAGGCGTATTCTCGATCAAAACTTATCCTGGAATAATCAGTCTTCTCAAATTTAGAGAAAATACATTGCCATTATTCAACAGTTCCTCAGACTACGCGATTTAATACCACTTGAAACACGCCAGGTCCTTGCATCCTCTCTTATCTTCCCCCACTTCGATGATAGATGTCTGGTGTTTGGCGGACTTTTGGAGATGCTGAAGACTTGAATGAACTGTTTCATTACTTTCATCTTCTTCAGGATTCCCAACCGCTCTCATGTCCCAACCTGGTTTCAAGTGCCTTTATCCGAACTTTCGGCGGCAATACTTCCTAGGAACCTATCTTTATCAATCTTTATCTACATGTTTACCCCACTCTATCAACTCAAGATTCCAGCTCCTGGGCCTATCCATTCTCTCCTACAGAACTTGTCCCTTTAAGAGATCTTTCGTTATTCATGCTTTAGTTTGGAATTTCTTACCCATGTCCATTCAAACATCTCCTTCTTTGACTTTCTTCAAGCATCAACTATTCATCCATGTTCTTGAAGATCGATGATCTATTGTGCCTTTGTAAGATTCACAATTAGGCCTTTTTATTTTTGTTTCTTATTAAATTTTATCTTCAGTTTTTAATGTTTAATTTTTTTTTATTCCTTTGAGGCACCAATATTACTTTTATGTGTATTATAATAGTGATAAGAATGATAATAGTAATAAGACTAATTTTGATTGCAGGTAGAGAGCTCATTATCACCATTGCCAGTGCAGCAACAGATCATCAGGAAACGTGCCAACAGTCCAGAAGACTCAGAAGAATCAAACATGGACTATTATAAAAGTAAGCGACTTAAAGAAGAAACAGAATTGGCCGATCCGGACATGAACTTCTTCATTTCCCTTCTGCCAGATGTCCGTAGTATGAATCCAGCTCAGAAACGCAAAATGAAAATTGGCCTTTTAAAACTCATCGATGAAATTCTTGTATGAGGAAGGCTGAGTATGGTGAGATCTAAAATGAAGTCACAAGTGATGTAATCCCCTGCCTCCATAGATGAGTGTTCCTCAATCTAGTAAAGGACAGGAATTGTGTAATATCTGTGAGCTATTATTCTTTTCAATGACCTTCAGGACATCTTGTTACCTGTAGGATTATAAGTATTTTACATAGTTATATCAACTACAACCTGATAATCCATTTTTAAATAAATATTGAGAAGAATTTGTTTTTATCTTATTTTCTGTTAGAAATATAAATAAAACTTTTTTATTACATTATTGTAAATGGATAATTTTTATTCTTTGTACTGTGATATATCATAATATTAAAGAAAGGTGAAATCGTTCAATTATTTTTTATTTTCGTAATTTAATGCTACTGTAATAGTATTATACTGATTTCATCAGGTTAATATAACATATCTATAAGTATTAATTATCACCAAAAAGGGTTAATTATATTTTTTTTTTAAAAAGTCACTTCTCTGAATTCCTTGTGTTTGAGCATATTTTGTCAATTGGTAAGCAATTTGGTCTGTTATTAATTTTAACTGAGAATATTTAATGTTTCATAAATTCTCAACTTTCATTTTGTAACGGACTGAAGATAAGACTTCTTAGAAACTAATTAAATTATTTTACTTTCAACGTCATAACTCATGTTAAACAAGTTCTTCCAACACTTTAATCGATTAAAATATGTTAAATTTTCCTGGTCGAAATCAAAGGCTGATTCAAGATAACGTTATTAAGAAAAATAAAATAAAACTGTGAACCTACTGTATATTTCACGTTTAGAATTTAAACTCAGATTCTCAACTACTTTATTTACATTTATAATTTAATATGAATAGTAAAACAATTGAGAACCTTTCATTCATTTCAGAACTTATAACTAATTTAAGACATTAACTTTTTATGATTCTTTAAATA
The DNA here is from genome assembly GCA_023052935.1 of Piezodorus guildinii. Lineage (NCBI taxonomy): Eukaryota > Metazoa > Arthropoda > Insecta > Hemiptera > Pentatomidae > Piezodorus > Piezodorus guildinii. The sequence goes on along the minus strand of CM041296.1, from coordinate 70,669,590 downwards.
TTAATCGTAAACAAATACTTAAATAACTGATGTAACTACTGAAAGAGTTTTTCGATAATTTCTAAGAGGCCTTCAAAAGTGTCTTAGCTTTTTCAATAATAGCAGTTTTAATCATGACTAAAGCCTTGATCTCATGAACATATTTTCATGTTCTGAACTGGGATATAATGGCTTTCTATTGGCTGTTCTATATTACTAATCAACCTTTTTATTGTAATCATATGTACATATACATATATACAAGTATAAATATGATTCATATAAAAGATTGAAATAGTAGTAGCTGCATTGTCATTAGTACATTGGAGAAAGTGTAATATTACATTCGGTACATACTAAATTCGGTAGTTTTATGTATTGTAAAAAAATAAAATAAACAAAGGACATAAAATCTTCTTTTTTTTTTTTTTTTTTTAAGAGAAAAATTATATTTAAATGCTTCTCTATTTTATGTAGACTTGGATACATCAAGAATTATTCCAACTACGAAAAACAAATTAAATAAAAAATATCTCTACTATTGAAGGATAAGCGGTAAAATCAAGCTTCTTTAGAAGTTGAATCATGTTTACAAATATGGAAAAATGTCCAAGAAAAACAAAAGGAAATTGACTTAAACTAAATGTTTGCTTACGTTTGATGTTCTATAAAAAATTATTTATGAATAAAAGGGTTGAAGTAAACAAAGTGGTAATGTTATATTTAACACTATTACGGCTCAGGTTTCAGAAAAAAACAAAAATTTAAAGCTTGTTTTCCATGTTTCATTCAACATGTAAAAATTAAGGATGATTTGTTATGGATTTTGAACAAAAATATTTATTATTATTTTATATCAAGAATTAATTTCTTTGACTGTAACTTTGATATAGTTTAAAACAACCATCTGGTTTATAACTAGTTATAAAATATGTATTAGATGTTTCTTATTGTAAATATCTATATTTCAAATGTCCATTATCATGTTTTGTTGTAAATTCATATAATTGTATCAATTCCAAATCTTATTATTTGTAGAGTAATGAATACAGTGAGCCATTAGTTGCCCAACTAGCATTAGCATATTCTGCAGCTTGAAAACATTTTTGTTATGAATTTTAATGAAAAAAAAATTAAATAAATAAATATTATAGTAAAATTTTTTAATCAATTGCTAATTCACACAGTTTATAAATTTAACCAGTTGCTAGATTACTTGAATTGCAATATATATATTTAGAATAGTCATATTATTATGCATTCACAGAAGAAATCACACTCAAAAAAGTAATTGTTTTTATAGCTTCCAGATGTTTGTTGCTTGTTTTAGGCCACCATCAGGGTAACACTATAAGGGCAATTTTCATTAAGTAATCAAATATTCTTTTCTCAAGAAGAATTTATGAAAAGACTACTTTCTGTCCGGCTTAGACAACATTTCATATTGACCTGCTAGATTCACTCCTCATAACTGTCCAAAGGAAGGGGGAAGGTGTGTTTTTCAGCTGAAATTCGTAAACTGTTGGTTTCACCTAACACCTTTTATATAAAACATTCAACACCATTAAATTTGCAACAAGAATATTCTCATTGATTTTTTTTTTTTTTTTTATATCAGCCATAGTTTGAGCGAAAAAGGCTCAAAAAATAAATTAGATTAAAACATGAAGTAAATAGTAAGATATTCTTTAAAATAGTATAAAATGCTCTGATTATTATAGGTCTTCCCTCATCCACGTAAATGTTATAAGGATATTTCAAGAATATTTTTATCATTTATAATACCATTAATCTGCAATGAAAATTTCCCAAAATATCGTTATAAAAAATAAAAAAAATCCTTTGAAATCATCATAGCTATATTATAATTAAGTAAGAGGTAATTAATGAAGATATATGTGTGTTGTGTGTGTATGTATATATATGTATTAATTAGGTTATTTCCTCATTCTTTATTTTCTTTGACGAATCAGCAAAAAGAATATTGCATCATATTGACCGTTGAGTTTTATTAATGGAAGACTATCACTATCATTATAATACACAATATTTTATTTACATCATTATTATGTACAAAAACAAACAATTTATTTACATATAATTCTCATTGATTCTGAATCAATGCTATCTATGCTTTTTCATTTTTATCCTTTTCTTCATTATTAGCCGCAATGATTTCTTCATTAGCTTTCTTCCCTTCACTTGACATTCCTTGGGCAATTCTCAAATACTGTTCATGACGATAATCTTTTCTAGCAGCATCTAACAAAACGTTGTGCAGAAGATTTCTATTGTAAGATAAATCCTTTGTCAATGGTGGGTATGGATTTCCTAAAAATAAAACTTTATTTTCTTAAATCCTTGATAGTATTAATACTATCTTTTAATTGGTTACAGTAAAATAATGAACAAACGATAAACACTGCTTAGATCCGTTAATTAAAAATGGATGGAAGAACTTTATATTTTATGTGAAGTTGGTTAAAAAAGTGAATTCAACTACAACTATGAAGAGATAAGATTTTAGAATTGACTACTAGTCAAATAGAAAGAAGCCCCTAACAAGACTAAGATGCAGGCCACATTTCAGGAAAAAGTTGAGTCTTAGAGAAAAACAGGCTTATAACCTGCTCCAAGAGAGAACCAATTTCTCATATACCACCAGGATTCCTTTAAATATGGTATCTTACCACCTTGATCTGATAAGACCCATGAAAAAAAAAGCTATATGTGAGGAATTAAGATGCTTGGCTCTTGGAACCATATCTGAACATTATTAACCCCTCCCTGGATCCATGTGTACACCGGTATGTCCTAGTACAATGAAGGAGCAGGTGTATACTAATTTGACTTTGCATTTGAATAAATATATTTCATTTTTTGGCTTTGAAGCCAAATTAATATATAATTCTATAAATAACTACATTATTAAATATAGAGTTTAATTTTTATAATTCAAATGTTAAATTCCAATGAATATTATACAGAACATTCATTAAAATATTTCAAGTTGTTTTTTTTTAAGCTTGTTTTTCAAGTCGAAATATAAGAAATGTGAGCCAGTCTTAGTCAACTATAAGTAACAACATTGAGTTGATCGGTATCCACTCAAAAAATAAGGGTATATGCCATTATTAATATAAATGTTATTCCTTAATTGTTTTGATAAACCATAAATCTCACAAGAATGAATCAATATAAACACTCTACACATCTTCAAGGCAAGAAAATAAACAATTTTTAAGCATTAGAAAGATAATTATTTCAAGATATTTAAAAGATAAAATAAAAATAAAGGTTTATCAATCTCACATATATAGCAAAACAGGAATCATTTAATCAACTAAATGATAATCCAAATATTCATACATATATATGCGTACCTCTCAGTTCTAAAAGTCCTTGAGGATATGTTTGTTTATGATTAGATGATACTTTTTCAGAAGCCGGGTATAAGACATGTTACATTCATGAAATCTTGGAACGAGAACTTTGAACAGTTTATGGATGAGTTGCTTTTCAGTAAGCCAATAATCTGCCATTTCCATAGTTGGTGCATGGCAGTCACCATGCCTAATAGCATCAGAAATAAGCTAAAAGAAATTATACGTTTGAATGAAAAAAATAATAAAAACAATTAATGAATTCCTTTACTTAAAAAAAACAACTCAATTACTACTCAAGAAAACTCACTCTTTCAGCATACCCCCGTGCTTCATCTGCTGTAGGATAATTCAGTTGGATTCTTTCGTGTTTAATCAAGCCAGTAACAACGGCTCTAAGTTTTTCTAATCTTCCCTCAGGCCCTTTAGGATTTTTTAAATTATAATGTCTGGGCCGAATATTAATTCGTAACTTCGAAACTAGCTTTGATACTTCTGCTTGATTCATGATGTATTTTATTAATAAAACTTATAAATTAATTTAAGAAAGAGTGCTACCACTCTAACAAATACTATAGTAACCTTCCAATTGTTCTTCGTTTACAAAGAGAAACATGAATAGAATATTTCCACGATTTACATTTGAGAGAAACAATACAAAGCTTTTGAGGATCTTGATTCTTGTTAGGTTTTTTTTTTTTTTTTTTTTTTTTTTTTTTTTTTTTTTTTTTTTTTTTTTTTTTTTTTTTTTATATATACAAGTGACCTTCCAGACTTGACACCAAATCCTATATGGTCAATACGTGTTTGCCACAGTTTAATAAAAACTATTCATAGGTTGTTGAGTTGCAAGTATTTTTCATATTTTGAGGGTAGAGTTGGAGTTACGGGCGATAAATTGCAAGATTATTTCGCCTTTTTTATATTTTTTATTTCGTTAGTCCAGATTACACAAATATATTGAACAACATACATGTTTTCAATAATAGAAAAATGAACTTTAAATTTTCGCTTCTACTTCTGAACTCTTCGATTTGAATACGAGAGGAAAAACATTCTGTGCATAGGGATAATCGCGCACGGCCTAAAGCCACGGTTGGGGCGGCGATAAGGTTAAGAAACAAAAACCAAAGTTAATAAAAAAAAAAAAAAAAAAGATGGGAAAAAACTATGACAGTAAGGAAATTATACATACCCATAACTCTACAAATATAAATTATTCATGGACTACGTTTACATGTATTTTAATTGTAATTATGTTTTCTGTATTCGAAATCGGATCTGTATTATATTTATTTTTAAATGATCTTATTTTATTCAAGCACTCTCGCTTAAAGTGCCTCGATCAAGGAAAAGTAGTAAATCTTTTCACAATAATTAAAGAAACACTTAAACCTTCTAGGCATTTAATCTGTATTAACGTAAATTTAGAATAAAAGTTATTCCACTCATTTTTTTGGTATTTATTAATTTATTTCTCTACTTTTTTGTTGTCATTTCGTTCCAAAGTCGATTAAAATATTCCCTTATAGTTTCAATGGGGTTCATTTTAGACGATAAAGAAGTCCCATCCTCGTATCCAAAGCCTGCTATTTATATTGCTATGTATATAAGGGATACTCACTTCATTTGCTATCGCACATTTTTTGTGCTATTTTGCTAAACCCGCCGCGCAGACTATTTTAGGAACTCGACGGGTTTAGCAGAATAGCGCAGAAAATGTGCTATAGCAAACGTAGTGAATACCCCTATAGTATACTTATAGAGAGATAATGTATTATATACTATGCTTTTGGTGATGGTTCTGCAAAAATGCATCATAATTTTCAATAATATCCTTGACACTTGCCCTGAACTTCGAATTTTCTTTTTAAATAATAATTTGGTTGTAAGTGTCCACTATTCATCCAATAAAATACATTTTTCCGACATCAGCGAGATAATAACATCACACACCATTGCAGATAATTCTCGTGTTTACTAACTCTGTAGTTAAATTAAACTATTTATTGATCCATCAACTATTTTTTTCCAACTTTTATATTATTTTATGTTCATCTTGACCTCTCCTTTGCAGGCTATACGAGGATTTCTTGGGCCAGAGGGGAGGACGGGGGATTAATGCCTAGTAGAAGCCCTCCAGAAACGATACGCGAACTCCTAATAATTTTATGCCATCTAGTATCTGGGCAACACGCGTTTATAGCAGTGCACGCTAACCCACTTGGCTACCTCCTCGCCCCAATTTTTCTTCCAACTGTTCCTATTGTTTAAAATTATTATTCTTTCTGAACAAAAATAATACCCGATTCCAGTACATGATGTTTTTTAATTTAGATTTATTCCCTCTGGCCTTTTACTTTTAGCCTAGAGACTATACATTTTTACTTTTATAATATTATTAAAAAATGTCTTTCTGCTTAAAAGTTGTTTTTCTGTTTACTTTTCTCAATATTTATGTTTAGATTGTGCTTAATACTGCCTCACTAATAATTTAAGATGCACATGTCGCAGTTTTTTAATTATTAATTTATTTATTTGTTTTTAACTTACTTACTTACTTATACAGGCGTTCCAACTAGGGTTGCCTTTTCAAGTCAGTGCTGAGCTCCAGAGGTCACGGTCAAGCCAATCCTCCTCCTGAAGACCCCGGCTCGCCTTCTCCTCTTCCACTCCGCATATCCACCTACTTCTAGGTCGAACTCGTTTCCGCCTTCCCGGTGGCTGCCAATCCAAAACTCGGTTTGGCCATCGTTCGGTAGAAATTCGTTTTACCATCTTAGCCTTCGCTATCCTAGCCGCTGGTTTACGGACCCAGGAGCCTCCATCCTGTCCCGAACAACCTCATTTCTAATTTGGTCCATCCGTGTGAAACGTAGACATCTTCTCCAAAAGTCCATCTCCACAGTTTTAACTTTCGAGTAGAGCTTTCTCGACATTGTTCACGTTTCCGATGCGTAAGTAAGGATGGGTTCTACGATGGCATAGTAGATCTTCCTCTTATTTTATTTTAAAAGAAGACTATTCCATAGAACAGGATGGAGCATCCGCGGGGCTTTTTGGGCTTGTTCTACCTTTCTTCTTACGTCGAATTCGGATGATCCTGTGGAGTCGAGGCACGATCCCAGATATTTAAATACATCCACCTTTGTGCATGTCTCATTATTAACTCGCAGATCACTGTCGTCCTCAGCGCTGATAGCCAAATATTCCGTCTTTCTGAAATTAATTTTAAGTCCCCTAATGAGCACATTATCATCTCAAGGTAGACCTTTCTCCGAGCGAATACAACTTGATCGTCAGCGAAAAAAAGCGGCACTAGCTGTTCATCGTCTATGAAAGGACCCACATCACCACACTGAAGAAACCATTCCTTGACCGCCATATGGAGATAAATCTTGAAAAGGGTTGGCGCCATGCTACAGCCCAGTTTCAGACCCTTAGTACCTGTGAATGGCTCTAATACTCGGTTTCCAAGCCTTACCCGGTAAATGTCGTTTTGGTATAGGTATCTTATTGCATCTACTAAGGCATCATTGATACCTGATTCTCTCAGTGCTGCCCACATTTTATTTCTCGGGACGCTGTCATAGGCCTGCTCCAGATCAACGAAAGCTATGTGGAGTTCCTGATTCATCTCCTGTGACTTCTCGATGAGCTGCCGAAGGGACACAAGGATGGTTTTAACTTAAATGTTCAAATTTAAAATATATCTATTTATACGAAAACATTTATGACCCTATTTAATTTGATTATTTGACTGAATTACCAATTAAAATATGAATATTGGATTAGAATTCGACAAGAATTAAAAAATTAACTTTTAATTATAATCTTCGAAAGACATTAATTTCGGTGATCATTGCTGTCTAGATGATGTATTGTATTATTTTAAGTTTGAATTTTCAAAAACAGTAGAATATCTAAAACCTTTGTATGACCCTGTAGCTAAATTTTGTTTTGTTGGTTTTTAATTTCTTTTTTATTCTTTAATGGCAAATAAGAGGGATTACCTTACAGGGAACCAACTTATTCTGACGAGAGTTTGTAGATCGAGATTCATTTCGTAGGACCGCTAATAAATAAAGTTCAACACCGGTAAATCAAATATAGCTCTTTGTTATAATTTTTGAACAAGCCTTTATCAGCGAATAGTTTAAGCAGGTTACTCTGTTGTTTGTTTTGGTCAATATTTACTGTAAGAGTCTAATATCGTTTCCACGATACTTGAAATTTTTTTAATGAATATGTAGGATTTGTCTTGGTAGTAGATTAAAAAAAAAAAAATGTTGGTTCAGTGTGAAATTTGTCGTATTAGTTTATCTGAAAATGATCTTCCTTTTCATAATAATGGAAAGAGGCATTTAAAGAATCTTGTCAGACATAAGTTAAATCTAAAACCTGTTGAGAAAACGATATCAAACAGTCTACCTACTAATGGTTTGTCTTAGTACTTTTCTCATTATATTTATTTATTTTTATGAATTTATTTATTATTATTTTTATTTATGTATACATTTCTATGAATAAAGTTATTGGGCTCTAGACTGACTGATATAATTTCTGTGTATTAAAGGTGACTGAATATTCGCTTCATTTATCGATAAATAACATGTTGCATTTTTATGTCTTATTGTTTTTATAATTGTATTGAGTACTTAAACAATCATACTTAAGTTATTATGCATGTTTAGTTTTCACACTTAATTGATAAACATAAAAGATGGGACAAATTAAGTTTTCTTTTATTTTAAAATTTGAATTTTTAATGAAATATTCATATTTTAAATATAATTGCTGAGAATTAACAAGAATGGGTCTTCCGGGGAGGGGGGAGGGTTTGAAATATTACTTAATATTCTAAAGTATATCGGCACATATGACTTTTTTTTTAGTTATGTTTTTAGTTCAAGAATAATATCTCTTTGCCAGGTGTACAAGTGTTATGTTTTAGATCCAAAATGTATACTTTAATGACTGAAATAATCATTTTAATGATGGATAGTGTGGTGTGCCGAAATAGAATCATACTAAATAAATAAAATACTAAATATTATCATTTCTTTCTAACTTAATTATAGAAATTTCAGCTATACTAGTTCCTATATTGAAAGGAAAATATATATATATATATGTAAATAAATAAACTTTACTTTAATAATTAGTTTATACATCACGGACAGTTTGAAGTACTTGTTAAGTATTCAATCATTTCAATTCTTTGATAGAGAAAACTAACAAAACTGATGAGGAAAAAAAAGATCCTATACCAGACAAAAAAACAATTGTGCCTTCTAATTCGAAAGAAAAAGCTGAAAGTAGTACAACTCCTACCAAAATTCATACTGAACCTGAAGGTAAAGAACCCTCTTCAGATAAAAAAACTCCACAGCAACAACAGGATACATCAAAGAACCGGGTTTGTAAAGTTGTATATTTTTCTTCTTTTTTTTTTTTAACATATTATTTAGATGTGTTACATCTACTAGCCTTCTATAACTTTTTGTTTTACAGCTAGCTGTAAATATTTCTGTTTATTAATTGTAAATACTTTATCAAAAGTTATGAGAAAAAAACAAAGCAAGTAAGTCACTTTTACATAATGGGTCAGATTTAAAAGGTGCCTTATATCTGGTTTATTGAAATGTGTGGGTACAGCATGTATGTGTGGGTAATTATCATCTTAAACTTTGAAAATTTCCTTTCTTACATTATTGAAATGGAACTAATTAGATTTTTTATTATTCATAGATTAACTTGAAAACATGTATCCAAAAAATATTTTGAACCAAGATATAGAGATAGAGGAAGCATTTTATGGGCTGGATTGGATGGTATAAGAGATTAAAATCAGTTTGTAATTTTTCTCTCGTGACATTAGTTTCGTGTTTAAACTTGAATATAATTTCTTGCTGTTCCTGTGAAAGAGGAAGGAATTATAGAAAGATATTGAGAACATTTTATCTAGTAATTTTAGTGTGAAGACATCTAGATGTTAATGTTAGAGGGTTGATGACGGAAGAAGACAAATGCACTGGGATCTTGAGGAAATATTCAATGTCTCTGAAAGATTCTCTGCTTGAGAAAGATTGGATTCGTTTGAGTGTTCGGGTATTACATTATAAGGGGGTGTTCTTCTATTATTATATTACAAACTAGCAAATAGCTTTTTATCTTTTAATCGAAAAGTAATTTTTTAAGTAGTTAAAAGAATTTTTTTATAATTCATTACAGTGTAAGAACGTGTTTAATATAATTTTTTGTTATAATTGTCCCTTCACATTATCTATCCAGATCTTCTAATTTTCATCACCTAATTATACTTATACAGGCGTTCCAACTAGGATTGCCTTTTGAAGTCAGTGCTGAGCTCTAGAGGTCACGGTCAAGCCAATCCTCCTTCTGAAGACCCCGGGCGGCCATCTCCTCTTCCACTCCGCATATCCACCTACTTCTTACTTCTACTACTTAGCGTTCGCTGTCCTATCCGCTGGTTTATGGACCTAGGAGCCTGCATCCTGTCCTGAACAACCTCATTTCTAATTCGGTCCATCCTTGTTATTGTATCATATCATATATCATTGTCCATAGACATCTTCTCCAAAAGTCCATCTCCACAGCTTGGACTTTTGGGTAGAGCTGTCTAGACATTTTCCAAGTTTCCGATGCATAAGTAAGGATGGGTTCTAGGATGGCATTGTAGGTCTTCCTCTTATTTTCTTTCAAAAGAAGGTCATTCCATAGAACAGGATGGAGCATCTGCGTGGCTTTTCAGGCTTGTTCTACCTTATCACATAATTATAAATTAAAAAGAAAACTTTGTATTTCATTATCACACTTGTTAAATATTTTATTTTATTTTTATTCTAGTTAATCCTTTCAAGTTTTAAATATAATTAAAAAAAAAAAAAAAAAAATGAGAATGAAGAATGTTCGCTGGCCTAATATTGGTTAAGATCGGCTCCACTGGGGTTATAAAATATTCTGGTGTATAAAATAGGCAGATCACTGGAAAAGTAGTTGACAAAAGCAAGGAGGTGCATGTATATCAACCTCCCTGACGGACATAAAAACTTTTTTATTCATACTATAATACATTTAACATTGAATTTCATTTTTAGGATTACCAATAAAAAACTTAAACGATTAAAAAAATCCCAATCTCTACATACATCTGGGTGTTAGGTTGTTAAAAGGATTTAAGAATAAAAGTCATGATGCTACTTTTTATCAGGGTGAAATATTTTTATTTTATTTTTTATTGTTTTTTATTTAAAGAAATTTACAACTGTATTAAATAAATACAACAAGTAAATAGGATTGCTATATGGCCAGAACACATGGTAGTCCTGTGAAGAAATTACCCATTGGTAGCACTCCAATGTCTAATTTATGGTAGGAGGTCTCTTGGCCATCTTCTTTTAAGGCGCCTCGGTGGTTTGTCTGGAATAGATATGGAGGAGAGGTCACGGATAAGCGGGTTTGAGTGGGCAGGGAATTTCGAATAAAAAGAGGTTTATCTGTGACTGGCCAAGTCTTCAACAAATGGGATATTTAGGTCTTTATGGATGATTTTATTGGTAACAAAAGAGCATTGAGGATTTTTCGAAGGATTTTGGACTGCAAGAGGAATTCGATGGTTTAGTAGACCCCATAGCTCAATGCTGTAGGTCCAAATAGGCCTGATAATTGTTATATAAATGAATTTTTTGTAGTAGTTTGTCGAGTAAGTGTTGTAGTAGTCTGTATCTACGAGCAGTTTCCTGGCTTTTCAGTCTAGTATGAGGATTCCATGTTAGGCGTTTGTCGAGGTAGAGTCCTAAATACCGGATTTGTTCAACAGGAGTAAGTAGGATATTGTTAAAGGTACGGTGGGGCAGGAAGTCATAGGTTTACGACGTAGAGTGAAGGTAATTTGATGGGATTCGTTAGGATTTATTTTAATTCTACAGTTTTGACACCATTCTTCAATGGCTGATAGGGGTGAAATATGAAAGTAATTTCTTGACTTTTATATTTAAGTGCAAAATAAGTGTGAATTTCAATCCTTGGATAATGGCAATTCATGGAAAAGTTCTAAATAAATGATTTTGTTTAAGCAATGAAGGAGATTTAAACAGATATTTATATTATTTTATTTAATTGGTCATAATTGTTTTTAATTATAACTTTAGCCCTCTTGGAGCTACCGCAGCTTGTATTTGTTGGTTACCCAAAAATTTATATAAAATTAATTACTTTACCCAAAACAGAATCAAAAAGAAAATTTGAGCAATAATCATATTACCTTATTTTGAGGAAGAAAATGGGAATTTTTTGAAATGTATTACATTATTTAGTATAATATACTAGACATGTTTTAGGTTCCAGAATATATAGTATTTTTTTTTTTTTTGGGGGGGGGGGTTGAGGGAGAGAGGGTGTTAATATTTTGTATATTGGCTAGGTGAGTTGTAATCATTCCTAACCTATTACATCCTAGTATATCAAAACCTAGTAACAGATTAAAAAAATACTAGATTCATTTATTACCTCATAGTTGGTATTGTATATGGTGGTAAGTTATAAACAACTTGAGTAATAAATATATATATATATATATATATAATATCATATACTATTTGTGCTTTTTGTGTAATAATTTATTACTATCATTAAGAAGTATTTGATTTTAATTATTATTTTTAGCCAAAAAGAAAATTGAAAGAGGAAACCCCCAGAACTGCTTCTTTACCATTCATATATATTAATAATCTTATCACTTTCGATCAACAAGTGATTAATTTTGTTATGCAAGTGGAACAAACTCATAAGGAATGGGGCAACATTAATTGGGTAAGATTATAAAATAAATCAATAATTGAATTACAAATAATCTCTTGTTAACTAAAAACTCTGTGTTGTTGGAACAGTTATAAAGTAAGCGTTTCTACATGAGTTAAATATAAAATATTGGTGTGTGGTGAAATTAAAATAGTGTTGCAACTTATTTATTGTGAATTAACATAACAGGGATCATGAAAGTTTACATAAGGTTTTGTATAAATACTTATTTTAAGATTGCTTTGTTTATGATCCAAAGAATGAATTAAAAAGCTTCAATACATTTTTGAAATGACTTGTTTGAAAATGTTAGTTAATGATATGAATCTTTATAGACTCAAAATATCAAATTTATAATTTTAGTTTAATGAAGAAAAGAAATTCATGTTAACTTTGTACATTGAATTTATAAAAAAAAAAAAAAAAAAAAAAAAAATATATATATATATATATATTATTAAACTAATTAACAAAATATTAATATATATCATCACCACCCAGTTTAGGTATGAATTTGATTATATTGCTATTTTTAAATTTACTTTTCTTGTAGACCAAAAATTTCATGTCCTTCCCCATTACAAAATATTATTTGTCTCAGTCATTTTCCATTTTTAAGCCCTAGATTTTTTATTGTGAAATTTTATTCCTTGTGTACTTGTAGTAAATTTATAGAACAGCACTTTAAAAAAAAAAGAGTCTGACATATCTCTTTGTTAATTATTTTAGGTTTTACGAGATGTTGAATTCATATTTGGACATGTAATACCTGGAGTAAAACCGGTCCTTTATGGTTCTTCTTTTTCTGGACTCGCTTTCAAGACAAGTGATATTGATGTATATCTTTATGATTGTAAGTTAATAATCAAGCCAATAACAATATTAAAAGAATGGTTTCTTTCAAATTTAACATACATCATGATTTTGATGAATAATATTGGAGTCATCTTTATGTTTTTCACTGTAGGATCTTCTATATGAAGAGGGCTCAATTTCATGCAAATTATTTGTCATAGCATTTTAGATTTAGTTCAGTTTTGAATGTTGAATTTGAACCAGTCTAAACAATTGTAGATAGGTCTCTTCTTTTTAAATAATTAAATAGTTATAATGTTTTTTTATTAGTGATTAAATAAATTAGAAAATTCAAATGCATTTATTTAGCAGAAGTATTCTTGCATTTAATTTTTTTCAGTTTAATTGAATTTAAATGCATTTTTAATTTATGTAAGTTTTTTTTTTTCACTATGCTTTATTACATATATTAGTTGATATAAAATGCTGGTTCTGGTGCAGGGCTCTGGAGAAAGATGGCGGTGCCCATTTTCCTCCAAAACTGATAGGCTTTACTGAACGATCGTTTGCGATCTACCTATGGTGTGATCTATCCAATCCAATCAAACCTCATATTATTAGTTTTATTTATCGATTTAATATCATATTTGTTTTAAAATATAAACAAAGGAACCTTGTTATCACTATAAAATACAAAATAAATTATATTTATAAAACTTTAATAGTAGATAAGAATTGTGGGAGCTGGCGCACTGATTCCTCCATCCCCTCCCCTTCCACTCTTAACCACCTATGACATCATCATGACCTAACCTTATCCCCTCTGGTTTGCACCAACAACCTAAACTAAACCACTGGGCTACGCCCCTTTTTATTCACATGGCCCTTAACTAAACCATCAAGCCATGCCCCTTTTTAGTCACATGGCCCACATAGACATAACCTTAACCATTCAGCCACCTACTTTTCAGTAGTTTACTTTTGTGAAACCTCTCTAACTGTTACATAACCTTCCCACTGTTTACATGTTCTTTAACCTTCTTAATGTTTACATTTTCAGAAAAACCCCTTACTGTTACATAACCTTCCCATTGTTTACATTTTTTGAGACCTCCAATAATGTTACATAACCTTCCCATTGTTTACATTTTCTCAAGGAGGTTGTAATAGTATGGAGGGAGCCTTACCCCTCCTTCCCTTTGTCTTGCCTGTGGCAACGCTGTTCGCTTAAAGATAGGCAACCCGCACAACAGTATGTTCCACAAATGTGAATTCAAGGCAGTTTGAATCACAACTTACTAATTATTTCTTTACTTTTAACAGTAATTAATATTTTAAAACATTTTTTTCAACTATTTTTTTTGCCATGGAGCTTATTTAAAAAGTCTTCATCCAACTTTTATTTTAAAATTCTATCAAATAAAATTACTCCAATGAAAATTCAACCCCCTTTTAACTACTTATTGCTTTGTTTATTCAATAAAATATTTTATATATTTAATAGGATGCTTCTAAATTTTTATTTTAAGGGAGGAATCTAAATTAATAAGCCATTGGTAAGATTCTCAAAACTTGTGCTACTTTAAGGATCAAGGATACCATTGAAAAATACTAATCAATTTTTCGTAACTAGAATCTTTTTTTCATGAAAATTATCAGAAAAGTCTTTATAAAACTTTTGTTTTAAAAATTCTGATAAATCAGTCCATTTAAACAAAAAATCAAACCCTGCTTACAAGTAATATCTCATGGACGATGAGGCACTAGTCCTTTAATAGGTAGCTTCTCAATTAACGTATAATGTTAAGAAGAAATGTTAAGGATTAAGGATGGAATTAAAAATGCTAATCAATAAAAATGTTTGGAATAAACAATCTTTTATTTCACAAATAATACATTCAAGTCTTGTTCTTCTTGGAGCCTCCTGGCTGCCTCCACATCCAGCAATCATTCCAGTGGGTCGTTCCGAGAAATAAAATAAATTAATATACATAGTATAAACTACACACATAATCATAATAATAGGTTTATAGTACATGCAAAAATATATGTGATATAAGATGCAAAAAAATAAAACAATAAAATGGATATATACATAATATAAAATAATGAAACGGTTAATTAATTATAATAAAAAGCATGTTTCATGAAAAATATATCAACTATTATTAAAGAAATGGAAACTTCTTAATTGCCTCTAAACAAGGTAATTTTGTAGTTGAACTGCCTTACAATCACTCCTTAGGCCACTTCAGATATACTTTTGCAAGAGTAGCTAACCCTTACTTTCATATAATATTTAATAATTACTTTAATAAGGTGGTACATATGACTATCATCAAAGCTCTGATTTAATATGTGCTGTGAAAGACAGCTGAAAGCTTGCTGGTCAAGGCTTTTTTGGACAATTGATATCGTTAAAGCCTTCTCTGAATAGGTGCTCCAATGATGCAGGCCTCTTACTTTTGTAAATCCCGCAGAGCTTGTTTTATGTTTCTACAAACTATTAACAGCCTCGTGCGGATCTCATTACCGCGTATGGGGAGCGTCCCACGGGTGGCGGATGTGGGGATGGTCGGTGGAATTTCCTCGGAAGCTCCTCCCGGCTAAGTCCGATGGACTCGCTGACCAACAATGAGAGCGGCCCTCCAGGCTTGCTGGAGGGTGTGACGTAGGTTCGAACGCCCTACTCACATATTTTAGTTCACAAAATACCACAAACAGTCATGGATTCCTCTGAGGTAAAACGCCCATTATCCGGAAGCAAACTAGTCCCCCGTTCGGGTCTCCGGGTGGGGACTGCTTCAGAGGAATCTAGGCGCAAGATGAAAAGTAGAGATCTAACAATAGGGACGTGGAACGTTAGAAGTTTAAATACGGCAGGTGGGTTAAAGTCGGTCGCGAATGAAGTTAAGGGTTACCATTTAGATATCGTTGCATTACAAGAGGTTCGCTGGCCAGGGGAGGGTTCGTTAACAGAAGGAAAGTATACTATTTGGTACGGGGGGAGCGGTAATTATTGTTTAGGTACCGGGTTTCTGATTAGGAATAAATTTCTTTCCGCATTACGGGATGTACAGTTCTTTAGTGAAAGAATATCGGTTGCTATATTTCAGGGTCGTTGGTATAAAATCGCGTTTATAAACATTCATTCTCCCACCGAAGATATTGATGATGAAGTAAAATGCGAATTTTATGATAAACTAGAGTCGGTTTACGATAAGTTACCGCGAAATTACATTAAAATTATACTAGGTGACGCGAACGCAAAGGTTGGAAGGGAAGAAGTATATCGTCCTACAATCGGTAAAGAAAGTTTGCATGAATATAGTAATGATAATGGGACCCGACTAATAAACTTTGCCATTTCGAAAAACCTAATAATCAAAAGTACTACGTTTAAACATAAGGACATTCATAAGTATACGTGGACATCGCCGGATGGACATACTCGGAATCAAATAGATCATATTTTAGTACAAAACAGATGGCAAAGAAGCATAATTAACGTGAGATCGTATCGTGGTGCAGAATGCGGATCTGATCATGAATTAGTAATCGCGAAACTTCGACAAAAACTAAATACAAAAAAGAGAACACCGAACTATATTCATCCCGAGAATTTTGATGTTGTTAAATTGAACAACCCCGAAATTAGAAAACAATTCGCGATAGAAGTAAAAAATAGGTTCGATGCTTTGGAATCTTCAGACGAGGAAAACGAAGATGTAAACAAATTGTGGGAAGGGATCAGAGATAATATTAAAGAGGTCGGTAACTTATGTCTTGGGAAAATCGAAAATAAAAAGAACAAACCTTGGTTCGACAGGGATTGTCAAAATATGTGTGAAAAAAGAAAAACCGCTAAGCTGAATTCCTTAAATAATCCAAGCGATAATAATGTGGCTTACTTTCGGTTAGTAAAAAACGAAACTTCAAAATTCTTAAAAAATAAGAAAAGAGAGTATCTTAAAGGCAAAATAATAGAAATAGAAAAACACAGAAGCGAAAATAACGTAAGAGAGATGTACAAAGGTATAAACAAATCGCGTAAAAGATTTGAACCTCTATTGAATGGGGTTAAAGATGCGAATAACAACATAATTGCGGATCCGACTGAGATATTAAATACATTTAAACAACACTTTGACGGCATTCTAAATACGGAAAATAATAATCAATCTCCTCCCTCTGAATACCAGAGCGCTGAACCATGGGTAGACGCACCGAGTAAAGAGGAAGTTGAAATGGCGATAGGAAAATTAAAACGGTATAAAGCTGCAGGAAATGATAATATCACGAGTGAATTAATCAAAGCGTGTGGAGAAGCGGGCGTTTTCAAATTACATGTTTTAGTTAAAAAGATCTGGGAAAATGAAAAAATACCCGAAGAATGGAAAGAATCAATACTTATTCCGATTCGCAAAAAAGGACCGAGGACGGATTGTAACAACTATCGTGGGATCTCTCTTCTCCCAGTATGCTATAAAATATTCTCGTCAATACTAACTAGCCGAATCACGGAATACGCTGAGGAAATTATCGGAGACTA
This sequence comes from Piezodorus guildinii, assembly GCA_023052935.1. Lineage (NCBI taxonomy): Eukaryota > Metazoa > Arthropoda > Insecta > Hemiptera > Pentatomidae > Piezodorus > Piezodorus guildinii. The sequence goes on along the minus strand of CM041296.1, from coordinate 70,652,058 downwards.
CCAATGTGGTTTTAGGCGGAATCGCTCGACTATTGATCAAATATTTTCCTTACGTCAAATATTAGAGAAGAAACTGGAATACAACGGTGTAGTCCATCAACTTTATATAGATTTTAAAAAGGCTTATGATTCCATAGACCGTCAGAAGCTATATAACATCATGATTGAACAGGGGATACCTAAAAAGTTAGTAAACCTAGTAGAGATGTGTTTGTCGGAAACATTTCATAAAGTTAGAATCGGTCATAATTACTCTGAGAGATTTGAGGTGCGATCGGGTTTGAAACAGGGTGACTCCCTTTCACCTGTTTTGTTTAATATAGCCTTAGAATATGTTATAGAAAAGGTGATGAGTACGGAGAAAGGCTTACATATGGGTGACAAGATTCCGGTTTTGGGGTATGCCGATGATTTGGTACTACTAGGTGAAGACACGGAAACTATACAACTAAATACAAGTGTGTTAATAAAAACCGGTAAACAAATAGGTCTCGAATTAAATACCGATAAGACGAAATATATGATTAGTTGCAGAAATGGTGGCGATCTTGATGATATTAATATTTCAGGTCATACTTTTGAACACGTAGAGAAATTCAAGTATTTAGGTTCAATGATAAAAAGAAAAAATGAAACCCAGGAAGAAATAAAGTCCCGGTTAAAGGTGGGAAATGCGTGTTATTATTCGGTTGCTAAATTGCTTAGCTCGCGGCTTCTGTCTAAAAACTTAAAGGTTAGAACTTATAAAACTATTATTCTTCCAACGGTTCTTTACGGATGCGAAACGTGGCCGCTTACTTTGAAGGATGAACAACGGCTAAAGGTTTTCGAGAATAAGGTACTGCGTAAAATATTTGGTCCGAAGAGAGATGAGGCCACTGGGGAGTTTAGAAGGTTGCACAACGCGGAATTGCGGAGTTTGTACCCTGTGAATATAATTGAGTTGATAGCATCGCGGAGACTCAAATGGGCGCGTAAAGTTGTTGGGCTTAGTGAGGAACGGATTCCGAGGAAGTTGGTATTCGCTGAACCGACTGGTAGGCGTCCGAAAGGCAGGCCGAAGCGTCGATGGGAGGATTGCATTAAGGCTGATCTCGGGAACTTGGGCTTGACCGGTGAACATTGGACGAGTCTGTGCAGGCGAAGTTTAGTGGTATCGGCATCGAACCTTCGGGTTCGGTAAGCCTATTATTATTATTATTACAAACTATTAACACATCCTGGCTAGGATAAAGTAAACCACCCTTTTCTTTAATATGTATCAAACCAGATGAAAGGGACACAGTGCTTCTTAAGGTGGATAAACACACAGTACAATGAATGCTTTTGTCAATTTTATTAACTACCAGCCACATTTACATATTAACCAGGCTCGTCTTCTTTCTGGTTCCTTTAAACCAGGAAACCTACAAAATAAACAGGTTGGATATAATGATATATTTTTGTCATTTTGGGAAGGAAATGGAGACCTCATTGATACACTGATTACATTGTTCCTTTAAATCAGGAAACCTACAAAATATATCATTAAAATATAACAACATTACTTAAACAATTAAGTCAAGTACCAGAACAAATTAACATTCTTTATTTTAGATATTTTATATTTAACCAGTCATGTTATATAAAATTAATTACTCTATCTAACCTAGAATAAAAAACATCAAAAGTATTCAAGATAAATGCAAAACAGTAAACAGACACCTGGGAAAAAATTAGATAATTTGATACCTGTCAACAGTATTAGACCTGTTTACATATTATTCTTTACACTTGGACCAATTATTAATTTATTTCACTTTGCCAGTACATATAAACTTGTATTTCACGATTTTCTAATAAAAATTATAGGTTTCAGGATCAATCAAAAAGTTATGCTCAAAAAATTGTATAAACATACGTATATTTTTCATCTAATTAAAGATGAAACTCTTACCTAAAAAAGCTCAGTTTCTTTATACGATTATCCTTGCCATTATTATTACTGCAACCATAGTGCATCATAATGCACCGTAGTTGGAAATTATGTTTATAAATAGAAGACAGAATAAAGTGACAACCAAGAGACAACTGATTGCAATAGTAAACCGCAAACAATGGCGGCTTAGAATGTGGACAAAAAATGTCCTTTAGTATCTTTTGGAAATCAACGCCTCAATTGCTAACCTTCTCTTGATGATTTGTAAAATAACTAAAAACTAACTTTTCTTGTGAATTTAATAAAAGCCATTGTTAATAAAAATTCCCATTAGGATATATATGCAATTACACTAGTTTGGACTAGACGTACTTCAAACTCATCCACTAAAACCCACTATCTTACTTATCAGGAACAATAAAAAAAAAATTACACAAACAAGGTATAAGTTGCCACCCTAAATTGCCCCCATGCTCCCTCCATACTATTACAAACTCCTTGTGTAAACATTGGGAAGGTTATGTAATGCTGGGGGAGGTTTCAGAAAATGCAAGGAGTTTGTAATAGTATGGAGGGAGCATGGGGGCAATTTAGGGGTGGCAACTTATACCTGCATAGCCGCCATTGTTTGCGGATTGCTATTGCAGTCAGTTGTCTCTTGGTTGTCACTTTATTCTGTCTTCTATTTATAAACATAATTTCCTACTATGGTGCATTATGTAGCATTATGGTTGCAGTAATAATAATGGCAAGGATAATCGTATAAAGAAACTGAGCTTTTTTAGGTAAGTGTTTCATCTTTAATTAGATATACGTATGTTTATACAATTTTATGAGCATAACTTTTTGATTGTTCCTGAAACCTATAATTTTTATTGGAAAATCGTGAAATACAAGTTTATATGTACTGGCAAAGTGAAATAAATTAATAATTGGTTCCAAGTGTAAAGAATAATATGTAAACAGGTCATATGTAATATGTGTCTGTTTACTGTTTTGCATTTATCTTGAATACTTTTGATGTTTTTTATTCTAGGTTAGATAGAGTAATTAATTTTATATAACATGACTGGTTAAATATAAAATATCTAAAATAAAGAATGTTAATTCTTCTGGTACTTGACTTAATTGTTTACGTAATGTTGTTATATTTTAATGATATATTTTGTAGGTTTCCTGATTTAAAGGAACAATGTAATCAGTGTATCAATGAAGTCTCCATTTCCTTCCCAAAATAACAAAAATATATCATTATATCCAACCTGTTTATTTTGTAGGTTTCGTGGTTTAAAGGAACCAGAAAGAAGATGAGCCTGGTTAATATGTACATGTGGCTTGTAGTTAATAAAATTGAGAAAAGCATTCATTGTACGGTGTGTTTATCCACCTTAAGAAGCCATGTGTCCCTTTTATCTGGTTTGATACATATTGAAGATAAGGGTGGTTTACTTTATCCTAGCCAGGATGTGTTCATAGTTTGTAGAAACATAGAGCAAGCTCTGCGGGGATTTACAAAAGTAAGAGGCCTGCATCATTGGAGCACCTATTCAGAGAAGGCTTTAAAGATTTCAATTGTCCAAAAAAGCCTTGCCATTCAAAAAAGTCATATGTACCACCTTATTAAAGTAATTATTAAATATTATATGAAAGTAAGGGTTAGCTATTCTTGCAAAAGTATATCTGAAGTGGCCCAAGGGGTGAGTGTAGGGCAGTTCAACAACAAAATTACCTTGTTTAGAGGCAATTAAGAAGTTTCCATTTCTTTAATAATAGTTGATATATTTTTCATGAAACATGCTTTTTATTATAATTAATTAACCGTTTCATTATTTTATATTATGTATATATCCATTTTATTGTTTTATTTTTTTGCATCTTATATCACATATATTTTTTCATGTACTATAAACCTATTATTATGATTATGTGTGTAGTTTATACTATGTATATTAATTTATTTTATTTCTCGGAACGACCCACTGGAATGATTGCTGGATGTGGAGGCAGCCAGGAGGCTCCAAGAAGAAGAAGACTTAAATGTATTATTTGTGAAATAAAAGATTGTCTATTCCAAACATTTTTATTGATTAGCATTTTTAATTCCATCTTTAATCCTTAACATTTCTTCTTAACATTATATGTTAATTGAGGAGCTACCTATTAAAGGACTAGTGCCTCATCGTCCATGAGATATTACTTGTAAGCAGGGTTTGATTTTTTGTTTAAATGGACTGATTTATCAGAATTTTTAAAACAAAAGTTTTATAAAGACTTTTCTGATAATTTTCATGAAAAAAAGATTCTAGTTACGAAAAATTGATTAGTATTTTTCAATGGTATCCTTGATCCTTAAAGTAGCACAAGTTTTGAGAATCTTACCAATGGTTTATTAATTTAGATTCCTCCCTTAAAATAAAAATGTAGGAGCATCCTATTAAATATATAAAATATTTTATTGAATAAACAATAGCAATAAATAGTTAAAAGGGGGTTGAATTTTCATTGGAGTAATTTTATTTGATAGAATTTTAAAATAAAAGTTGGATGAAGACTTTTTTAATAAGCTCCATGGCAAAAAAAATAGTTAAAAAAATGTTTTAAAATATTAATTACTGTTAAAAGTAAAGAAATAATTAGTAAGTTGTGATTCAAACTTTGCCTTGAATTCACATTTGTGGACACATACTGTTGTGCGGGTTGCCTTGCCTAGACTAAGGGAAGGAGGGGTAAGGCTCCCTCCATACTATTACAACCTCCTTGTGTTTACATTTTCTGCAACCTTCTCAATGTTTACACATAAAGAACCTCCTTTACTGTTACAGAACCTTACCATTGTTTACATTACCTGAAACATCCCTATATGTTACATAACCTTTCCAATGTTTACATTTTCTGATACCTTCCCAATGTTTATATTTTCTGTAACCTTCTCAATGTTTACATTTTCTAAATCTTTTTATTTTTTCTTCACATAATTGTAGTGTACACTCAAATTCTAAAGTAGCCGGAAGAGAGCAGCACCCACTCTGCTTCGTTATTTGTCCACCAGGGTGCAGCTCTTTTGAATTGTTTGTTATCTTCCCAATAACTTCTTTTTTATTTTTAATTGTATTTTTTCAGCCGTCATTTTTTTTTTTTTTTTTTTTTTTTTTGTATGTCACAATTTAAAAAATGTAAAAAGGTTCGAGCATGCAGCGACAGGTCGGATCATGTAGAAACAGGTTTGTACTAGTACAGACAGGTTTGATTCATGTTTAAACATGTAGGTAAATGTCACGTAAACATGGACTTTGAACTTTCTTAATGGTTTTAACATTAGCATCTTAATAGGGCTTCTTAATCCTATACAGCCTTGAACTTTGATCCCTATAATCCTACTATTTAAATAGCGATATAGGGTTTCTTCAGCTCAAATGTAAACATGGACTTAGAACCTTCTTAATGGCTTTAATATAAACATCGTAATAGGGCTTCTTAATCCTATAAAGCTTTGAACTTTGATCCCTTTAATCCTACTATTTAAATAGCGATATAGGGTTCCTTAAGCTTTTGAACTTTGAATGATTAACCTCTCAAGTATCAATATAGATAATGCTCTTCTTAGAATTATAGGCCGTGAATGGTTAATCCCTAATAATTTAATCATAAACAAGCTCAATTTAAGACGTAAACATCAAATTTGTACTGATAATTTCTTAATGTATAAATAAACAATAATATAAAACTTTTACCTATTTCGGACGGAAATCTATTTTGTTTAAACATAATACTTTCAACATTTTTAATTGTTCTCTCACCTTATCAGTCCTTTTTGTACCATACCCAAGCATTATTTACTTATAATTAACTATTTTACTCTGCAATTGCACTCACAACTGTCTTTATGATGTCTTTGGGGCCGTTTGGCTACTCCCAGCCATCTTCGGTCTTCTACCTCTTCCTGTGCTACTTCGCTATAATCCGGAGTTCTATCTAAAGAGATAAACAATGAACTGGTTAATCCTATTAAAAGAAAACAACTTGCTTATGTTTTCTGCATCTCTTGTCAAGTATAAACAATATTATATTCTGGAAAAATGATATATTACTTCGTAAACAATTTATTCATGTTAAGCATTAGAAGCATTAGTACTTCCGATTAGCCACACCAGCATAAAGGGACGTTCAATAAATAAACAAACAAAAGCATTATTAGTAAACAAAGTTTTGTACCTTTTTTAGTTTGGTGTTAAGCCTTAAGCAGAGGAAGAGTCACCACGTCAAGGTAAAGGTACATCGAAGAGGTTTTTATTTATTTAATTTTTTTTACCACATGATTTTTACAATATAATATTTTCAAATTAAACAAAAACATAAAGTTTAATAAAAATCAGAATTCATAAAATATAATTTTCAAACACAGTCAAGAATTAAACTAAATTTATGCTTATAACACATAAAATCATCTCCTTTTTTGGTAATTTATAATCATTAACATCAATCTAAATGTATTGAAATTTAATTTTTCACTTGGCGACATAAAAGAAATGTTTGCTGTTGAGATGGTTGGCAAGGTGCGGCAAAAACTATTTAATCTTCAATGAAAAAACAATACCATATCTTTTATCATTTTTTATTTTATGTATTTCAAGGAGAAATATGAGCATCAAATTAATTCTGCAGGGATATTCAATTCACCTCACATTCAGGTTTACAGGTTGTTAGACCATGCCAGGGACCTTCATTCAGGGTTTATAGGTGTTCAAACCGTGACAGTGACACCTTTCATTCATGAAGAATAGATTTCTTTAAAATTAATATTTATCCAGGCAGATCAAACGCTTATACGATGCTGTATACATTTCTCATTCGAAATATTGTGATAAATACAATGGCCCCCTAGCTAAGATTGGTGAATCTATTTTTATACAGCCAAAATCCTCCAAGTTCAATACAGAACAAATGTCCATAGCCATGCCATAGACCATCATTTTTATTATTTGTTGCCATCGTTTTTCACAAAACTCCAAAGACTAACAAAAAATGGTTGTAAATGTGCTTTTTGTTTCTTGTTGCTAAACCTAATTTCATTGACCGTTCAATCTACAATGAGAATATAGTAGCTGTGCATATACGGAAATGGAAAGTCTTATTTAATAAACCTATATACATAGGAATGTGTATTTTAGACTTATCGAAAACTGTTATGTATCAAAAATAGATTCACCAATCTTAGCTAGGGGGCCATTGTATTTATCACAATATTTCGAATGAGAAATGTACACAGCATCGTATAAGCGTTTGATCTGCCTGGATAAATATTAATTTTAAAGAAATCCATTCTTCATGAATGAAAGGGGTCACTGTCACGGTTTGAATACCTATAAACCCTGAATGAAGGTCCCTGGCATGGTCTAACAACCTGTAAACCTGAATGTGAGGTGAATTGAATATCCCTGCTCATATTTCTCCTTGAAATACATAAAGTAAAAAATTATAAAAGATATGGTGTTGTTTTTTTATTGAAGATTAAATAGTTTTTGCCGCACCTTGCCAACCATCTCAACAGCAAACATTTCTTTTATGTCGCCAAGTGGAAAATTAAATTTCAGAAAATTAAATAAATCGTTCAGTAAAGGCTATCAGTTTTGGCGGGAAATGGGTGCCGCCATCCGAGCCCTGAGCAAGAACTGGCATTTTATATCTACTTATATCGATAAATCAAGTTATACATTTTTTGTTTTCATATGTTGCAGCTAGAGGAGGAGAACCAGACCGAGGATTTATACAACGAAATGGTGGAATAATCTATCATTTTAGGTTATTTACTAATATCATACGTATACCTAATGCTAGAGTTCCAGTTATTAAAGCGACGCACATAGCTACAGGAATAGACCTTGATATAAGCGCAACTTCTGGACAAGCTGTTGCCAATAGCCGCATGATTCGTTTTCTTCTTAGTCATGATTGGAGAATAAGAAGTCTTATGATGTTAATTGGTTATTTAGGTAAAAAGTTTACACTTATTGGGGTAAATAAATTTTCAAGATACTCCATAAATCTTCTAATCATATTTTACCTACAGAATTTGACAAATCCTATTCTACCGCCCCTTTGTAGAATTGTTTATGGGGCACCAGGTAGGACATGGCCATTTGCTTACAATGAACATAATTATTTGTTAATGAACAATAATAAACAACCGTTAGCTGAACTTTTCATGGGATTTTTCGAATTCTTTGTTGATTTTCCTTTTTCAAAAAATGTTATATCTACATATTTAGGAACGAGGATTGCTCTGGAAGATATGGAAAAGGAGGAAACATTGAATAAAATGGTTTATTATAAAAATTTTATTGAAAATGGAGGTGATAAAATTGTTTATAGATGTATTTGTGTTCAAGATCCCTTGGAACTTAGTCATAACACGACTAAGGGTATCACCGAAAAAGTTTTGTCTCAATTTAAGTTTATTTGCACTAATGCTATCCAAATCAAACAGACAATTGAGGAAAGGGACTGGCTCATCAAAATGATAAAAATGGAATACATCCCTCCTTTTATTGATAAAGGTGGAAATGGTCCCACACCATTTGATATCAAGTTTAATTTTGAGGGTGATGATTGGATATCAAGTGCTAAACAGTCTTTAGAGTTGGTATTTTCTACTTTAGGAATGGAAATTGATTGGAATCATCCTGTTGTAGAAGAAGATTTAAAAAAAAAAAAACTATTGCCTGGTTTGACGTTTTCTATTGAAACAAGAAAATTCATGTTTCCCAAAGGCCTTAAATGGTCTTTAAATCAGCTCAAAGAAGGTAATTATAATTTAAAAGACCTGAAAAAATCTTTAGTGGAAATTTCTGAAATCAAACATCAAACAATCTTTTGTGCTCTTTGTTTTGTTTCACTTGACCAGCCTAAAGTACTTAGGGTAACAATGAAGAACAATTGTACCCACAGGATGTTCTATCGAATATATCCTATCTTGAGAAGTGCTTTCCAAGTCTTGGTGGATCATTCTTTACTTGAAATAAAAAAATCAACTTCGAATGATTCAAAATTGACTCAATGAAGAAATTCATAATATTTCCGTAAGTTGGAATTGAGTTCCATCACCTCGAATAATCATTATCTTATGAAAAGTCGAAATGTTTGGTGTACTTTAGAAACCTACACGATTTACTTTTAATGCTTATGGTTTCGTATGAACTACCAAACTTGGTAGAATTGAGATGGAATATGTCTTGCTTCAGGTAAAAAGACAAACTTTGCATTAATTTTAATTGATTGACCTCAATGAAACATTTAGGCTGTGATAAGTAATAGTTTCAATAACTTTATTAATAAATTTTAATTATTTGTAGTATATTTGATGTATATTTTTTGTGAGTTTACACGCACTGTGTATTTTGTATATCCTAAGCATATAGCATATATATGTATACTGATTTTTATGAAATAGTAATTTAATGGAATTACATTTTAATTAAAAATAATCATTAGACTTGGATTATTATCTGTAAATTAAATAATTTATATTTTTATTAATGAAGCATTTGTTTCTACCATTTTTCCTTAATAAAGGACGAATGTCATAAATTTGATTTTTGATGACTGATTTTTACCCTCATTTTCATGATATTCTTTCCTATTTAGTATTTAAAATAAATTTTTACTTTCACTTACCTATTTATTTATTTTTTTTTGTGTTCACCCTTACCTTGCCTTTGAAGGCTATACAAGTGTTTCTCGGGCCAGGGGTGAGGACGGGGGATAAATGACGAGATAAAATTCCCCCAGCTGCGAGACTCGAACTCGTAATTATTTGGTTTCAAGTGTTCAGTTTTCTGTTGCTGGGCAACGTGTGTTCAATGTGACGCGCTAACACGTTCGGCCATCCCGCCTCCTTTTATTTATATATGAAATACATACTTACCTATATCTGAAATATATAGTTAGGGAAAATATTGCGATCGTGAAAATTTTTGAATTCGAGTTTTCACAGAAAATACACGTTTTAGGGTCCCCTGAGTCCAAATGACAAGTCCCTCCCTTCCCTCTAAAGTACCTTTAATATCTTAGATTTTAAAAAATTAACCATATCATCTGATTAGCATTGCTAAAATACAGCTAAATATACAAGTTACACGTATTTGATAACTAACTAAAGGAGAAAAGAGCAAAACTATTTTTTCCTGCAATTTCTGTTTTTTTGGACATAAAAACGGTAATATAGATGTATAATATACCGTTGGAAAGCTAAAGATTTTAGGAAAAATATTATCTTATACACAAAATGGTAAATGTTAACGGAGAGTGATAAAAAGCCGATAAAACAAACTAATTGTCATAGATAATATAATTGATTATTTAATGAAACGCATAGCTTATATTGAAACTCAATTTAATTAATTCTTTAACAATTTATGTTCTTCCCTAAATTTATTTGAAAATTCTTAAATTGATTTTAACAACGGAGGTAAGGGAAAGTCGTGTTTTGTGCACACCAGATTTTTTATTAGTAGGTAAGAAAAATCAATGAAAAATTTCCTTCTTATATCCTTCATTTTCTTCCTGGCCATTTATTGAACACCCTCAGCTATGATTATTTGCATTAGATATTGATGTAATTAGATGCTGATGGTGGGAAGATAATATTCATGAAATGTCCAAAGAGAAAACGAAACATATAAGAAAAAATGATTGATGAATCAGGAATTTTTGCTGAAATCAAAAAATAAAATAGAAGAATCTTATATGAAAATGCTAGAGCCCTATTCCAAAGATGATAGGTGTATGGTCATACAAGATGTTACTGTTGTCTCTCTGCCAAATGAATCAAGTGTGCAGGACTACATCTTTCTACTGACTACATGAGAAACAAACAAACATTGGGGTTAACATTCAAAAGGTTCACTTTATATGTTTAAAACTTTAAATTTCCTTTGAAACAATATAAATAAAGAATCTAAAACTAAAGAACATCTCATCAACTCTTAATGTCAATCCAATCATAAAAAAATAAAAAGATATAGTGGCTTGCGTAACACTCTTTTATGACGAAGGTCGCGGGTTCAAACCCTTAGGGGTTCTACTGTATCATCGTCCGATTAGCCACAGTTGATTTTTTTAAATTATTTTTATTTTGTTATTCAGTTTATGAAACAAAAGATCTTTTTTAAAAACATATCAAATTATCAATTAAATGGTGTTATGAATTTGTTTATTGTAAAAATTAGGGCTGATATCGATTCAGCACACAAAAACCTTAATGTTTATTTGCTTATTCATTTAACGTCACTTTTATCCTAAATTTTATCTACCCAGGTTTTATTAGGGTAGGAATCTTCAACGATTACCTAACATCGCACAGGTTAGGGACCACCATTTTACGTCGCCTCTGAAGGACGAAAAAACCAAGGATTAAAAAAAAAAAAAACCTAGGTTTGAACCCGTGACCTTGGGTATAGAAGGCTGTTACGCTAGTAACTACACCACAGCTGGACTCGCAAAAACCGTAATTCAAAGATTAATTATCCATTACAGTAAAGCAAGTAAAGGTTTGTTTTGTTGCCCCTGATTGCAATCCTCAATCCAATGCTGGGGCTCCTTTCAGGTGTCCCGTTCCTTGCAAGGTTTTCCCTCTTTCATCCATCCGCTGTATATGCAGGTAATACTGACAGAACTGCCTGCGAACCCCTCCCAGTTGTTCCATTTCTCTTGTCCTTTATTCGAGCCATTGACTGAATCGCTTTAGCTGTTTGTTTTCTAGGGAGGACTTCAGGTCCATTATCTACCCACTCCCATCCAAGTCATCCCTTCTTGATAGAATCCGTCCTATAGATAAAATGCCTCTCCGCAGGACTATTCAGTACCAGCCTTCTAAGTCAGCCTCCTTGTCCAGTATAATCCAGATTTAACTTACATAACCGAGTTTTTGGGAGGTACTCAGAGCTGTAAATGTGCTTTTTAGGTTCCACGTCATCCTTTCCATGATACAGCCATACTACACTGTCACAAAAAGAGACCTGATCTCCTTTGGGTTTTGATTTTATGGTTTGTGTCAAACTTCACTTCTTGGTCTCTTCTTACTTCCTAAAAAGCCAATGGGAAATAATATCACCTTGAACGTTTTTCAACTTGTAAACTGAGACAAAGGCTTTAAGATCTAGAAAAGCCTTATAGAATATATCTTTCCCATTTCTTTTCTGCAGAAGTTCGTTATTTCTTAGAAATTAGTTTGCCCTTTATTTGGCTCTCGAAATTGAGGAGTAGCATCTCATCCATTTTATAGTTGTATGTATAATTTAAGCCATGTAAAGTAAGCTTATCAGTCACTATTGAAACTACCTTTCTTCTTATTATTAGAATTTATGTTTGTGTCCCATATTTTTGGGAGGAGTTGTAAAAATCAGAATCGAAATTTTCGTTTTATTCACTTCTTGTGGGGTCATGTTGCAGTTTTAAAAACAAACAGATTTTATTTTGAAGGTATTGAAGGGTGAACGACAATATTTTACTTCCCATTTTTCTATAGAGTGTTTATAATGGATCTACTATGTATATATTTTATATGCGTTTTCTCTTCTGAGTCTTTATAATTCATTTATATATGAGTCAATTATTTAAACTTTTCTGGAAGACAAAAATAGTGGTGTGAATAATTGCTGTAAATAAAAATAGTTCAAGCTCTTCTATTGTTAAAAAACTTGTTATTCTACTTGTCGTTTACATGAATTAAAAATAATAATTTATAAAATAAATTGCATACATTCGTCTTCAAGTCATTTTACCGATCAGATTGACGTTCGTTATTGAATTAAAATACGCTATTCCAAGAATTATTCAAAAAATATCAAGCCAAATTATTTTTAGTAAATTGATCTATCTTGTGTAAGGGTCTAGACACGAATGCAAATGATTCTCTGGGATGGGAAAATGTTTCCAGTAGTGTGGTAATATATTGTTCACACGACTCTATTATTAAAACGCATTTTCCCACCCCAACTGTGCGTAACATTCGCTTGTGTAAATGATATTTGTTGGCATCATAGCAGTGTAAACAAACATTGTTAGCTTAGCTAGTGTTAGCTTCGAAAAAATAACTTCACCTTTTTTTCGGGTTAAACAACTCGATTAATTAACTTATTTTATATCGAATAAGGATAAAATAAAAATCAGAGAATAGAATACCTAACTTTATTGTGGGAGATAGGAGGCGAAGTCTTTGTTTTCCCAACGGAAACTTATTTTGATAAAATATCTCTTTGTTTACTCAACAAATTTAACATAATATTGATTTTAAAATTTATTAACTCTTCGGTTCGATATTTTATTTTTACTTATGTGTGTATGAAATATATATTAAGGGAAAAAATGCGACCGTGAAAATTTTCGAATTCGAGTTTTCACTGGAAATACACCTTTTAGTGTCCCCTGAGTCTAAAGGAATGATTGCGCAAAAAAAGATTGTGTTTCTAGTAGATTAGCTCGAAAACGGTTAGTTGTATAAAAAATAATTTTATACGTTAGGAATCAATATGCCTGATAAGAAACAGCAACTTTCTAAAAAAAAATCGGCAAACCAGAAGAGCCACTTTATACCAGGCATTTTGCACCTTTTTACGATTTTCTCAAAAACGGCTCTAACAATTTTGGTTAAACTCGCCATATCGATATAAAATTTAATGCGCTTTAATATGGTGTAGTTATGATTCTTATTGAAATAGTCTGACAGGGCTTAAATGCCGATATTTTTAATTTAATTTTCCTTAAGTACCTTTAATTTCGTAGAGTTGAAAGAAAAAAAAAACTATTTCATGTTAGATTGTTAGGATTTATGAAAATGGATAAATAGAGATTTTAGAGGAATTTTTCGACCAGCTAAAGGAGAAATGAGCAAATATTTTAGGTAATTTTTTGTTTACCGAACTTAATAGCAGCAATATAAATATATAATGTACCGCTGGAAAGCTAAATATTTTAGAATAAAATGTTATCTTATATATAAAGCTGTATAAGGTAATAGAGAGTTATGAAAATAACGCAAATAACGTTGCCTTGTGAAAGATAATAATATAATAGATTATTTAATCTGAAACACCCTTTTCCATCGTAACTCTATGTAATTATTTAACATCTTATCATTTCTAACTTTATTTAAAAGTTCTTAAGATGATTTTTACAACGGAGGGGATTGAAAGTCGTGTGTTGCGCGCACCAGATGTTTTGTGGTTGGAGATGGTTCTGAAACCTGAAATATTATTACTTATTAAATTGATCGGAATTGGAAGAGGAGTTGACATCCCTTTTACAGCGTTTATCCTTGTATTAACTTTTAAAAACGGCTAATTAGGTAATATGCGGATTTTTGTCATAATCACACAACTTACTAGCAGAAATCTGAGACCAGCATAAAAAAGCCGCTCGAGATTAAAAAAATTAAATAAGCACTTACTAGACTGTTGGCAAACGTTCAACTTATATACAGGTCTGGACAGGCAATAATTCACGAAACACAGCTAAATTCGAGCGTCGCCTCACAGAGCAGACATTGAAGATCGGTGCCGGCGTGGACGTGCTAATGCTCCTGGCCGTTTGGGCCCTCTTCCGCCCGAAGTAAAACTAAAAAAATAAAATTATATTAAAATCACGCTTTGACATGTTAGTAAAGACTAAATTATTCCCAAGTATTTAAATGCTACAGACTTAAGCAAACATTTTATTTTGGAAGAGGATAAATTAGTGTTGACATTATTACAAATGAATAATCCTGCAAACGTAAACAATTTATTATATAGAGGAGTATATAAAGAAAAATCCTGCAGTATTTTCAGGATGAATCTATAATATTACAACGGAAAGGATTATCGTGTATTGTACAATCACTCAAGTTTATACAGTTTCCGCCACTCTCCATAACCTTCAGCGGTTTTGTTTTGATGCGGTTTTTATGTGAAAACATCTTGCTAGATTTGAGAATCCAAATTTTTTTTTTTATTCAATAATACTATATAAGGCAACACTTTTAATTATCTCGGGTCAGCAACAATATAAATGGAATGGTTAACGTAAACCGAAATGTTACAGAAATGGTGAATCATAATGAATGGACTATTTCGTTTGTGTTACATACAAGAAAGAAAAAAAAAAAAAAATGGTGCGGGCAACACACGACTTTCACTTAACCTCGGTTTGTAAAATAAATTTAATAACTATTAAATAAATTTCGAGTAAAAAAAACTTTTTTAAGAATGATATTCAGTTTCGTTGGAAATATATGTTTTAGATTAAATAACATAACAATATAAAATAGTTATGTACAATAATCAGTAATAAGTGAATGCCCTATTCGTCACTTTGCATTACCATCCACAACTTTGCATATAAGTCAACTTATTTCTAAAACCTTTAATATTACTATTATTATGTTCAAAAAAAAAAAAAAAAAAAAAAAAACCTAAAATATGTTTGCTTTTTTCATCTTTAGATGGTAAAGAAAGTCGTTCTAAATGTATACTCAGTCGTTATTTACCAATGCTAATAAAATGATAAAGCTAATTTTTTGGAATATACAAAATCAAAGATACTTTAGGGGAAGATAATCACAAAAGTTTGTAATTTAAGCCCTGTCATACTAATTCAAACAGAATAAAACCTACCTGATATTAAAGTCTACTAAAGTTTACATGGGTATAAGGAGTTTAATCAAAATCGTTACAGCCGTTATTGAAAAAATCGTGAAAAGGTGCAAAATACCAAGTATAAAATGGCTCTTCTGGTTTGCCGCTTTTGGTGAAAAAAATGGTGTAACACCTCGGGCGTATAGCTGTCTTAAATATGAAATTTCAGTTTTACACTACTTATCTTCTTCGAACTAGACTTACCAATTAAAGACATAGACCTTTTTACTTGACTTAGACTAAAGGGAATCCAAAACGCGTATTTACACTGAAAATTGGCATATTTTTCACCTTTTTCGGCGCGATGGACCATGCAGAGCTTAGGTAGCCACCTATACCCGATCTTCTGTAGGTATTTTAATTGTTGTCCAGACCAACCATAAAATCGGTTTAAGATCGACCTCTAAATTTATGTTCTTTTACGTCATTCCCAAAATAAACTGGTCCAGAGATAAGGACATCACCAGAATAAAATGGGCATCAAACTGATTCATTCAGCCGATTAAAATCTACTGGCTTTTCAATACTTGGAATAGGCAATTCATGTAGTAGAAGTAGACAGGTTTAAATTAAATTTATATAAATATAATTAGATCAGAATGAATGAGGTTTAATAAAAAAACCAAGGAAGTTACTATTAGTATTTTCCAAGGAATTAAAATGTAAAAGCGTTGACACTAAAGTCCTTAAAAACGCTTTTTAAAAATATTTTCTGACCCTAATGTTCCGTATGTGGAGAGCCCGTGGCTGAGTGGCTAGCGCGCTAGTCTCTCATGCTACAGGTTCTGAGTTCGAATCCCAGTCCCGGCAGGGCTTTTATAAGGATGTAAAAAAATGGAGATTCACTCACAACCTCTCCCCCGGGTATGTGAGACCCGTCAGCCAAAGGGTGCCCACTCACAAAATTAGTCGTAGGGAGCGATGACCCTACACTAAAAATTGCATCGTGAAACGTGAGTGTAAACTCGCAGGAGTTTACACCGCGAGGCCCAGGGCCTACACGGACTGTCGCGCCACTGGAAAAAAAAAATTCTTCCGTATGTTACTTATTTTGCCAGAACCAGATATCTCTCTGTCCATGACAAACTCTATTCCCACTATAACCCATTAGTTTCAATCCTTTCTTCCTCTACAATCCCAGATAATCCTCCGAGGCTTCTGAAAAGAAGATGGCCTCGAGAACCTTTAGTTTAGAATATCTTTAGAGTGCTGCCATTGGGTAGCTTCTCTACTCGTCTTGCTCATGTCTATTTTATTTTGATCTATTTGCTAGTTACAAATATACAGTTATAAATATAAATATATACGTCGGTGAATCAAATATAAACGAGACTTATTTTTTTTATTTTTACTTTGAACAAAAAGAAAAGTACACCTCATTTTTCCACATAGTCTCCTGATTTGGAAATACATTTTTCCCAGCGCATAGGTAAATTTCCAATCCCGTGATCATAGAATGAAGTAGGTTGTGTCTTCAGCCAATCGAGCACGTAGGCTTCAACCTCATGTTCACTGACGAATCTCTGACCTCCCAAAGCTTCCTTGAGTGGGCCAAACAGGTGAAAGTCACATGATGATAAGTCTGGACTGTAGGGAGGGTATTCCAGTTCCAAATTTCTCTCGTCAGGGCCGCAGAATGCGGGCGAGTATTGTCCTGAAGAAGAATCACTTCTCTCATCGGTAGATCCCTTCTTTTGCGGCGATATGCAAGTCTGACTTCATTCAAAATGTCGCAGTAGTATGCGGACATTGATAGTCCTGCGTTCATTCAAAAAATCAAGATGCAGCAAGCCACGCTGGTCAAAAAACACGGAAGCCAAAACCTTCCCAGCTGACAGCCGTGACTTGGCTTTCACTGATCCCGGTTCCCCTTTTAGTCTCCACTCCATACTCGCTTGTTTTGATTCAGGGGTGTAATGTTGCACCCAAGTTTCATCACAGGTGATAATGTGAGTGAGAAATGAGGCCCCCTCAGCCTGAAATCTTGCAAGAAGACCTTCACAGACCTGCAAACGGTCCAGCTTCTGCTCAGCTGTGAGAAGTCGAGGAACCCACCTGGTACACACCTTACGAAACCCTAGCTCCTCTGTGAGTATGGAAAAAGTGCTTCTATAGCTTATCCCAACCTCACTTGCAATGGCACTGGTGGTTAGACGTCTGTCACCTTCAATAAGCTGTCGAACACGGCTGATGTTGTCTGCTGTGATGCTGTAGCGAGCTCTGCGGTAATGGCTTTCATACTGAACACGATCACGACCCTCCACAAACTGTTTATGCCATGCAAACACTCTGGCACGAGAAAGTGTCTCTTCTTCGAACTGTACAGTCAGCCTTCTCAAGATTTCAGCCGGTTTTACACCTTCAGCAGCAAGATATTTTATGATAATACATTGCGCAATCGAGGGGGATACATCCTGCTCAAACATCGTCACGACGGTAAGTGTTGAGTTCGAAAGCATGCGCCCGCCTGCTTCCCCCATTTATGGCATCCCTACTCAACACCCCTAAACCGGGCACCTTCAGTGGGCTTCCAGGACAAAAAGTCTCGTTTATATTTGATTCACCCACGTAATTAAAAAAAAAAAAAATATATATATATATATATATATATATTTTTTTTTTTTTTTTTTTTGCAATGGTACTAATTACACATCTAGTTTCGTTCCAAATTAAACTAAAACATTTGACTTCATAACTTTAAAATAGTGAAATTAATATAGTGAAAAAAATAACTCTAATGATATAACTCTAATATATAAATAACTCTAAATGAATGGAATAGGATCATTTTAAACTTTTTTTTTTTTTTTTTTTTTTTTAAATCCCATCCTTTTATTATTGCGTCTAGTAGCTAATATAATGGTACGTATTATAATTTTTTTCATTGACGCACCCGCCTTCGGCCCATAATAATTTTTTTTTTAAACTATTCTATTATGATGTTTTTAAAAATAATTATTGGTGGAACGTGGATTAATCATTTATTTATTCCAGTAATAATCAATGTTTCCTTCATATAATCTGATTTTTTCATGCTGTCTGATTGAAAAATAACAATTGAGTAAGCAATCTTCTCTAGGAGCGCCGAAGGTATGAAAACGATAAAGTTTGTGTGGATCTAAATTGAAAAATAGTTAAGGTAGAATATTTATATATCACCCTAACTACATAAAAGGATACATCGTGCTAAATTTCATGAATATCTGAGATCCTAAAACATCTGGATGAATTTTCATGGCATTCCATGTATTTAATGTATCATTTCTAAAGTAACTTTTGAAAATCAACGTCTCTGTTCACGAGTGGTAAGTTCAAAAGTCTACGCCATTTCTTACAACGAGAAGTCAACCAACTTTTTAAATTATTCCTAAAATCGAACAGTGGGCAGAAAAATATTTTTTATTCGTTATTTGGGTTCTATGTACCTTCAAACGTTAGACCTTAAATGTTCGGGAGGAGAGGGTTTTTTATTTTTTACTTTCACTTACTATATATAGTAAGGGGAAGTATTGCGATCGTGAAAATTTTCGAATTCCAGTTTTCAACGGAAATACACGTTTTAGGGTCCCCTGAGTCCAAATAACCAAGTCCCGCAAAAAGGTCTGTGTGTGTGTGTGTGTGTGTGTGTGTGTGTGTGTGTGTGTGTGTGTGTGGTAACTCCCGGGCGGAAACGGTAAGTCCTATGAAATTGAAATTTCATATTTAAGACAACTATACGCCCGAGACGTGACAAAACTTTTTTCATCAAAATGAGCCTACCAGAAGAGGCACTTTATACCATGCATTTTGCACCTTTTTTCGATTTTCTCAAAAACGGTTCCGACGATTTTGAATAAACTCGCTATATCGATGTAAAATTTAATGGGCTTTAATATCATGTAGGTTTTATTTAGATAAAAATGGTCTGACAGGGCTTAAATGCCGATATTTTAAATTTTCTTCCCCTAAAGTACCTTTAATTTTGTAGATTCAATAATAATAACTAGATTATCTTGTTAACGCTGATGAAAAACTGGTTAATATATAAATTGAATAAATTCGATACCCAACTAAAGGAGAAAACAGAAAAAATATTTTTTTAATGCAATTTTTCGTTTTTGAACATAAGAGCAGTAATATACATGTATGATATACCGTTGGAAAGCTAAAGATTTTAGAAAAAATATCATCTCATACACAAGCTTTTAAAAGTTATTGGAGAGTGATGAAAAAAAGATAAAACTTACTGATTATTTAAGATAATAATATAATTGATTTTTTAATAAAACACATGTTTCTATATAAATTCAATTTGATTAATTCCTTAATAATTTCACGTATTTTTTTCTCTAACTGTATTTGAAAATTTTTTCATTGATTTTAAAAATGGAGGTAAGTGAAAGTCGTGTGTTGCCCGCACCAGATTTTTTCTTGATCAATTACAAAACTTGATCATTGAATATATTCGGTTGTTTCACATGAAATGTCCGTTTTTATAGTTTCTGAAATACATAAAGGATTTTGCAAGTCTTTGTTGTTTTCTTCCGAATGTTTAAATATCTAAAGTAAACAGTTACTAATCCTCTACCTTTGTAGCTTCCCAATCAATTATCCACTTTTTAGTATACCTCCAAATATACAAATACTGGGCATCTTAAATATATTTTTTTCATTTAATTATCTTTGCTTTAATACAAATAAAAATTCCTGATTCCAGAATTTTTTTTCTGTTTTTTTTTTTTTAAATAACCGAGTTATTTCGGATGGGGGAATTAAGACTCTTATAAGTTGTATTTTAAATTGTTATCAAATTTCAATTCTCGTTGTGCTGATCCCGAAAAACTTTACTTTTTTCCCTCTATATTCAATAACTGAATTATGGGCGTATTGCTTATATTTATATCTACCATATAAATATTATAAATATATTTTTTAAATTCTAGTTATCAATCGCGGTGCAATGATTCTAAAATTCTATACGCCCCTATTTTCAAAAATAACTGTATTATGGGCGTATACAAAGTTTTTTATTTATAGTAATTTACAACTGTATTAAAGAACACAATAAGTAAATATGAGGAATGAAAAAAAAGTCATGAAAATGTCTTGAGAAAGAACTACCTAGTGGTAGCACTATTTTAAGGCAGTAGGTCCCGAGGCCACCTTCTTTTCAGTCGCCTTGGAGAGTTATCAGGGATATCTAAGGAAGATAAATTACGGACAAGTGGGTTTGTATGGGCAGGGAGCTAAGAATGAAAAGAGAGAGAGTATCTATCACGAGTTATGCCTGCAACAAATGGGATATTAAGGTCATTACGGAGGAATCGATTTGTAACAATATAAGGGTCATTCAGGATTTTGCGAAGGATTTTGGATTGTAAAGACTGGATGCGGGAGGAATTAGATGGTTTCGTAGAGCCCCAAAGCTCGATTCCATATGTCCAAATAGGTCTGATAATAGTTATGTAAATGATTCTTTTGTAATATACTGGAAGTTTTGAACGTTTGTCTATTAAGTGTTGTAGTAATCGATATCTTCGAGCAGTTTCAGTCTTGTGTGAGGATTCCAAGTAAGGCGCTTGTCAAAATGGTGATCTAGGTATCGGATTTGTTCAACAGGAGCAAGGGTAATTTTATTAAACGATACTGGAGAGGCAGGAAGGCTGTGATGTGGGACTGAAGGGTTTGGAATGCAGTAGATGGATTATTATGGACCGATAAGACACACGTGTCATCAGCATAAGTATTGAGGACAGTATGAGGATGGAGTGGAATGTCAACTGTATAAAAGGAGTAGAGGATAGGACCTAAGATACTACCTTGAGGCACTCCAGCAGGTTGGGAAATATGGATGAGTAGGAAAAGTTATGGTTTGCCTTAAAGGTTCTGCCAGTAAGGTAGGAACGCATTAAGAGGAAATATGTAGGGGTGTTGAATTGACGGAGTTTGTAAAGCAGTCTCTGGTGCCAGACTCGGTCAAATGCTTGTTCTACATCAAGAAAGGCTCCAGTACAGTACGTTCCGCGCTCCAATGTTGAGGACACTACATCCATCACGCGGTCGTATACAAAGTTAATTTTTTTTTTCTCTCTTAGGTTTATTACGGTGTCCTGACCATTTTTTTTCTCTATCTTTTGAAATAACTGAATTAAAGGCGTGTGACCACCCGCCATCCGTACGGACGCCCGGGGAAATTCAGCGGCCCGTCACCAGGGAGCTCCACCAGCACCACAATCAAGAAAAATAAAATTGTATGTGCTCAAGAAATGTGAATATGCATGTAATAATTGTAAATATTATTCTTTATACCTATGTAATTTGGACAATAAATTAAAAGGAGGATGATAAAAAAAAAATAATAACAAATCTGAGCCTGTAACAAGTAAAGTAAAACGGTTACCGCTCGGTGCTGAGATTGGCCATAAGGTTATATACACCCAGCGTGTCTAAGCCATGGCATCTCCTCCTCACCTCGCCTTAACCTTTCTTACCTGCTTACTTAACTCAGATATGCTTTCCTTGATTTTACCATTATATCTGTAGTTGTTATTTGATTTCCCTTTCTATTCAACTATTCCTCTCTCATAGAATGGGCTTTTTGGTTTTGGCCCATTTGCACCTATGAGGGCTCCTCAACACTACTGTCGTGCTACTACCACGCAGGGTGATTCTCTCCTGGTCTTCACTACTGTCGTGCTACTACCACGCAGGGTGATTCTCTCCTGATCCTCACTACTGTCGTGCTACTACCACGCAGGGTGATTCTCTCCTGGTCCTCACTACTGTCGTGCTACTACCACGCAGGGTGAGTTCCCTCTTAATCCTCGCTACTGCCGTGCTTCTACCACGCTGAGCGAATCCTACTCCATCTCATCACTCCGATTGGACAGGCATTGTCGAGGCCTTCTGAAGACCTGTCATTGAAGTATAAACATAACTACCTCGACAGGCGTATTTAGAAGTAAAATTTTGTTTCTCTTTTTTTTTTTTTTTTTTACATTTGATTGCTGTGATCTGAAGCTAAAACTCTATACATTTGCTCTGTATTTTCAAAAATAACCATCTTATCGAATAAAAACATTTTTAATCGGCCACCATTTTGAAGCTATCGTTGTTCCATTATGAAACTATCATTGATATCTTTTTGTTCCAAATTTCGAAAAAATCGATCCATGACTTACAGAGAAAAGATCACGTATCGATTTTTTATAACTTTAAGGTTTCACCTTAAATCAAGATGTATATGTACACTATACGGATGTAAAAAATAAATGACATGAAAAAATGAGTAGATGGTGCCTAACAGTCTACCGACACAACACACTGACTAAAAATTTCGCGAGTGCTTATGGATGGATTTGACCTAACAGCTTCCTGAAGTACCTTATCAATATCCATAAAACCATCTTCCTTTCCAACGTCGTATCTCCACTCATAAATTATTCAAACCAACGCCGCGCAGTGCGCTGCTCGAGGCCACCTTATTCTTCATATTTAATATTTTCTAGAGTTCATTAAAAAATATATTAGTATTTTTTTAATTATTTTAATTAATAGGCTGTGAATTTTTTCTTCAATAACATCAACATCTTAAAAGGATGAGAATTTCGTAGGACGCTATTATGTTTTTTTTTTTAAATGAATAACTAAACTGAGGGTCGAATGGGATTGAACTAGATTATAGAA